>CM038639.1:17019696-17389696 GCA_021554675.1 Leuciscus idus | reverse complement strand
ACAGTACACCAAAACCCTGTTTAAGTCACTTCTGCTAAAAAGTGTGTTCAAAGGAACAGTAGTGTATTTCAACTGTTCAATTAAAAACTGCCCTATTGGAAACCTCAAAGACTATTAGTCTCGTGGGTTAGAATATTTGCACGAGGCCGTCGCTTTTTAGTTCTTCCGGTTAAATGTAGAACACCAAGAAAAAAGAAACAAATAAATCAAGATTAAGTCCTCTTCAAATGTTTGCCACAGGTTACACAAACCCCAAGGTGCATATTTTTGTTAGGGCAGACTTTATACACAAAAAGGTCTTGGTAAAAGTACATGCCATGAAAATATAAAGTCTTTGATTCCTTTGGCAACTAATTTCACCAAGATCCATCAAATGCAACATTGCTGCTGTGGTAAAAAAAATAAAAATAAAATAAAATAAAATTCCAAACACTGCAAACAAACAGAGCACCAAATTAGTGTGCAAGCCTGAACCATTTGAGATATTGAGATCAATAATACCCGATTCCACATCACAGAAAATATTGAAAAGGCAAAATTGTATATCACATTATAATTTAAAAAGGAACCAGTAAAAACAAAGATAGTCTGCTATAGCATTTATATAGAATTTAAATGATCTATTATATAGAATATAAATGTTATACAGAATATCAGTGTTGTTCCAAAGTGCACTGCAAATTAAGTCTTGTAGCTGATGCTCTTCGTATTACAGTTTGTGCAAGAGAGAGATACACGACGATATCGCGTTCATGCGCCATTCAAATCAGAAGGAAAACAAGTATATACAGGGCTCTAAAGGCAACAAAAGCTAGAGGAAAAGAATGCATTACAACAATTTTATTTATCCCTTTATGTACACAGTTGGAGGTAGAACTAATTGTTCTAAGTGCATCTACTATATTTAGGACCAAAATCAACACCCAGAGTATGTTATCAGATATTCACACATCTTTAGGAGCAACAATAACAAACAGATTTGAAAGGGGGAAACTCAAGACAACCACACAAAATGTTAGGTACAGTTATTTTGCCCTAGTTCTACGCAAGTGCAAATGTTATTGGGAAGTTCTGATGTGATAAAGATAAATTTAGCAATAACATGAGTATGATATTCTACATTCCTGTTTAAATAATATATTGTGCCGATGTCAACAGCAAAAACTGTTATGAAGAACGTGTGCTTGCTGTTTATGGGATTATGACACGAGGTAGCCTGAATCGCATAGATATATTCTCCTCAGCAACATCAATATACTAGTCCTCAAGCTTTGATGATGCCACAGTGTTCAAATGTTCTTTGTTCCATCTAAACGCAATACACTGGCAGAAAAAAAAAAAGTGTAAAAATGTTACCTTTAGGTGTAAAACAGCTTGTCAATGGGGCAGCTCCCATAAGAGGGCCAGTTTGTACCTTATATACCCCTAGAAGGTGCATATTAGAGTAGTCATATGTGCCCTTAAGGAACTACGATGAACCTTTTAGGGGTAAATAAGGTACAAAGGTGTCCCTTTGAGGATACTGCCCCAATAACAAGCTCTTTTTGCCCTTGAGGTACATTTTCTGCTGTTTTCTTTTCTAAAAGTGTACCTCAAAGTACAGAAAAATAGTCCTCCTAACTCAACGTTTTACTTGGGAACTGCATTATAAAAATAACAATGATTTTAACCCTAGAAAAGTAAGAACTTTGAAAACAATACATGGACTTTAAACACAAGTAAAGGTCAATATCAAACTGAATAAAAATATTTTCAGCAGTAACTATTGTCTAAGACCATTTGGTAAGACCTAACAGTCAGTTTTCCAACTATTCAACACAAATAACAATCCACATACTGAACGTCCAATTGTGGGGTGTTTCTATATGGCATGTTGTACTTTTTACTGTAGGTTGGTTATAGCGTACTGACGCTTAGCCAGGCTTGACTTTGACAGATCCGACTTCCTCACTTCCAGGAAGATGCGAGGAACGAAAAGAACACGTGTTACTGCAAATATCTGCAAGGCACTAATTTACAACTCTAACCGCTAATGTGAAGACACCCTATTTTAGCTGCTCTCAGTGAGTCTTAATTTTTCTTAAACTTGTTTCCTCAACCGAACCGTGTGCATCTGTCCAACAGCTAATTCATGGAACAAGTCACTAAATATAATAAAACATTAAATACAGGAGTTAAGTAATAAATACATTTTATTTTATATAAATATGTGGGCCCTTTTGTCCAAATTGTCTGGGAAACGTAGTAAAGAATGAATGTACAATAATGACAACACCTGCTTACATTCATAGAACAAGCTGCCCTAGTAAGATAATGGCATGATTAATTTGATAAACTGTAACATTGATACACTGGCAGCATCTATAGTGATGCGTTATGATATGACTCGGCGTGTGACTGTTAGCTATGAATGGGGTGAGATTGCACGGTTTATACGAGAAGGACAGAATCATGGATTCCCATCTGAAGCGTCCCGATTCATAATCGTTGCCGGTAGTTCCTGGTCCCTTTTTTCATTTGATAGGTATGTTTTAACAGCTAATTACTTGCTAAATCTGTTTAATATAAAATTTGATTCTAAGCCCCAACACCTCCCCAATACTACAGAAAAAAGACGTGGGTTATAAGCGAGATCAGTAGAGCGCGGCAATGTCGCCACCGGCCGCATTATTTGTTTTCATTCGTTTAATACCCCACCGTAGTAAAACCTGTCATGATCATGTCTAATTTTTTGATCGCTTTTAAACTTGTTTTTGTCTCTATGTACAGCTATACAGACTGAGGCGATGCCTCGCTGTGATGAAGGGGAGAGTAGTCGTCCGCGCTGTCCTCTCTCTCTCTCTCTCTCTCTCTTTCTCCTTCCTACAGTCTGCCCATACAGGTGGCTGTTCTGCTTCACTTGCGATCGTCGATGGTTTTAATGAATTCCACGGCGGCAGTGAACTGCATCCACCAATAGCACTCCTCCCCGCTCAGCCTGCTGGCGTAGAAATTATTGATGTACTGAATGGTGGACAGAAGGCAGGGTGGGTTTGCCTGGAGGGAGGGAGAGAACGAGCGAGAGGGGGGAATTAACGTACGAGATAACATCTGACCACCCACATTGTGCATCCTTACACATTCAAGCACACTTACAAGTTTAGAAAATCTGGTGTAGGCGTGTGCATCGCAAACACAAACAGGTATGGGGTGGGGAGAAGGAGAAAAGCCTCACACACAATAACAATACTTAGACACCAGCAAGCAAACAAAATAACTCTAGCGTAAGGATCAGTACATTAAGTTTGCTTCTGAAGACTTGAGAGGTTTTAACCTTGAAGCAGACTAGTGTTCAAAAGTTTAGGGGCAGATTTTTTATTTTTTATTATTAACTTTTATTCAGCAAGGGTGCATTCAATTTATCAAAAATGGCAGTAAATACATTTACAGTGTTACAAAAAGATATTTTAAATAAATGCTGTTCTTTTGAACTTTCTATTCATCAAAAAATCTTGAAAAATACAAGCACAATACAGCACAACTGTTTTCAAAATATTAAGAATGATTTCTGAAGGATCATGTGACACCAAAGACTGGAGTAATGATGCTGAAAATACAGCTTTGCAATCACAGAAATAAAATGTAAATGTAAATTTTAAAATGTATTTAAATATAAAACTGTTATTTTAAAATGTAATATTTCATGATATTACTGTTTCTAAAGTATTTTTGATCAAATAAATGCATCTTTATTGAGCATAACAGACGACTTAAAAAAAAAAACGTTTGAATGTCTATCTAAAATGAACCTCATAAAAAAAAAAAAAAGTTATATAAAATGTTATTTGTAACATATATCAATCCCATATCGGTTAATGGTTAATATTGAGATTATTTGTATTATTATATCATTTTTTCGGTATCATTCAATAATGGATATTTATTTGTGCATGCTCATTTCCCCGATTTTTACTTTTGCCATAATTTAATGCACTTAAAATGTTTATCTTTAAAACAATAAATAATAATAAAATTTTATATTAACACAGTTAAACCATTTTTAGCAAATCTCAAAATAACTATGAAGCATTTGAAATGACTGATTTATTTAAAATGTATATAGAATTAAAATAATAATTATATAATTTGCACAACCATAATTTGCACAATCAGCTAATTTTATACAACATATATAACTAAAGGGAATTACAGTATTTTATAACAGTCAGAGACTATGTGAGTCTGGTCTCTAGGAGGCAAAAACAAGGGAATATTGGGCATGTTTTTAAAGGACGAAGGAATGAACCCTGCTGTTATGAATTTACAACTGAGTTGCTTGTATTTGAAAGGATGTGCCAATTTCCATTACACCTTAAAAGCAGTTTAATGAAGTCATATACTTTTATATAGCAAAGGAAATTTTATTACATAGAAGACAACAAAGCTTTTGGGCCTTAGTGCCAACTATCAGAAATGTTACAAAATACACAGCACACTTAGTGCAATTAGCAGCATTATATCACTCTATGGTTTTGTCTCTCAACTCACCTTAATCAGGACAAAGACGAGCACGGGGACGAAGTCGTCCGCCCCGGGGACAGCATCCTCATTGGCCAGGCTGAGCAGGTTCATAATGGTGGAGCACATGCGCAGGATACACTGCACCTTATCTCGTGGGGTCTTATAGGCATTGATGGTCCTGATCTCAGCCTGTGCTGAGGGCCACGGTGCCTCCTTCAGATACACCTGCACAGATTCACACACATCAGATTGCAGTTTTCTATCTTTATTTCTAGATATATTTTGACTCATAGAGCAATATCATATATTCTGAGACATAGAGCAAACGGTTACCTCTGGGATCTGCAGGGCTTTGTGATTGGCCGTCACCACTTTAGACAGACGCTGAATGTGCTCGTGGAAAAGCCTTGAATAAAGGAGACAACCCATTAAAAGACATTTAAAATGCTAAAATGGTGTCCTAAACTGAGTTGAGCATAAGTTGTCTTGTGCTAAGTAAATGTTTCAACTGACAGTGATTTTGTTATAGTTAAATATGCAGGCATGAACAGGATTTTGGACCAATGATGTTTCATTGTGCAAGGCCATCCAGAGAAAATTTCAACTATGTGATTGACAAAATGTCAAACATGAGGATTAGTATAGAGGAGATTGTTTGATGCATCACATCTTATTCAGACACAATGTATGAATCAACATGGAAAGGAATAAGGAAAATTTTGATCGCATAGTAAATATTTGAGTTTCCTCACTCGTCTCTGTGGATGTCCCCATCCTGATTGGGGTAGAATGCCAGTTTGAAGATGCGGTTCATGACGCTGCGTTCGATGGCCATCTGGGCGTCCTGGAGCTGCTCCTCACTGGCATACTGCCAGATGGCATCATGGGCCATGGCTCCATACAGGTAACGCAGGAAATCCTCCACGGCTGCTGTCTTATCGTCAGATGCTGTGCAGCCCTGAAATGCTGTGGAACAACAGAGAGAGTCAGCCTCAAAAACAGAGGTCTCATCTATCATTTCATACAACCACTCAAATGCTAATAGTTTAATTAAATGTACATTTAGAAAAATTTGTGTTGCATTACGACAATATTGTTGATTTTCGACCAGCTGCAGCTACTGCAGCTAATTTATTTTGCCTGTCTATATGAAATTATACTATTTTAATTACCAAAAAATGAATTATTGTATTGTATTTTAGTCCTTTCACGCCACCATTCAAAAGGAGGGTCAATAATATTTGTTTTTAAGGAAATTAATACTTTTATTTAGCAAGAATTAATTGGATCAAAAGAGACATTTATAATGTTATAATACATTTCTATTACAAATAAAACTATATTTATCAAAGAATCCTGAAAAAATGTAGCATGGTTTACACAAAAATATCAAGCAGCACAACTGTTTTCAACATTGATAATAATAATAAATATATCTTGAGCAGCAAATCAGCATATAAGAATGATTTCTGAAGGATCATGTGACACTGAAGACTGGAGTAATGATGCTGAGAATTCAGCTTTGCCATCACAGGAATAAATTACATTTTAAAATGTATTTAAATAGATTTCACAATATTACAGTTTAAAAATCTCAGACATCATTAATCCGCTAAACAGCAGAGTAGTACGCTAGATAGTAGTATAATATGAGTCACTATACTCTGAAAATGGAGAGGTAATAAAAGATGAGTCAAATATCCACCTTTACTCTGTGAATGACTTAAAATAAAGCACTGGATTTTTTTTAGAATTTGGCAATCAACACAAAAAGTGAGTTCTCATATACACAGATTCATATAGACCTTTGATGAAGTCAAGCATCTTAGACTCCATGTGTTCCAGGAGCAGTCGGACACAGACAGTGGTAAAGTAGCGGTTGGCCACTTCTTTATCTCTCAACACTCTCTGCAGGAGTCGCTCCAGATGAGCCTGAGACGTCTGCAGGCCCTGCCGGCACCGTGTCAGATAGGCGATGTACGGAGCCCGCTTCCTACAGCACAAAACCATCACAGCGCTCATTATGGAGTCATGCCCAAAAATATGTCAGCACAATCTTTTATTAAATTGTGATTCATAGCTGTGTTTGAGAGAAGCGAGTAAAAGAGAAAGACAATGAGACAGAAAGTTAGTGAGACATTAAGAGATAGAGAGATAGAGAGAGAGAATAATGTGTGTACCTGTAGTCCTCTGCCATGGCAGTGAGCAGTTTTCTGCAGGTGCGGGGGTCGAGGTGGCTGACGCAGCGCGTAGTCTCCTGGATCTGAGCCATCTGGTTCTTATCCTGCAGGTTAATGGCCTCCGCCAGCTGCACCTTCAGAAAGCACACGATCTCGTTGTCTGAGGAGAGAGAGGAGACAGGGGCCAGACATAAATGCACAGCGTTTTGAACCTCAGAACCTGCGTAACAGCTACTTTCACCCCATGAGCAGAGAGCTACAAAAACTTTATTTCAAAAGAAGGTTTGTTTTAAATAGGACTGAATACTACCATAATGATGATGATAATAATAGTAATTAGTAGTAGTAGTAGTAGTAGTAGTATTAGTACATGATAATTCAATATAATGGCTATACATTTATTTTTATTTTTTATTAAGTATAAATAATAGAAGATAATATGGATAACAGGAACCTTCGGGATCTGCATGGTCCGGGAGGCCGTTACGTGTTGTTGCAGGTGGAATGATGGGAAATACAACCGAATCTGCAGAGCACAGCGCCATGCGAAGCTTTTTCTTAATATCACTGCAGAGATGAAACAGACATGGCAGGTTAACAGTCTGATTGTGTTAAATGTTCATTGCCATTTCGGTTTCTAACTGTGATTTAGACTTTCAGAATGTACTGATTTTACTGAGAGTTTGTCTGAGTGACCTAAAGGAGAACGTCTTGTCCTGAGGTGGTGCTGTCTGACTGGCAGAGTCTGGAAGGTCATCTGCAGAGATGTTCTGCAGTACTTCATCTTTAGGAGAGTCATGCTCACTGTCTCCTTCTCTACAAGACTCTGTAACACACAGAGCAAAACAGTTACAAAACAGCAGACAACAAATTGTATCAGTGATAAATTTTGTCTAACAGATGCGAGTAGAAAGCATAATAAATAGTGCTATGTCTTTAACTACTTTAATTTGTAGATAATATAGTTTCCCCAGTGATAACACTTAATTTACAGTTTCCTTGTTACATATGTTACATGTGCTTACTCCGGTAATAACAGTAAATTATGCAACATACTTAATTATGCTTAATTACATGCTAACCCTAAACCTAACCCTATAGTAAGTACATGTTGTCAAATAATATTACTCAAAATGTAGGACACGAAGCGAAGGTGCCATTATTTCCTTTCAAACACTACGATACAAGTTACTAACAAAAGGTGGCTGACTACATTAAGCTATTAGGGACAAAAGGGTGACAGCAATAAACTAAAATATAACTGATAAAACAAGAAAATATCTCATTTTCCTATTTTATATAAAATAATTTGCTACAAAAACATGACAGATTAACTACTCACTGATGAATTCTTGTTGTAGTTGTATTTAAGTTTATTGACATGTCAGCTTTATGGGCTATTTTATGGCAGGTTTAAATTAATTGGACAATGCTACAAATGAGAGGACAATGTAGGAGTGTGTTTGCTGGAAAAAGTAGTTTGTTATTGGACAGGATACGGTCTCTCTAAAACAACTGAACTGCAATCAGACTGCAAAAAAAAATGTTTTACGTTAGAAGCATCACTACTTTTACTCCTCAAGTTATTTACTCCTCAACACTGAAGAAAGAGAGTGTATACCCTTGTGTGTGTTCATGTATAAAGCATGAATATTGTTATTTGGCAAACCTTGTCCAATATAGTTTCCAGAACCTGCTCCATCACTGTGGGTGGGTCGTTTCTCCATGTACCTGATGTACTTGTCCATTATTGCCTCCGCTGACTGGGTCTTAGAGTTCTGTCTGAGCATTGAATGCTCATCTGAGATGCACAAAAATGCATACACGTGATCAATGTGGACAATGGTGGCAGAGAGTGTATGATGAAGTTAAATGTGTGCAGACCTTGTGGGACCCTCTCTGCTCCTTGCTCGTCTTTTTCTGGCTTGTCCCGCTTTCGGAGCCCCGCGATCGGCACTGCAGAGATGAGCAGAAGCCGTTATTCTCACAAAACGGCAGAACGCTGCAGTTGTGTTCCTATGAGAAAGCTAACCTCAAGACACGGACTCTCTCCAGTCCATTGTGGCAAATGGATAAACATGCTTAGAATGCTTTTGCTCCACAGATAAGCCACAACCAAAATTTTTGTTAATGGGGAACTAAAACAGGACATGTCACTACTAAAGTGCAAACACACAGATGTGGAGCTCTGTGCTGCAGAATGTCATGTGTATGCTCATGTGAATTTAGGCTGTGTGCAAAATAGAGAAAAAAAAGAGGTTACAATAGCAAAAATTCAGTAGTTACCAATAATGGTAAAATCATGAATCTCGATACCAAGAGCAAAAATCAATATGCTATTAAAACAATCTTTTTCAGAATACTTTAATAATTTTTTTATTTTAGTTTTGACTTGTAACCAAAGTACTGGTAGTTTTGGTGCCTACTGTAAATTACGCATATTTTTCAAGTGCAAATTTCATCAAATGTCCTTTAATAGAGGTCAACCACTGCAAAATAAACCATGTTAAACCAAAATGGCTGCATGAATGAAAAGATGAAGCTCGATTGTGTCATGTCACAGAGTGGCAAGGAGGAGTCTACGGGATCTAGTACAAATTCGGGCCGCTGGAGTACAGCACTAGATTGAGTGGGAGAGAGCTTGAAGAGTGGGTTACCTGGGAGTTCACCCTCTGCAGTCCAATAGAGCACTGTGTGAGGAACACAGACAGCAACAGACAGGGTTGGGGGTCACAAACACAAACTCGTCACCCAAGCCATGCTAAATATTAATTGCTAATGAGCGTCAGAAAGTTAGATCGATTCGAGCTGCATTTGGGAGTTTGACTGTTCAAAAGTTTGGGGTCAGTATTTTTTTTAGTAAACATGCATTAAATTGATCAAAAGTGACAGTAAAGAAAGTCATAAAGATTTCTATTTTAAATAAATGCTGTTCTTTTTAACTTTGCAATTAATCAAAGGATTAGATAGATAGATAGATAGATAGATAGATAGATAGATAGATAGATAGATAGATAGATAGATAGATAGATAGATAGATAGATAGATAGATAGATAGAAATCAGCAAACAGATAGAAAACAGATATTTTAAATTGTAATGATATTTCACAATATTACTGTTTTTACTGTATTTTTGATCAAATAAATGCAGCCTTGGTGAGCACAAGACAGTTCTTTTATTTATAAAAAAAACTTTTTGAATGGTAGTGTACAGGCAATTCCACAAAAAAAAAAACTATTTAGAGTTTAACTGTCAAATATCTGTAAGAAAGGAACAGCCAATAATCACAAAGAGAAATTACTCTCCAATTAGAAATACTGATCACATACAGAACGGCAATAACTTGGATAAAGTGTTTTCCATGTTTAAAGAAGTCGTAGTAGTTGTAGGGATGCACATTACAGCGGTGACAATGTCAGTATCAGCAAATACTAGCGTTTTCAAAATTATCGCCATAAATCCAATTAGGCCAATAATAAAAGCAGATATTATCATCATTTTTTCCCCACTCAAACAGAATACTTTTTTTTCCTATGCCAGCAATTTCTATATCAATTACATTTTCTAGCCATTGATCCACAGGATAAAAGTAGGCATGTACTTTTTCCAAAAAATGAAGGGAAAGAGAGTTGGGCTCCTCACCTTTAGGAATGGCAGGAACAAAGCGCTTCTTCCACCAGGGTCTGTTCCTATCAGACTTCTCATCATCACTGTCCTTTCTGTCCTCAGTCTGAATGCATACAAAAACAGTTATTTAAAGTAGTTGTTCACTCAAACATTTCAATTCTGTCAATTACTTGATCTCAAGTAACTCAAACCCTGAAGAAAAAGAAAATAATGAGTTCGACTGACAAAGTAAAGATTATTTTGAGTAGATTATATATTTTTTGTCCAGAAATGAAAATATATATTCCAAATTACATTATAATATAATATAATATAATATAATATAATATAATATAATATAATATAATATAATATAATATAATATAATATAATATAATAATATATACTAGGGCTGGGGGAATTAACGCGTTAATCTTTGCGCTTAATTTGAGATGCTAAACGCGTAAAAATAATAATAACGCAATTAACGCAGCACCTTTTTTTTTGCCTCGTTTTAATGACTTAAAGGCCGAAAATATGCCGTCCCGCCCCTCCGTGTTCGGCGATCAGGTTTCATTCTCGTGCAGCTTTCATGAGCGGGTCTTTTCAGCGCCGCGCTCTCCATTCCGTGTGTGTGTGTGTTTGTGTGTGTGTGTGTGCGCGTGTGTTGGCGCGCTGCTGCGCTCTTTGCTCAATGTTCTGCTCTGTCGTTAATGGCCCAAACGCTCCAATCATGTACCGATCACGCACTGGAAAAGAAAAGTCCGCTCAAATAACGTGAAATTTCTCAATAGTAGACTTCTGTTTGCAATAGCATAGGCTATAGACTGAGCTGGTATAGTCATGCTGGGCAACAATGGTAAAATGACCTGCTCTGATCACATGCTCTGGTAATAATAGCTTTGTAGGACTATATTGTATTTTGATAATTAGTAAAAAAAAATAAAAAAAAATAATAATAATTGAAAATTGATTATGTTGATTGATTATCGAAAAATAATGATATATTGATGTTTAATATTATTTTAATACAGGGCTATATTCTGTTCCTTTTTTTCCCTGTGTTGTTTAATTTAATTAGGTTATTCTAAGTTTAAATATTGATGATTACAAGCTTGGGGGAAATGCAATTAATTACAGCAAATTGTGCAATTAATTAGTAAAAAAATGTAATCGATTCCCAGCCCTAATATATATACACACACACACACACACACACACACACACACAAACAAATACATAAAGTAAAAAAATATATAAAATAAAATAATGTAGATAGTTCAGTCAAATTCAAGTTCACTCAACTTTATTTAAAAAAAATTATTTGTTTGAAAAATCTGAATTTTTATATACCATTTAAAAGTTTGGGGTCCGATTTTTTTTTAAGAAATGAATACTAAGAAATTATTCAGCAAGGATGCATTAATTCATAAATTGCATAAATAATGCATAAATTCATCTTGTTCACCTCTCCTTTGAGGGAATCCTTGCTGGGAGAAGAGGTGGGTCCTGTGGAGAAAGCCCCAGTCACGTCTCTCTCCTCCATCACGGTCCTGCGGTTCAGTCCGGGATCGCTGTTGGGTCTGCGGCCAGCAGACACCACATCTGTGCTGCGGCTTCTCACCAGCCTTTCAGGGTAAGAGTGCCTCTGCTTGGGATGCTCCAGGTCACCCTGTGCCAGGTGGGGGGCAAAGAGCGGCGGGCGAGGCTCCTGGTGGCTCATTATGCTGGCCTCTGGAATGGGTGGGTCAGGGGGAGGGTGAGGGGGCCGGGGATAGTGCACCTTGGGCCGTACAATGGTACCAGTGGTCGAACCTGCAAAAACATTTGATCCAAAATCAGAGGGTCCTTGCTTTTGGATTTAAATAATGTCAATGGCTAAATTCGATACCAGTGAGAAAAACTTTTTGCGCTGTGGTATTTGTGACTTAACCGCCAGTTTTTGACAAACAAAACTAGATGCAAGGGTCGTGACATGACTTCTGTTCAACTGGCATTCATAAAAAAGGTTAAATGCATACCATCAGCATGAGTGTGTGTGTGTGTGTGTGTGTGTGTGTGTGTGTGTGTGTGTGTGTGTGTGTGTGTGTGTGTGTGTGTGTGTGTGTGTGTGTGTGTGTGTGTTAGAAAGCTTGAAAAAGCTGTCAGAGTCAGACAGACCTCAGGTGAAAGTAGGCCACCTGTTCCAAGGGTACAGCATCTCTGCTGTGTGCCTTCCAATGCCAGCCCTGTGCCACTAGCTCAGTGGGGACGGGCTGCTGAGCCAAAACGCCTGCAGTGAGGTCTAGCAACCTGTCATCCCCTCACCTTGCCCCACACACACAGATTCTCACAATGTCTCTCCAACACATTTATGCAACTTTCCATTGTGGATTTGTGGGCTTGGACAGAAACAAATCAAATTTAGCCCTTAAACACCAATATAATATAACCCCTTATTCTACCAAAAAGGGCCGTAATAGGGTAGAAATCTGGCAAGCGCTTCCTCTATTTCACAGCACACATGCTGTTTAGTGGGCTCTTGTCATTAGGCACATTAATGGCACTCCTTTCTAGATCTTACATGTGTAAGTACTGCATTCAACAGCAGTGCATGCTGGGAAGTGACATTACCTTCTCCAGAGGAGAGGGGATCAAACATGGCCAGCAGTGAATCTGCATGAGAGGGTGCACAGGATAGACTGTGAGCTCCTAGAGAGGTGGAAGAATGGAGGAGTGGATAGAGGAAGAAGTAAATGAGTGACAAAGGATAGTCCCACACCAGACATCCCAAGAAACAAATTCAACAGCTGTGCAGGATGAGATTTAATAGTAAAGAAAAACATATTTTATATCTGAAGATAAAGTTTGATATACTTGATATCTCACAAAACATACAAATATGAATTTAAACTTAAAGATGCACCAAGTTATTATGTATATATGTTCCTCTGGCTCTTATTTTCTTTAAACATCTGATATGTCAGCATTATGCTCTTTGCCATCTGTTTTCCTGGGCACTTATGTGCCTTTACCACAGATAAACTGGTGTGCAACATAAGTTGACATTCACTGGGAAAATACGGATGCACTGATCTTAAATTCTGTACAAAGCACAGTGTGTATGTGCCCAATCAGTAACTTGAGTGTGTGTTTGTACCATGAGCAGAGTCTTCTCCATCTGGACTGGTCACGGAGTCTTTGCCTCCAAAATCTGAGCTGCACTCTGAGCGTAGGTCTTCAATCTTATTGGGGATGTCCTCTGACGTGGCACTGATGCCTGCACAAACAATATGTAACAAATCAGCAAAACCTCAAACTATAAATCACAGAAGCAAACATATTACCTTCAGAGCTGTGAAGTAGTTTGGTTTGTCAAAGAAGAAACTTTGGCATGACATTCCTCTTATACAAAGAACAAAATAATGATAAAAAAATATATATATATATATATATTTTCTGCTGCCTTAGCAAAACAAGCCTAGAGTTTGACTGTGTATATATCTCTCAGATATACGAAATAGTTCAGATAGTAAGCAAAAGTCTAGCGTATAGGTGATGGAGTGGTGGCCAAGTTGAACAGCCAATCTCATTTCAAGCTCCTCATGGAAGCGGGGAAACCACGCCAATGCTCCCTTGAGCACACAAAGAGGGCAGGAGAATCCCCAGGGAGGTCAGAGTAGGTGAACGAGAGATGGAAACGGCAAGAATGAACGAAAGAGGAAGGGAAAGGCAATCCATCTGCAGAAGTCCTCAGGGAAAACTCCCCACAAGGAGTCGGTCGGGAGTTTGCCGTTGTGTTACCTGGCTCTTCGTCTTCATCACAATGTCACGGCAGAAGAGCCACTGAATAAAGAACTCTGCGAGCCAGGGAATAACATTTAAATGTGACATGTAAGCGGGATGTTCAAACCTTCAGATTGCTGAATGCTGCAAGCTCATGCTTACTCAAATATGTGATTCCAGACTGACTGTGAACGTTCATTTGAACAGATTTAGACAATTGAGGCTCTGATTTGACCTCATTTTGAACAAAATCAGGCTAAAACAAAGTTTGTTTTGGTTGTTCGAAACAGCTTGCCAAAGAGCACTTTCCGGAAAAAGTTTGCTACAGCTGGTAAACACCTTCAAAGTACCATTTGTCTGTGGCATTTATGTAATAGGTAATAGGTTCCTCTGTTCAGACCGTCAAAGTGAGACAAGTAAAAACAAGCACACTGTTGCTTTATAGTAGAAATTTAAGTTGTAATTCTAAGTGAATTTTCATGCTTAATATTGTTAAGCTGCTTGCTTTAAAGCAATCTATTGTATAAAGTGCTAAATAAATAAACACAATGTGACTACTGAAGAGCCACATGCAAACAGATTCATGTCGCTATGACCTGCTGTTTATTTTGTTATTGAGAGGAAGAAAGCATGCAGCACATATTAACATATCCATCTAAACGTCGCTCTCAGCAGCGTGGACAGCTTCGGGATGTTCGCTAAAAGTATGTCGCTGCAAAGGTATTTCAAACTTCTTTTTACCCCTAAGCGAAGAACGAAAAAGAAGTTCACCGTGAGTATATCGGGGCCTTTAAGCTTCTGTGTATGTGTACCTGAAACGACGCTGAGTCCCGGGGTGCTGGGTCGGGAGCTGACCTCCCTGACCTCGGTGTCATCTGAAGTGCTTCCCACACCGGAGCAGCTCTCCAGCTCCTGCAAGCGTTCCTCCTGCTTCAGGTCTGCAGCTTCTGCAACACAGATTCATTAACTGTAGAAAACGGTGTATCCACACACACACACAAAGACACTCAGGGCATCCCCGTGGAGGGCTCTCATTTACGTGCTCATTTGTAATAATGCAGGTCTCAATTGGTCTTCGGAGTCTACTTTTCCACCGCCTCGAACTGAAACAAACCCCAGAAAAGCAAAAAAAACAATCACTCATTCTCTCTTTCCTATGTTTGTGATGCAAAACGGGCAGGGAGACAAGACCACACACAGACTGCCGTATGCCTGATACTGGCACAGTGTTGTTTTACTTTCTTATTCACAACAACTGCATGATTTATTTCTTATTCACAACTGTATGATTCATAACATAATTAGCCTTGTTAGATCATTATTAGTGATGTCACAACAACCAAATTTCAGTAGTGGATACTAATACCATTAAAATGTAAAATTTCTCAATACCACAACAAAAACTAATATGCTACTGAACAAATTTGTTCAATTAAAAAGCTAAATATTAATAAAAAAAAATGTTTAACATTATGGGAGATCAGCAAGTCTATCAGGCTGCACTGACACTAAAAGGCCCAATGCACAGTTCCAATGCTTTGACACAAAACATCACCTTTAAGTATTTAAATTTAAGATATTTAAAATATCAGTAAGATTAATTAATATATATAAAATCATCATTTATTGGGTACTTTCAATTGGGAGGTGGCTGTCCTGAACCCTAACCCCTAAATTTTAACTTGTAAAAATTATATTGAAATAATTTTTGCATTTTTTCCCATAGTTTTTAAAAAAGTACAAATATATATATATACACAGTATTTTCTTTGTAAATAATGAAACTGTGTCCCGCATGTTGATGTCACTACCGAAACAGTGTATGTTTTAGTCCATTGGCTGAGACTGATTGACCACACCCCTATATTTTTGATTAGTAAATATTCCTGTGTCCCTCTCGCTCATATCTTCTCTCTTTCATAGTAGATAGGTACCATCGTTTTGAGGTAAATGTGTCCAGAAGTGAAAATCTCTGTGTAACTTTAAGGAACATCACTACCAAACACCTTTTTTCTGCAATTAAGCAAACTTTTTTGGGTGTTAATCCATAAAATTTTGTTTTGATGTGTACACAACTGTTCAGAACTGTGCTAGGTAACTATGTACTGATTAGCATCTTTGAGCTAGTCTCAAAAGTATCTAAAAATGTCACTACTGAAAGTCATGACCGAAACATGTACACATTGTTTTGGTAGTGACAAAAGGGAACACATAATCCTTTAATTGGGGAAAATAAACAACATTTTTGTACAGTTATGCAAATCATTAGTACTTTATTATTAGTACTAGAGCTACAATACATTAATAAAGACTCTCTTGAGTAAAGCCAAAACTGACACTAGTAACACTCTGAGAGAGATCACCAGTACATGGGCAGCCTTAGTCACTAAATTATTCTTGTATGCATTCAGCTCTTGTATGCATTCAGCTCTCACCTGAGTCACTTGGCAGAACCTCCACGCTCCACGCCTCGCTCGTTGTCTCAGAGATGGTAGAACCATACGGGTCCAGAAGCACCGGCAAACACAGCAAGCTGCCCAAAGCGTTCTCCGCCGCCGCCCCTGAGAGGAGAACACATACACAAGGGGCTTGGTTGAAAATACTGATTTCTTGATTTTAATCGATTCTCATTTTGATGAACCGATATTGATTCTTAAAGCACAATATTTCCGTCTGTGCTGTTTTCAGTTGGTGCATGAACAAATCTTCACTAAAAATTATTTGAAGCGTGCCTACCATCCAACAAATCACAATAAGTTTTGTGCTTTGTTACTTTTGATACGAAAAAAAGTCTCCGCTTTCAAATTCTGTCCATTTTATTATGAAATTCAAACAATAAATACTGATTTGGCAATCTTTATTGTCGCATGACAACATTAATAAAAAATGTATGTACTGTACCTGACTTATATCCAAATTAATAGTTATCAAACTGAAATTAAATTGAATTACACGCATGTGAACTGGAATTGAATCGAATTGTGACAGCCCTACACACATTAGAAACACATGGGTATGA
Source organism: Leuciscus idus (assembly GCA_021554675.1). Classification (NCBI taxonomy): domain Eukaryota; kingdom Metazoa; phylum Chordata; class Actinopteri; order Cypriniformes; family Leuciscidae; genus Leuciscus; species Leuciscus idus. The sequence goes on along the minus strand of CM038639.1, from coordinate 17,372,624 downwards.
GGCATCTCTGATCTAAAGCAGCAAGTAGGCGGACTACGACAGGGATGGCCAAAGGTTAATTGCAGCCTCCCTCGCACACAGACGCAGACACACACATGCGGCATCATCAGGGTTTTGACTTTGAGGTGTGGATCGAGCAGAGCATCACTCATAACCTCATTATTCTCTCAACCGGCATCCCACACAGCGCCTCCTCTCTCCGAAACACTCCCAACAGGAGCTAACGCCTAACAAGGCAGAAGAATGGAGATGGAAAGCGGGAAGGGGGGGGGGGGGGGGGGGGTTTGGGAGTGAACAGCTAGCATGGCGGGGGGGTGTTTGCACTCGTGCAGGGGCGTTTGATGGTCGGGCTGAAGCAGAGATCATGAGCGCTCCATATGAAGCTCTCTGCAGGTCACGTCTCCCCACATACGCACACATACATGCGCACACAAGGGCAGGTTTGGTGGGCCTGCAGGAGAGCTTTCCCCCGCTGGCCCTGTTTACAGTGAGTGAGGCAGGGGCTCTGGGCCGCCCGTCTTTCAGGTGCATGATTAAATGAGTGGCACCCGCAGTAGTGAAACAATTAGAATTTCTGCCTCATTATCATGGTAATCTTATCAGTGGGATAATGAGGTATTAATGGATATTTAATGTGTATCTCATAACCCAATCCCTCGGAGAAAACACATAAGGAAATCGCTGTAAATTCACTTAATGATGGAAAAGTCCCCCAACGCCATATTCCGAGGAATGAAAAATGGAGGATGCAAATGAGAAGGAACCAAGGTCAATAAGACTGCAGGGACTGTGTGAATGTCAGAGAGAGGGAGGCGAGAAAGAGAGAGAACATGGAAGACAAGTGAACAGAGTGAAAAGAAGGGGTGGAGGGAGTGAGTTGACTGAAAGACAGAAGGAGAAAGAGATGAAGAGAGAGATGGAATGTGAGTGAATGAAATGAGAAGCAGTCTGCGGTTGTTCTGCACATCACTCTGTACATAACATTTTTGAGTCAAAACCCTTAACCCTAACCCTATAGTTATATCTCAATCCAGGAAAGCATGAACTAAAGACACTGAGAGGTGGAACAAATACATTACCCTCATTTTGAATATTGGATAAAAATGTTGTATAAATGTGCATTTTTGCGTTTATCTATATACATACATATATATATATATATATATATATATATATATATATAGACACACACACACACAGTGTATATATATAGCTAAATGGAACATGCACATGATTTGTTACAAGGACTATGATAGTAAAACCTCAAATATAATTACAGTAACACAATCCATTGTAATTACTATGGCACTACTAAAGGGGACTAACAGACACTTTAAAGTTCACTCTATAGTTCACTCTATAGCTCCTTAATTGAGAAGTGCAAATATACAGCTAACCACAAGGTGGCAGTAATGGGTTTGCTGGCTAATATGCTAAAAAGAACCTTATCTCACTGTAAAATTTGTATTTTGCACTTGAATCCTAAACAAAATATTAGGAAACCATTACTATTTATGGTTATATGAACTTAATATGATCTATATGAACTAGTGTACAATAAAGTGCATAGCCTTATGACTGTAGCCAGTTTTTGTGAGATCTCCTGAAATAAACTCATACCTGCTATCTCCTGCAGTCGGTCCTCATCCATGTTGGGATCGAAGTCACTGCCCAGGACGTCAGTACTCCAAGTCTCACTGACCGTCTCAGAAATGTCTCGATCATCTGTCAGGCCCATCATGTCCCGAATCTCAAACTTGCGCAGTTTATCGTCCAAATTATCCTGTGTAGTGGCTACAACCCAGAGTAATAATCAAGCTTTGCGACTTTAACCAAAAAGCTCTTGTGAATACCATTTAGTTTGTTGCTGGAGATTTTTTTGGGTGAAATACTTTAAAACACAAATTCACCTTGTTCATGTTCCAGTAGTTGTAAGGCCTCTGCACCATTACTACCAGATGGCCCGGGTCCTCCTTCTGACACAGACTCCACCTCCAAGTCCAAAGAAGAAACTGAATTGGAGCGGTTAGACGGGCCTATAGACAGACCACAATTATTCATATTCACTAACATACTACTAGTATTCAGATACTTAGTTTTATCCACTTATTGCAACAAAAGTTCAAAAAAAAAAAAAAAAAAAGTAGTAAATTAACAGAAGGTCTATAAACTAATTTTTATAAAATATAAAATGTCTATATAAAATAAAATAAGACTGCTATATTTCTTTTTCAGAAATTTCTCTTACAAAGACCATAGGAAAGAAGAAAATGCCAGGTGGATATGGAACAGTTTATGTACAAGAGAACCATCTGCTGGTTGTCTGGTGAAAACACACCCTCAGAAATGCCCTCCAGGTTGTCACTGCAAAGTGAGAAGCGCAGCGTTTTGTCAGGCTTGCCGTGCAGTTTGTTGTCGTCGACAGGGGCATCTCCTTGTCCACCATCTCCAAGATTCAGAGTCAGAACCTGCGGACATAGACACAGCAGTCACATACCGATATCACTATCTATAGAATCAACAGTGCTTGTTATCTACTATACCATTTGACCATCACAGCATATGACATAATGACTATAGCTTCAGACCTCGTTTTCTGACATCATCCCAGGTACAGTCTGTTGTGAGGATCCGAACGAGATGACCAGCACTTCCTCAGGCGTGACCTCCTGCAGAGACTCCTGGGAGCTAGCTTCAATCTCGCCCTCCTGGGCCATGTTGGATCGGCTTCGGCTGCGAGAGCCTGCTGGGTGAGGAGGAAGGGGAATGGAGACAAACTGTTAGGGTTAGAGGAACGCAAGGCGGCTAAAACTGTTAGCAGAAGCCTAAAAAAACACGATGAAAGCCTGCATGAGCATTAGCACTCACAAATGCTCAAAAACATATTTGGCAACAAGAACACATGCGAGTGAACAAACTGTTCTGATAACTGTGACAATATAGTGATGTTCCATACTTCTTAGACAACTTGGAATGTCACCTTTTTATGGATTATGAAACCTTTTTTGAGAGACTTTTTGTCCAGAATCGGCCTTAAAATTGAAATTGAAACTGGATAAAGCAAAGCAAACAAATCAAATGAAGAAAATAGCTGGAATACGGTGGAAAAAGTTGCAGGTCGGCTACATCTTACAAAATGTATGACACTCATAAACAGTTTTGCTTGTCTGAGCAACTACAACAATCGCTAGAGGCAAGTATTGCAGTCCAGATGTGTTATAGCGGAAGTGAATTGTATAGCAGGGACACACACGGCAGACACAGGCTTTTACAGGTTTACACCTGGTATTTAGATGCGTTTTGGTCGATCGGATCACAAGTAGAAGAGGCAGACATATACCTGTTTACACCTGGTGTTTTAACTCGGCTCTTTTGTCCACTTTCAACCACTTACCTCCTGATTTCTTCAATGGAAGGGTCTTTGGTCAGGTAAATGTATGTTTTTTTGGGGGGTTTTTTTCAGATCTTTCGATCTAATGGACAAAATAAGCTTGCGCAATTTACATATGAACGCGCCCGGAGACAACGAAAAAGCATACGGAAGCCGATCAACCAAAACACATCTTAATACCAGGTGTAAACGGCCATAGTGAGCACTGTCAAAGCATGGGTGAAGCGCTATGAGTGGACGGAGGTAATTGTACATGTCGTTCACGGCAGAGCGACAGTGTTACCCACCAAACGGGGTTACTAAGGGTATATGAGCGGACAGGGCAGTGGCAGAGGGCTCCCAACACGTTATGGCTGCCAACTGTTGTCCTGATGATCATTGGCAGCAAGGCAGGAAAAAAAGGTGGAAGAGACAGAAGGGGGAAATCAGAGAGTTGGTGGATAAGATAAACTGTGTAAAAGATCAGTAAATGTAAATGAGTGTAAGAACAAACACTAGTAAATTAACATAAGACCATCAACTAATGTCCATGTCTTGTGGGTTGTACAGAAGAGATATTAGCTCTGTTCCAGCATGCTTATGACTCTTAAAAGGATAGTTCACTTTGAAATTAATTTTTGGTATGTTTTAGCTTACCTCAAGGGCATCCAAGATGTAGGTGTCTTTTTTTCCGCAGTAGTTTCAATTTTGATATTTTTAGGTCAAACCGTTCTTGTCTGTCAGTCATATAATGCAGGTCTATGGTCACTGTCTCAAAGAGCATGCACAGAGTCCAAATTAAAACAATTCCCCATCGTCCAAATTAAACAATTCCCCATCGTAAGTACACATTGATGGCCTAAGACACGAAACGAGCGGTTTGTGTGAGAAAACGAACAGTATTTATATCGTTTTTACCTCTTGTACACAGCCACGTCAAAGTGATCTGATCTGACGTGTGCGCAGACTGGTGCATAGATATATACACACTAGATGTCGCCTTGTCTACGGCAGTTCATTGGTCTTTATGGCGACATCTAGTGTATATATCTATGCACCAGTCTGCGCACACGTCAGATCAGATCACTTTGACGTGGCTGTGTACAAGAGGTAAAAACGATATAAATACTGTTCGTTTTCTCACACAAACCGCTCGTTTCGTGTCTTAGGCCATCAATGTGTACTTACGATGGGGAATTGTTTAATTTGGACGACGAGGAATTGTTTTAATTTGGACTCTGTGCATGCTCTTTGAGACCGTGACCATAGACCTGCATTATATGACTGACAGACAAGAACGGTTTGACCTAAAAATATCAAAATTGAAACTACTGCGGAAAAAAAGACACCTACATCTTGGATGCCCTTGAGGTAAGCTAAAACATACCAAAATTTAATTTCAAAGTGAACTATCCCTTTAAGCCTCCTATGCTCGTAACTGATTTGAATACATTTTGAACAGGTTAGAATATTGCTAAGGCTATGCTCCATGCAGAAACTTTTTTTTTTTCATTTTGAGTGAAATACATTAAAATTATTTTAAATCCAACTTTTCTCAGACCTCAATCAATATTTTTTTTTCTCTGAGCTAATTTTGAGATTGCTTTCTCTGTGAAGAATGCATGGGTTATGACTAAAACAATTTTTATTATAAATTATTAATAATATTATTTGTTACAGAAACCCAAGTGTGTATCATTTTATAAACTGTATTATTAATAATAATACTTTTCATTTTAATATTATACCATTTAATTTATTACCAAAACAAACAAGTGTGTATCTTCCTACAAACTGTCATATGAACAGCCAGTTTAAGATTTAAGTTTCACATCTTTAAATACACAAAACTTGCTTTCAATATGAACATCACTGAAAGTCATCATATTAATCATCATATTAATATTAAAAGTAAATCATAGTTCATTTGAGCTCTCTGACTAATTCAGTAGGTTCATTAAGTGAAATAATTAAATTCTTTCTAAACAATTCATTAAAAGAACCAGCTCAAAAGAGTCATTTATTCTTTAATCAGATTATAGTGAACTGCATTTTCTGTAGAGGGTTAGGCTATGTTCACACTTAGCGTCTTTTTTGACAAGAAAAAGTTGACAACGGCGTTTTTTTAGCAAAAAAAAATGCTGGCAGCGTTCGGTTACAAATAGCAGCCAAGCGCGTCTTTTGTTGCTATAACAACAGCTGCAACAGTAGCCTAGTGCTGTGTGATGCAAAAAATGTCGAGAAAGAGAAAGTTGGCTCTTGCGTTGGCTTTTGAAGTTACCGGGGAGGAGAATGTCGGTTCACAAAGACGTTTGTGGGTGCACGACAGACAGTTGTTCTTGTTGTTATGGAAACGACAGGTCTCGCTACTCGCTTGTCATTGGTCAGCTGTCAAAAAGGCGCTTGACGTAGGGCGTTCTTTTCAGAAAAGTTGAACTTTTTTCAACTTAAAAAGACGCTCTGAGCTGCAGAAAAAGACGCCGGCGGTGGCGTCTAAAAAAGCGCTCAGGACTTTTTTGAAAAAACGGTTTACTCCATAGGGTTATAATGTAGAACAGACGCTGGCAGTTTGAAAAAAGACGCTAAGTGTGAACATAGCCTTAGTCTCCAAAACATTTGCAGCAACCAACATGCAGTAAAGTGAACGTAGAAGGAATACCAATGGGGAGTCTGTTCTTCTTGTTGGCGGGTGTGGTAGCTGGAGAGAGCTGGGGCGTGTTAGAGGGCGTGAGCTCCAGACTGTTGCTCTTTGTCGTGCGGGACTGAGGTACATTGGCTATTAGGGTTTCCAGAGCCAGGTGGTCTTCTTCTCTGAGCTGATCGCCTGCAGTGACACTACGCACAAAGTCCACCTGAACACAGAAATGAGGTTTAAGACACTTTTTTTTGCTTTGCTTTGGTACAAACGTATTATCAAACAATCACTCTAAATTGCTATCCGATAATTTCTTTATGTCAATATCCTGTGAAATTAGACTTACGGTGAGCTTTCTTTATGTCTTCAAGTAATTTTTTAACTCACTCTTAATCAGTGCTGGTAATTAATGCAGGTGGGCCTCATTATTCAGCTATCATCATTAGTGAATTTCAAACAGTGAGTCTAATGCAATAACAACATAGGAGTCGGGCTAATTGGCTCTGTAAATGACAGTGTGATGATGAACATCTTGCTGCTCATGCTGAGAAGAAAACCAGGGAAATGGAGGGTTATTGGCTCTTGGCAGGGTTGTGCAGGAAGAGTAAAGCATTTTGACTGTAAAGGTATGAAGCATGACTGTTACTGCTGTATTGACGTTACGTGACGGGTTTGGGCCTGTCTACTTCGCCTTCTTTTAAACCAACAGAATGATTCATATTTCATTGATCTGAGTCTCATGTAAGAGTAGAGTAAAAGTACTGTGATATGTTTTGATTAGGGCTGTCAAATGAATTAAAAAAAGTGATTATGCATTTTAAATTAATTACATGACACTGTGATTAATTAAATTAACTGTACATTATTGCACATCAATATTACGTAAAAGCTCTGAGGAAGAAAATTCAATGCTTTACTACTCTCTGCTACAATAATCTAATATCTTTGAATTGACACTACAAAAAAAGTGGCTTTAGAGGTCAATAAATTATTTGATTTATTTCCATATCATTATCATAAGCTAGTCACAGGCCTACTGTCCACAGCAATCCTTAATGTTAATGTTTTTGTGTGCTTATTTACATGCAGGTCAGCGGACATGATTAATGCATTCATTTTAGTATCACATTATATTTTTATAATTGTATCAAATTAAAATCCCGTCATATTTTACTGAAGGTGGACTAGCTTGTGAATATGACAATGTTTAGGATTACATTACCTATGTCTGCTAACCTAAAAAGATTCATCTGAACAGAGCTGTTCAGAAAAGGATGTGAAACTGCATAAGTCTTATATAAGTCATAGTGCAACTTGTAACAAAACTGCAGACCATATTTTAGAGGGATATTTAACAGGCCATTTAGCTCATTTGTACTTTTGATTTTGAAATCATAAAAGTCAGCTGACGTTAACTTCCTTCCACACGTCTCTTTCATTACATACCAGAGCTAAAAGCTGATTATGAGTCATGAAAACCACCGTCCGTGACAGGCCCTCCAGTAAATTCATTGACGACATGGGTGGGGTCTCGACAGCTCTTCCACCAATGACAACATCCAAAAAGGCAGCAACACACGTCTGAAAAGACCAAAAAGCAAACTTCAATGAATCAATCACAAAAAAAAGACTTGGAACATGTTAGTGAACCATTTAACGTTTTCTGATTATGTTTGGAATAGTGTACTAGCATGGCACTACTCTTACTCTTTGTGTAACTTGCACAATGTATACTGTGTGCATTACGTTAATCTTCTGTATACATGGAATACCCAGATGACATTTGCTAAACTGTGATTTAATGGCATATTCATTTTGGTGGTCAAATCATATTGAGAATGATGAAATTTCCCTGGTGTTGGTTTAGACTTCTGAAATTTATTGTGACCCTATTATTATGTAAACTGGCCAATATGCAATACGCTAAATAGATGTAGTTTCAGAATCAGAGACAAGGAAGCTTTGTAATTTTGGGATTCTTACCTTATCAAACTTTAATAAACTGCTTTTACGTCGAGGATCTCCATCATCTGCATCAGACATGGCTAATTGTTGCAATAACTGCCCCACCTAAATCATCAAATTAGATTTTATTTTTCCAAATACATTCATAACACAGACAGACATGAATAACACTAAATATTTGTGTTAGAACAAGCATTTGATTCTAGAAAAAAAAAACGTAATCCAGTGTTTCTTGCACTGTCGTTGAATCTACAGCCTCACAGCAAAAAAATTATAATAATCATTTTATCCTAGTCAGTAAGATTTAATATGTTTTTGAAGGAAGTCTCTAATGCTCACCACAGCTACAGTTATTTGATCAAAAGTACAGTAATAACACAGTAATATTGTAAAATATGATTATTATTTAAAATAACTGTTTTCTATTTTAATATATTTAAAACATAATTTATTCCTGTGATGACAAAGCTGAATTTTCAGCATCATTACTCCAGTCTCCAGTGTCTAATATGCTGATTTGGTGCTCAAGAAACATTTCTTATTATTGTTGAAAACAGTTACGCTCATTACAGAGATTACAGTTGTTTTGTAATATCATGATGAAAGAAGTGTAAATCACAATCAAATGATTCTTATAATTTGGTTATTTTAATTAATTGGTCAAAAAGACTTCCAACCTCTCAGATCACTGGTGCAAATCTGCCCGGGCAGATAAGATGCTAAGAGAATTAGCATCTGCCTCACTGAACTACAAGTAATAACTTTCAACTTTCAAGTAAAAAAAAACTGAACCATAACTTGAATTTAACTGAAAGCTGTTACTCTGTTCTGTAAGTAACACTATATACCATATAATAAAATGACACAAAATTGCTTACTGGCTAATCATGCAACAATTACAGGCCTAGTTCAAGTTATCCATTCACAAACAAATACTTTTTCACAATGGTATCTAAATAGATAAATAAAAACTTTGTTTTAATAAATATGTTAGTGTGCTTTTATACCATCTAAATACCACTCAAAAATAATTGTTGTGAAACTGGAAATTCTTATCTGTAATTACTGTTATACTGTCAGCATTTTAACTAACTAATGGCAGTCAAAGTAATTACATTAAAGTTGTTTTGTAATATACTGATAATGATGCAACACTTATCCTCTACCTGCATGAGGTTGAAACGAGCCACCTCATTGATCGGTGCATCTGAGATGATGCCGTACTGTTCAGGGTTGACAATGGCTGGACAGATGAAGCAGGTGAGCAGCAAGTCGGTGCACATCGTCCTCACCTCCCCGACCTCTAACCTCTCAACCCGTGCCAGCGTCTTATACATCTGAGACACAATCCAACGCAGACTCTGTGGGAAGCAGTAGGTGTTCTGCTTCAGGTAGCCGATAAAGGTATTGACCAGGGTCACAAGCTTGGCCTCATTGGCCTCCACCTCTGCCTGAACTTTTCTGCGGTACTCATCGGTGCCTTTCTCCCCAAACAGGCGCTCTTGCTGGGTCGGGGTAAAGCGTTCTATCAGTTTGGCTGGATCTGTCTCTAGATGGTCTTCATCCTCCACCAGCAGTTGCATGATGGGCTCATGAAGGGTTGCAGTGAGAAAAAGCTTAGCAGAATACAGGCCCTCGGAGAAGAGTTTGAAGAGGATGCTGAAGGCACACGTGCCTCGCCGTAACAGGCGGCGAGGGTTGTCACTCTCCTTTAGTTCAAATTCCACCAAATAACGCAGCACCTGTTCAGAGTAGGACAGCACAAAGAGAGTTACCTGGTATCAGTATCAAACAAACAACATACACACATACATACAATAATAAAAAGTAATGGCTAATGACTAGTACAAATAAACAAATTGTATTAACTTGAACTAGAAAAAGTTTAAGTGCTTTGGTACACCTGCAGATTTATATCACTACACACATCCAATGTACCTGCAGCAGGTAGCTTTCATCCTCTTGCATGATGCAGTTGCCATAGAGTGAGGTGAAGACTGTGTGTATGACCCCCTGCGTGTGCTCATGATTGAGTCTCTCTCCTGCCACCAGACAGGATGCCACCAATCGTGGGTTCTCCCTCAACCGGCCCAAGAACTCCCCGTAGATGCTCTCCTGAAAGCCCAGTGTCTTATAACCATCCACAAACTGTGTGTCCTCAAGAAACTTAGCATGCTGACAGCATTCTGCAGGAGAAGCCTCCACACTGGAAAGGAGAGAGACACATTCAGACAAGTGGATTGCAGAAAACCATGTAATTAAATCTGATCACCCTGGAGATGCATTGGAATGAATGTGCAAATGCATTTCAGATAAAGAAATATCTATATACTAGCTGCTGGTTACAACAACCATTCAAAAATATCCCCATTGAAGATTTACAAAATCCCCACTGAAAAGGGGCCACCCTGAACTACCTTGAATGTTGGACTTACTAGCATCCAAAACTACAGATTTAATCATTTGATAGTGTGCTGCAATGTACTATAGATGATGGTAGGGCTGGGCGGTATGACCAAAAATCTGTACCACTTTTTTTCTTTTCTTTTTTTTTTTTATCACAGAACCAAACCAGGAAATCCCTAATGATTTAAAACCATAGACAGTAAAAGAAATGGACACAGCGACCCCATAGACTTCAACGGAGAAAAGTGAAGTCAATTAGAAGCACTCACTTCCTGATGGCTGAACGTACTGCGCAGCCTCAAACTGAGCTTGATGAAGTAGATGTGACGTGAGCAACCTGTCTGACAGTTGTAAGTCTTCTAGTAGCTGTGCCAAGAGAAATCTGAATCATTCCCTTCCGAATCTTGCAGAGAGCGTGAGTAGGAGCTGTCCATGAGCTAGGAGCAGGAGCAACTTTATGACTCTCTATGGGCTTCTCCCTTGACTTTATGCCTCCACGTCCCCCCGATTGCCCGCAAGCTTCTCCTCCTGTCTATACGGTAATTATCTACTGTGTGACAGAGAGTCGCGTGGTTATGACGCAATCATTAGCCTATTTTTACAAAAACTGCTTCTACGGGGCCATAACGTAAGATATGCAATGGAGCCTTTTATACATTGTCGTGTTTCTTTAGAAATTAGTGATGTTACGTTCGTGAACGAATCGTTCTTTTTGAACGAATCTTTTAGGTGAACGAATCGTTCTCGTTCACGTAATCCATTGACTCATATTTCTCGTTCACTGAAATTCCTCCCTCCACAGCCGCGCGGCGCTATTAGCAGCGCATGCGCAGCTCAGTGAACCGGGTAGCTCTGTGTTTTCAACCTGTCAAGAATGACTAAACCTCAAGCCAATAGCCTTCGAGTATGAGATGTGACGGAGCATGTGATTTGTTGGATGTAGTGAACGAATACGCCCTTCACTGACTGTGACCGAGTTGCTTTTGAGTCTGAACGAGAGAGAGAGATCTTCTCGTGAACGAACTGGTACATGTCGTTCGTGAACGAAAAGAACCAATTGTTTGAACGATAATGATGGCGAACCGATAGAGCTAGGTTTGTGTAGTCAGCATATTTGCATCAAAGAAGGAAATTTACACTTTACCATTGTAATGAAAACAATTTAATAACGCAAGCATGGTTAAATATAGGCTTACAAAGACAAATTAACATTGTCCTTTTGTACTTGGTTTGAGCTAAGTGGGCGGGGGGCACTTGACTGTTTACTTGATTTAAATTTACACTTCTCTTTACCTGCTTTTCTTTTCTTTTGTTTGTGTGTTTTAATTAGTTTTGTGGTATTTTGCACTTTGAAAAATTTACTTTACTACTTGTGTTCATTTTGTATGATCAAAAATGAATTAATTACGTTTTATTCATGTCATATGCACTTCTCTAAAAACTAAAACAAACCAAAAAATATGACAGTTTTGGTTAGGTCTCATTTGCGTAACGTCAGCAAATAACATTTCAGTTCGGGCTGTGAAGGGGCATGTAATTGGTTGGATCTACTGAACGAATACGCCCATCACTGACCGAGATCGCTCTGTTTCGAGTCTGAACGAGAGAGAGAGATCTCGTTCGTGAACGAATTGATCAAACTGGTACATTTCGTTCGTGAATGAGAGTACTGGGTAGATCGGTCATTTAGCATGTGATTCAATCTCATTCAAAGCGCAGTTATAGGTGTGCATATAATTGTTTATCATATTTAACATACATAACATAACTCAACGTTTAATATAATCCCAGATTTATAAATGTGTATGTCTGACCAAACAATTAAAATGTTAATTATGCAAGAAAACCTTGGTTTGGTCATCTGAACCTCTTATTTAGACTTATTTTATTAATTTAGTAAATAAGGCACAAATTAACAAAGCCAAATCAGTTTTTCTGTAACAAGTAAATACGTTCGTTAAAACATAGCATAAAATACACTCTTTTTCGCCACCTGCTGCAGTATTTATGTAATAGGAAGAAATTGTCACTGAACGAATCAGTGAACGAATCTGAACGAATCATTTTGGTGAACGAACTGAAAATGAACGAGTCTCTGGAAAGAATCAAAATTTCCACCACTATTAGAAATAAACAATGGATAAATAGAGTCTTTAAACACCTCAGATGTAAAGTTATTTGCTGTCAAAGTGACACCAAAATGAATGGGGTCAATGGAATGCTAACAGCAGGTGACGGCTTGCTAACCAATGGCGGCCCCCGGGGAAGGTACACTTTCCGGGTGCTGGATTACCCCCTTGATTAGAATGACAAAATAAGCCAGGCCTCAACGTTAAGGATTATTTCCACTGGCCCGAGCAGGCCAGCGAAAAAATTTGTACTTGCCGTGTCAAAATGTGCTCGAAATGGATCTCTGAGCTGAGTGAGTGAGTGAAGGCGGGGCTAATTAATTAGCATACTCATGGATCTGCGTATACTAAATGAAGCAAGGGTGTACAGTTACATACAAGCTATTTAAAGACATGAAGAAAAGAAAATTCACAGGAAAAAATATTTAAATGTCATTTTGGTGATCAAAGATGAATTTTAAGGGATAAAATTATTGACTTCAGGGGGACTATAAGACATAACCGACTGTGTTTATGAGGATACTCTCCAAGATGGGCATTTTAAATCTTGAATTTATCTGTTCAAGTGCAAGACGACGTGAAAGAACTCAATTCAGTATTCACGCACTGACTGAGGTTTCTGGGTGTGCGCTTCATGAGTGTGCACGCACAAAACTCCTCACACAACGCATGAGTATGATCGAACTGAACTCCGAATAGAGTGCCCTTTCACAAATAATAAGCTAAACAACTAAAAATCAATACATTTCTTATTTTAATTCACCCGCTCAGCACCTTTTTTTTTTTTTTTTTAGAGCGAGTCGTCATTTACTCACCCTCATGATTTTCCAAAACAAAACTTTGTTTCTTCCATGTAACACAAAAGTAGAACTACTAGAGAATGTACAAGCCTCTCTCTTCCATATAATGAAAGTGAATGGAAAACCAAGCTGTTTTATTTGAAAAAAAAGTGTCCGGAACATTCTTCATTTATTTTTTTCTGTTCCGCAAAGAAAGATCCTAATGTTGTTCCAAACCCGTATGAGTTTGAGTAAAAGAAGACAAATCTTTCTAACAAAGTCTAAAATGATGAAAGACATAAAAGAAAGTATTAGTCAATCAGATGTCAGAACTTGCCAAACCAGAAAACTCATTTGGCTCTTTCCTCAGCCACCTACCACAGAGATAATCTGCAATGTGATCTTAGTGATTCTTCCAGTTCAGTTAATCAGGTAATGAGTCATGAAAGAAAATAACAAGGAGAGTCTCCTGATTTTACTGGTCTGGAGTGCACAATGCAGTCACCTGGTTAGGATTAGGCGGTCGAGGTTGATCCTTTGTTGTTTGGCAATCCAGGCTGCGCGGTAGAGCCTCTCTGCTGTCTTTAGCACTTCATTGTTGAGGCGCTGGATGAGCTGCTTCTCTGATGCCACGTACAGCCGTTCCTGCTTCAGGTGGTGGGCCAGAGTGTGAATGTCTGGCTTCACCATCGTTCAGCTCAGCCACGGCGCTGCAGATAGACAGCAAAACAAGTAGGCTAAAGTAGAAATATTGAAAGAATTGTGTCACCAGAATATACTGTAAACACTAATGTAAATTAGTTGAGTCTTTTGTTAACTCAAGCATTACGTAATGTGAAGCTGTTTTTGATCTGATGACAGATTTCTAATTCATGTAATAAATAATCATACCTTGTAGTTTGCATACATCAAGTCTCAAATAAATAAAATAAAATGAGATGAACTTTTCATTTATGAACATTACTTCACTTAAGCAATGGAAAAAATAAGTAATGCATCAATGTATTTTTGGGACACATTTTTCTTCTAAATTAATAACAGTTACCATGATAAAAAAAAAAAATATTACTCATTCCATGAGTTTTTTGGTTTTACCACCCACCCCGATGGGAAACTGACAAACTTGAGGAACTGTTTTCAAAAGGGGTTCAGAGACAATACTGATCAAAACACAATAGACTTCAGTTGGAGCAGATGCCATAATTAATTAGACATGAATTAAAAAAAGAGGCTGTGAGTGACAGAAGAACAGACAGTCTAGAATAGTTATTCTAGTCAACTGAATGAGATCTGTCTGTTGTTCAAGACAAAATACATCAAGTTGACTAGAATAAATCTACTAGACATTTTGCATTGACCTGGATAAAAGTTTCCACAGACAGTTCTCTAAACATGCCATTGTGTATTAAGTTCAAATGTAATGTGACACGTCTAACTTTTAGTAAACTGTTTAACAGTTTGGAATTTTTTTTTTTTTTTTTTTTTTACTAAACACTTACACTTTAGTTTAGGGTCCAATTCTCACTATTACCTAGTTGCTTATTAGCATGCTTATTACTAGGATATTGGCTGTTTATTAGTACTTATAGATCACATATTAATGCCATAGTCTTCATGACCATATTATACATCCTTTAATCCTACCCAATACCTAAACTTAACTACCTTACTAACTATTAATAAGCAGTAATTAGGAGTTTATTGAGGCAAAAGTCATAGTTAATAGTGAGTATTGGACTCTAATTTAAAGTGTGACCAAACATTTGTATAAAGAGCTAGGCTATGTTAAAATGCATGTCTAATACAAAAGTATGATGGACAGGACATTTTCATTCACATCAAATAAAGCTATTTTGGCCAAGGTTCTCAGGCCGAACAATAGGGATTTTTTTCCGTTGTCTCAGTTGTTCACATTTATACTTGTACTGACAAAAACACATTTATATTTTTCATTAAACATTGTTTACTTGCCAAATCTAGTGTGGATGTGTCACACACTAGGACTGGGTGATATGGATCTCTGTATTTTTTTGGCTGAATAGAGATGCACGATATACATCCCGGTATTTGGATGATAACATATAAGGCATGTCTCATGTTTTGGACAATTTGGATTACGCACTTTCCCCGCAACAGCTCACTCCGTGTCCTCTGCAATTTTTCAAAAGTGCCCGTATTATCAAACTATTGTATATCGATAAACTGTATTGCCTCATCCTATATCATTTATAAAAATATATTGCTATATCAGACAAACTCAATATACTGCCCAGCCCTATGTCAAACTGGAACTGGAGTTCACTGGAATACGAGGTATAATTAAGTAAGCAGAAGTATTTATCCTGCAGCAGGTTTGGTTCCTTTGGAGTGTAGTGTCACAACATCTAACCCTAACTTGTCCCAACAAGGATTCAGTAATACACCCCCATTATAACGGCTGGACCGCACATCTCAATATTACACATACCTTATAGGACAAAAGCACGTGGGGCCTATTATGAAAGTAAAATCACTAGAGATAAAGTCAATAAACAGAGCTGCTGAATAGCGCAAATCCAACTGTGTAAGACAAACAATCAGGCTTAAACAGGAAGACTGCTCTATTTCCTCTGAGACAGGAGAGAATAGAGCAATTTTCGTACAGGGAACTTATGAGACTATAAACACGGGCATACAGCATAAAAAAATTGCAAATATTTTATAAGGTCCAAAGGGCATGCTGAAGTAAAGCATTTTTTAATTACTTCACCTTTTTAACCCAGAGTCAGCACACAGCAATGGCAACTACGCACTTAGCTTCGATGCGTTTCATTTAACCCCATGAAACTGCCGTAAAAAGCAGCAAGGCATGAAATGCATCATTTCTGCTTATTGGTTTTGTGTGCAAAACTGATGCCATGCACAAACTCTGCCATAATCTTTGACCAAAATCATTCTACACCAATGCAGCTAAGAGTATTAAGGACTTTACAACAGTTAAATACATTAATAATCCATTGTTAAATCATTCACTAACATAATGACTAACAATGCAAAGACCACATAAAATGCAGTCTTTTAGACAGTAGCCTTCACCAGTTATCACAGCCTGAACACAAACTATTCAGATAAAAAAAACTAAGACATGCTCTTTGCATGCAATTTGCTTTTGGTTAACAATGTATTTTAGGGCCCAGTTCAAACTACATTTCTAATGTTACTGAAATACAAAATCCATCATATATAAGTGAAAGATAATGTACAGTCAGTTACCCTGCAAATAAGCTCAAAATAATACAGTGAAGGACCAATCAGAGTGAAGTGTTCCAGAACTATAAAAAAAATATATATGTAGGCTAAATCAATCAGTGTTGTTAACAAACTATTAAAAAAATTGTTTCTGATAACTGAAAACAAGATGATAAAATATAAATGTTAAATCTAAACTAGACTTTCAGAACTAGATAAACAGAAATGTAGCCTTGGCAACTAACTGAAATAAATACAAATAAGTACTAAAATTTAATTTCAGTAAAGCAAAAAAAAAAAAAAAAGACTAAAATCACATAACAAAATTACTAAAATTTAAATGGTAAGACTTTACAATAAGGTCTCATTTGTTAACATTATAGTTAATGCATTAAATAACATTAACAAAGTGTAATAAATGCTAAAAATATTTTGCGCGTTGTTAAAGTTAGTAAATAAAAACATTGACATTTATGTTAGTTCACCGTGCATTAACTAATGTTCACCAATACAAATTCTGATCTTAAAAATGTAGTAGTAGATTGAGATTACCAGCCAGACCTGCAGGCGCTTTATTTTATGAATGGCCAAAAAACAATATGTAAATCACATTAGTCGCCTTCGCACATAGTGGAGGGATGCAGACAAACAGAAAGCACATGCAAACATTCAAACAAGAGAAAATGCAGAAAATTCTAATAATTTCATGGACCGTCACCGAGACACAAAGAGGTCTTTGTAAAGCACGGTTACGCAGGAGAACGTGGGATGAAGAGCAGCCCCGAGATGCCCTCGATTGAGCCGGGCCCCTGCGCATCCGTATAGCAGCCCACAAATACACAGAGCGGAATATCAGTACATCCGCGGAGGCCTCTTGTACCACTCACTCCTGAATCAGCTCAGCCTCTTGTCATCCTGCCAAATAAAGCACATCAATGCGCTCACTGTGTTTTGTGGTTGAATGCAGAGGTATGTGAAGATTTAGCCTTGGGGGCAGAGGAAAAGGCCACCCTTTCACTTACTTTCTACTTCTATTCTGAGAAAGTTTAAGGTAGCTGTATTGGCTTTTGTGCTTTACTGTAAGTGTCAATAGGCTTATAAATAGCAAAGGCATGTGCTGTGTTACACTGAGTAAGCATTAAATAAGCTTACCAAAGAAAATCTATGAATCAAAGCAAACAACTAGGTCTACTTTTCTAAAGATCTAAACTTAGCTTAGTTGGCCATATGGTATCAGATGGTAATAGCATGATACTTTTAAGTACATTACCATTCAAAAGTTTGGGGTCAGTAAGATTTTTCTTTTTAAGAAATGAATAAAAACCTTACACATAGGCCTATTTATAATTTTAACTTATAAAATAATTCTATTTTAAATGAATGCTGCTCTTTTGCTTTTTTGTTGTATTTTTTCATTTAAAAAAATGATTTAAAAAACATTCATACCAACAAACTTTTCTAAGAGAATATATATTTTTAAATGTTTTATGACAAAAATATGTTATAATTTAGGCTAACCTCCAGTACTACAGAAACAGTGAGAGGAATGCTGCTTAGATAGCAAGATGCATCATTAAAATAAATAGTATCTCTATTTTGAACTATGTTTTGAAGACAGTAATGGCATCTCTTATTTATAATTCTTTATTAAAGGGATAGTTTACCCTAAAATTTAAATTAAGTCATAAATAACTCAGCCTGGTGTTGTTCTAATGCCGTACGCCCTTCTTTCTTTTATGGACCTCAGAGAAGGAGGCATGGATTGTATTTCGTGTCACGTTTTTGTATCTTGACTTCTCACAATTTGTGTGCTTTTTCTGGGCAAGATGGAGTGAATTGTTGCGCTAATTGAGTCTCAAGAACACGCAGGAACCGTGCACTGAAGACCATCAGCCAAGGTCAGGATTTTTGTTAAATAATACATTGTTACATATCGTATAGCTACCCTCACAACACTTGGAATATACGCATGTCGCATGGATACCTTATGTCGCTATTCAGCCGGACATTTAATTTAAGCCGGAGTATTTTGTTTTCATTTTATGGTGAACTATCCCTTTAAGATTGACTTTTATAGTTCAATCATTTATTTTAAACCAGTAAAAAAAAAAATAATAAAAAAAAAATTATTTGATTAATTGTGCAAACAGAAAAGAAGCTAAAGGTTACCAAATATCTATCATCAAAATGGTCCCATTTTTCTCACACTAAACATATTAGACAAAACATCTGCAGCCATGCAGTGAGGGAAAGTATAAACTGGACCATAATAGGACCACAGAGAACTAAAAAGAGGCATTTTAACTAACACGCTGCTTTTCTTGCAAATTTCTGGTACAGGAAGTTGAAGCAGCCAAGAATATTTTCAAGACGCAGTCGCTCTATTTCTTCGATGATCAAAAATATCAACAAAGCATCAATGGATCTATGAAAAATGGAAACGTTTCACATCTTACACGAAAGGACACAGGCTGAGATTAATAAGTTAGTATGCAGCAGTGTTTCTAACATCCTAGGGATGTTAGGTGGTAAGCATTAAGATAAGACGCACTGCAATCCTCTGACTCAACGTCAGCAGCAATAAATTCACAAGCAACTCAAACCCAAAGATTAGTCTACTTACACTTTTTTCAGGTTTTGGACTGCAGCCGATGCTGTTTTTAGCAACACATAGAAAGGCACACTTTCTAAAAGCATTGGGAACAGGAGGAAGGTCCTTTTTTCAGTTCCTCTGTTCTCAAGAGCAGCATTTGGATTAGATCTGACAGCATTTGATCAGGTAGAGCAGACTCAGTCACTCTGAGGAGGAATGGAGAGAGAGAGATGGATGTGTGCTTAGTGTATTCTTATGCAAGAGAACAAAATGTCAAAATGGATTTAAGAAAATAGCACAGGGGATTAAAGTAGGGATGTACAGATAACTTTTTTAAAGGTCAAGTACAAATACCAATAAATTATTTTGGGGTACTTGCTGATATTTCAGTACTGTCATATCAATTACAGTCCAATGCTGTTACAGTTACAGTTCACTAGGCTACAATTTTCTTGTGATTTCATTTGAATGAAGAGCATGTACGGATTGAGCAAGCCGACAGCACTCGAATGCGCGTGCGCGCACACACACACACACACAGTTCACTAACTTAGCATTAGACTTGGTATCTTCCTAGTCTAAAGACCTCAACCTTTCTCAAAACTTATTAAACTCAAAACTGTACTTTTTATTTATTTTTTATTTTTACTTTTAACAAAAATATTCTTTGAATATAATTGTTATTTTACCATGTCAATTCATTTTATGCAAATTTACTCCGATTTCTGATCTAATTTTAGCTGATTAAATCATTTTATATATTAATTTAAATTTGAACAAATTTATTCATATTCAAAAGTTTGGGATCGAGAAGAGTTTTTAATGTTTTTCATTTTTAAAGTCTCTTAAACACACAAGAGCTGTATTTATTTGATAAAAAAATACAGTAAAATAGTAGTACCGTGAAATATTATTAATATTTAAAATAACTGTTTTCTACTTCAATATACTTGAAAATTAAATGTATTCCTATGGTGGCAAAGCAGAACTTCCACCAGTCATTACTACAGGCTTTATATTCCTTCAAAAATCAATTCTAATATGCTGATTTGGTGCTAAAAAATTTTTTTTATATATATATATAAAATTACCAAATGTTGTTTTGTAGTGTTTGTTATAAATTATGTTTTTGTTTTGTTTTTTTGTGGGGGGGGGGGGGGGGGGGGGGGGCAACAGGGAAGAAAAGATAAGAGCCACTTCTGTTTCATGCAACCTTCAATAATATTTTATAATATTTAATAGGGCTGCACAATTAATCGCAATGAAACCACACGCGATTTTGGCAAAGGCTGCGATTATTTTATGCGCAGCTTGTCAGAGCAGTTCCATCTCAATGCCAGAGGGCGCTCTAAAGCAGACACGCCAAATACACCCTGCGCAGAAGTAGATAACACACATCATTGAAGGAAATCCCTATCGGCCATCATTGCTGTACCTTAATAAACAGAAGATTGAAACGCTTTGATTGATTAAACATGACTTATAAACACACGACTGCCTTATTCTGGTGTAAGAATACACCAGATCATCTCACATAAATCAATCCTGTCTTTTAACTCTTTATTATAGTCTATTATATCCTTACATCTCTTACTGTAACATTGTTTGGGCCAGTAATTACCCTTCTTCTCTTCAAAAACTACTTTTGATCCAAAAAAAGTTTGTTAGATTGGCAACAGTATCAAATCGGTGTGAACCATCGGCTCCTCTGTTTAAGCAATTAAATATTTTATCCATTTTCAGTATAAATATCTATCAAACATGTATCTTTATGTATAAATATATGGCTCAAAATCAAAGCCTCCCAAAAGTGTTTAAAAACTATTTTTTAATTAACTATGATGTGCATTCATATTCAACCTGACAAGCAATGAATGTTCATCTTCCTTATTATCATACAACTCTTGGTCAATTTTTCTTAAAATATAGAGGACCGTCACTTTGGAATACTATTCCCGGTTTTATTAAAACCAGCTCATCATTGTCAGTATTTAAGTTAAGAATGAAAAGACACTTGTGTGATTGTTAAAATTTTCTATATGTGTGGTGTCTTAAATTGTCTGCCATTATTGTGATGATTGTTGTTATTTATTTGGTGTGGTATTAACTGGAAAAACCAGAGGGGAGGTCTCATTATAAGCCCTTGGGGGTTTCGTACCTCTCCTGCATAATCCATATGAATTGTTTAAATAGCTATTTGTTTTATTCTTCTGTTCTTGTTTGTGCTAAATAAAATAATAAACATAAGGATGTTCAACTGTCATTATGAAGTGAGTTTGGAGAAAAGGGATGTTATTAAATGTCTTTTGTTGGACAAGAGGTTCATAAATGCTTATATATAACAGAATAAAATGGTTAATTTTGAGTACCTGAGCACCGGAAACGAGTACACAGTTGTAACAATCCAAAGTTGTGAATCAATAAAAATCAATAAATAAAAAACTCTGTTAGGGGAACATTTACATCAGTAATTTTATAACACTGGTATTCAAAGCATAACTCTCAGGTTAGGTTGGTGCCTTAACGAGGATCCGTTTTTCATTTCTTCTTCCTCTTTGCATCTGGTTGAATCATTGCTCTCAGTGCCCTTAAAGCACAGCATTAAGGAGCTCTGCGGGATATGAATCACTGGCTGGATGCAACATTACGCACTTTCACATGTTTACTACAATGCACAAGACCAAACCACTCATGAGAGAAATTACCCACACATTCAGCAACGAATGCAGTCTGACTCTGCAATGGACAGTATTGTGGAGTGACTGAGCAGATGAGAAATCCAGAGTGGAAGTATACAATTTTCAATGTCATGGCAATTATGAGAACAAAGAGACATCTAAGAAATAGAGGCAGCTAACATGACTAGCAGGGGATGTGATGTGGAGTGGGATACTCTTTCGGTGGCCAAGCATCCCAACCACATTTCCATTTACAACTACATAAATGTGCACGCAAAGAGATAACACTTGGTCAGTGGAACTCTACTAAAAGCCTTTTTAAGGTGTTCAGATCTGCATTTTTCCGCTTCTACTGGTATCTAACTGACCACTGAAAATCCCATAACCAAGCACAAAGTCTCTCTGAGAAATCTATTTCATTGCACCAGCTTGGTGAACATGAGTGTGGGAGTACTGTGCGGAAATGTCTCCAACCCAGGATGCTTTCTGCTCTCTTTAGGGAATGTGAAACAATATCTCTGTGGTTCACAAAAATAGTGTACCAAGCAAGTTTGAGTACCTTTGGAAAGAATCCGGAGATAAAATAAACCACCACATGCACAGTTTAGCAGTCATCTTTGAGATTTCACAAAAAAAAAAAAGTCACCGAACATCAAGGATCTAAGAAACACCTGTGCATGCCATTACATGGAAACAAAATTACACCTCAGAAAAATTGACTGTTGATGGAATAGCGAGCCAAAAATAGCATGCCTGCCAATAACCAAGTGACCAATCAAAACAAACAGAAGTTCACACACAGATGACATAGCCTAAGCCTCCTGAGAATTACAAATTCAAGCGGCTCTCAGAAACAGTCATCAAACTTCTTGTGTTGTAGATAGAGAAGTTGTTGACAGATCTGAAAAATGTGGTCATGTACGGAAAGAGGAGGCCAACAAATGATTCCTCAAAAATAAAGAAATACAGCAAATATTCCACTCCCCTAAGACTGTGTTTAAAAGTATTTCTGAAGTGGGCATTCATGAAGACCATTTCACAATTTTTTCTTTATTTTAGCATACAACTGTCATATAAAATCCAGTAAAAGTATTTAAATTACCATCAAGAAAATGTATTTTGGAATAGATATAACCTAAAACAATAAAGTTGCACCAATTAGGCTACATGACTAACTGTTATTGCCTGTTAAATAACTGTTAAAACTTTTTTTAATATCTAAAAGGCTATCAGTCATTTGGTTATCGGCCATATAAAATAATTATTCCATATCTGTATCTGCCAGAATTGAATAGGTGCATTCTTACTTAAAGTCATCATAGAGCGGCACGATTAATCGTTAAACGATCACGATCTCGATTCAAACACCCACACAATCTTATTCCTAGATGATTCGGGATTGATCGCAGCAAACATTCAAATCTGTGTTAGTGCTGCCGCTGACCCAGAGAGAGCAGTTGTCATGTATAGGTATGAAAGAGCTTCACAAACAGTCTTTTCAACCACACACATTATCATTATTTCTGTTTTACAATAATTCAAATTACACAGAAGTCCTGAGATAAAAGTTAATAGTTTGTATATAAACACTGATGTCTATGGTAGCAAACTAGAGTAAATTACCTTTTAAAAGTAACTTTGACTTTAACTTTGATTAAACAAGTATGGGCTGCATCAGAAATCTCTTGAGTAGGTACTTAGCCTATTTAGAATAAATAATTACTTCACAACCGCTAAAAAAGTATGTTCTATATAGTACGAGTGTGCATAGTATGAAAGTAATCCAGATGTACTACATTCACCATGCTGTCATTAATAAGTGACGTACCAGCATCAGTTACGTCGCTTCACTGCCATTCACAAAGTCTCCCCATGGGATAGTAAAGTGTCTATCGTATGCCCACTTCAGAATCTCGCCCGAAGAAGTAGGTCATCCAGGTATTTTTTGCCTACTCTTTTATGAGTACTGTGTGAATTCTGACATACCGGTACTTCTTTTGTCACATAGGCCTACTGTTTTTAGCCTACAATATAGGATGTTTCTTGCCTACAAATAGTAGGATAGTATGCTATTTCGGATGCAGCCTAAGTCTTTATGAGTGAGTCATTGAATCATTCATTCATTCATTATTCCTCATTCCAAACGGTAAAAAATAAAATAAAAAATTTATTATTAATTATATAACATTAATTACATATTTTTAAAAAAGACTATCATTTTGTCAAACCTCTAGTAAATTACATGTTATTTTGTTTAGTTGTCTATTCAACCCTCTACACTGCAAGTAAATCACTCCCATATGTGACCAAATTTCACGCTAGACGACTAAACAAATAATTAGCCAATGGCTAGTAAATTGTACGATTTCACTCGCCTGTGATTAAGTTACAGGTAAAAAAAAAAAAAAAAAAGAAGTTTAGCACAGACATCATTAACGCATCATAGTTTGGCTGAGAGCGCCCTCTGTCGCTTTCTCTCACACACACGCATTCAACGTAAAAGAAAGGGAGGGGCTTACACACGGCAAGTGACGCACTAGATCCAAATACAGGGCTCAACAATAAGGACTGCCCGATGGACAAGAGTTTACGAAACTGTCACTGTCCCAATCAGGCCAGTGATGCATCATACTGAAATTTGATCAAGTGAACAAGTGTTTATCAAGTATTTTTGTGGAGAGCGCGCTTACTGCATGACATACAGGTACCGGCACCTTCACTTGCATTTAACTTAAAATATGTGCTTTTGTAAAATAATGAAAACAATCAAGATGCGCTTTTTGCCGTCTTGGTCTCAGTCACATCACAAAACAAACTGAAACTCGGTGTACACTTGCCTCACAGACATGATAATTAAATCTATAGAAAGCTTGAAATATCTAGGCTACTTTTAAACAGATAGGCGTGTCCACTAATGCGGAGATGACGAGTCAGCATTCATGACTTAGGCCTAATCTCTACTGCCAAAAACAGAAAACATTATCAATAAATTATTAAAATGTTTAGACAGTCTCTTTCTGTATTTTCAAGACAAACTCATAATCATTAAGTTTGCCGATGCGCTGTGGAAAGCTTTATGTGTGCGTTTGAGCGCTGATTAGGCTATGTAATATATAGGCAATTAAAGGCTCATTATTATGATATATGGCTTATTAATATAAAAGCGTGATTAGTCAACTAATCGATTAAATGACGAGGGCAGCCCTAGATTCTCAATTTATCCAGAATCACACAGCTATAAGTCATCATAAATAAAAATAATTAGTTCTGGAACCATTGCACCAAACTGAAATATACAACTGTTAAATCTCAGAAGAAGCTGAAACACATCCTAATACGTTTACAAGCACATGATGTTCATGAATTGTCAGTTTTCTCAGTTTTGCCAAATACCAACAGCAAGGCGCCAAGAAAAATATGCTAAGGGCCCCTCTGAAATTACTATGTGTCAGTGCACTCTCTTTCTCACTCATGATCACACACACACACACACACACACACACACACACTATCTGGAGCTTCACACTTCCTAACTCCAGACCCTGCTGAAAACACATCCTGTTTGACCTCAGCATCACCTCAACAGTTTGTACATTGCCTCAGTCACATGACAGAAAACTGCAGCCTGTTAAAAATGCGAAACCTCCCACTAACGCTGAAATGGTTCATCAGGACATAGAACTTCAACATAAGGACATTTGGCAGAGGTAGGAGTAAATTGGCATCACGAAACATCCTCATTGAGCTTTCAAGACAATAGTGAAAGAAGGTGTTGAGAAATGAGCCCCACTAAAATAGATAATGCATCAAATAAACTCCAGTCTGTTACTCAAAGAGCACCGCTAACCTAATGTCACAGCTTTGGCATGTGTTGAGGAGATGCAATGGGAGGAGCTTCATACCCTTAATATGAGGCTACATAAGGACAGCCAAACAGTTGGGGGATGAACCAGATCAGAAAAGCAGTCCGTAATGTGCCAGCCACACACAGCTGACTGATTAGAAAACAAGAGCATTCTAGGATTTGGCAGTTGTCTAAAAGACCGGCAGCGCGTGTTTGAGCAAGCAAGCCGTATGGATCAGTTTCCCTCCCCTGAAATTACCCAAAAACCCATTCAAAT
Source organism: Leuciscus idus (assembly GCA_021554675.1). Lineage (NCBI taxonomy): Eukaryota > Metazoa > Chordata > Actinopteri > Cypriniformes > Leuciscidae > Leuciscus > Leuciscus idus. Next base: position 17,346,720 of record CM038639.1, on the reverse strand, counting down.
CTTTTTGGGACGATTTCCATAGGCAATTAAAGTTGCAATGAAATGGACTTGGCAACAGATATTTTCTTCTGTACTGTGACTTACATCCAAGTGATAAGGATTATCGAAAAAAAAGAAAAAATATAGGGTGGGACTTGGTTCAATGCATCAAATGTTGAATGACATGGGTATTGCACTCAAAAATGAATGCGATCTTGCAGTCAATTGTGGAGGGAGTAAATTATTGGTGAAGTCCTGCATAGATCACTAGAGAGAAGTCTGTAATTTTCACTAGAAGATCAAGTTATGGCAGTTACAAAATTAAACAAGCACGGAAGAATTGTTCACAATAAGATCTATAACATGCATTTTAAAAAAGATGGGGTGAAATTCATGCCGGCTTTTAGAAATATACAAACTGGGCAATGTCTGTATAAAACAAACTTAATATAAACTTCTTGCTTAATGAACTGTTGTATAAAGCGACATCAAATTCGCAATAGTGCTGCTGGTCTCATTAACAGTTGAATCACATCAGTTACCACTCCTGCTCCTGCTCCTGCCATTTTGTTTTTTTATCCATTTATTTTTATTTTAACATTGTTTTTAAATGAAGTGTTATTTTTCTTACATTTTATCATTTCTATGTTAAGCACGCCAAATTACCATTGTGTAAAAATGTGCTAAGTAAACCTACCTTTAGGGGTAGTTAGGTCACTTATTTCCAGAAATAAGTGACCAGTATGAAAACCCTAGAATTTAGAGATTTGCTGCAAACAACATTGTCTCAGGTGTGCATGGTCATCCATCATCACAGAAAATATTTTTTCACAATAATATTTTGATCACAATGGGAAATGTCTATAACGTCAGTCACATAAGAGCCATCTGTAAACACAGAGATATAGCAGCGCGTGATCTAATAACGTGAGTGACAACAGAACAAAACATCGGCTGCAAATACAAGTGCAATTCACATTGAAAGGAAATTATTCAAACCACTTAGGGCCTTACACTGTCAAATAAAACACTGTAGCTGGCGTTAACACACCAGCATGACTGTCAATGAGAAGTGCATGACAACAACAAAAGCTGCAAGAGTCGGTGTGTCAGCGACCAAAAGCAAAAGAATCATCGTGTTTTATAGCGCAACAATAAATGAAATACCTCGCTTAGTAGCGCTTTGAAATCTACAGTCAGGTAACAATATGCCAAGAAATCGAAATATGTTCCTGAAAGCTTAGTTTGGCAAAAAACTAGGTTAAAAAACTAAAAGTGACAACATGACCGAGACAAGCAGGCCAACAAGCAGCTAACGCTCAGTTCGCTAAAGTGTCACATTAACCAGCTCGAGACAGCGTACAACAGACTTACCGACTAATTTGAGGGCTGGGAATTACGTTTTAAATTCAGTCGCGACTGGTACGGGTCGGTTTTACAGTCGAGTTCTCGTTACAGTCCTCCCAAGGTCCTAGCTGCGAATGAAAGAGATAAAAAAAAAAGTCCTCCGTCGTGAGATTTTCTCCTCCCTTTAGCAACAGCCACAGCGCACAGCTGTCATCAAACGGGGACGCGCGCCGTGCGCATGCGCAATTCAAACCTGCGCAGACCTGCAGCGTATGGAACTTTTTTAGAGTGTGTTTTTCGTTTTGTATTTACAGTGGGTTTTCCATCACTGTTTTCTTTTAACATTACATAAAAACTATTTATACGTTTAACTACTTTAGAGAGTTATGGATTGACTGAGAACTTGAGATTCAACGAGAACAATAAATCGACAAATGTATTTTGGATAATAAATTGTTTGATCAGCAGGTGTCGCTACCAGCATTTGATTATAGAACAATCGAAGATATGCACTATTTTATGTTGTGTTGTGGAACATTTAGTTATATTTTCTTTTTTAATCTGTCAGATATGACTGCCTTTCTGTTGATGTTGCAATAATAACAATAATTGCTCTTAAACTGCAGAGGGGTGCCGTCTGTGCCTGTATGTATAATAATAAGAACTGTTATAGGACCAGTTTGAATAGAAACTTTGTAATTGAAATGCATAACTTGAAAAACAAAATGAAATGCAATGAACACATAAGTTTAAATGACACTGCACATATATGCAAATACAAATACAATACAGATGCATGAATAGCATTCATTTCTTTATTACTGACAATATGACAAAATACATCCAATCATGTGCATAATGTTAATATCACATATATGACATGTGCAAAGTGAATGTGAACAAATTAATAAAATCTAAATTATTATAAGCTTATGTGCTTGATACAACTTTGAAAATCATAAACAACAAAATAACATCTTGCCAATCACAATTTTAATCTTATTGTAATTTTTTTCAATGTACAAAACATTACATATGCCTTACTGTTCATTTGATTAATACAGTTTGACAGAACTAAAATACATAGATTAGGATCCTGGTAGAGATATATTTGTTTCATTAGTTCAGTAATAACAAAAATCATTCTGTGAAATACACTGTATAAAGATATATGATCAATTAGTTTTAACTCATCAAAATAAGTAAAGCAATTTTCAACTTTTTTTACAAGTTATACAAGATTCAACTCGTGTTTTAAGTCAGTTTAATGTAATTTAAGTTGAAATGACTTAAACATCAAAGTTGATTGTACTTAAAAATTTAATGCAGCAACTTTTTTTACAGTGATGAAATGTTATACATTATAGCACTCAGGTGATAAAATAAAAAGATTGAGAGAGTTTAATTTAATCTGTACCTCATCCTGTATATTTTGTCGCAATGTCTTAGTAATCAGTATTATACATTCTATTCACCTCCTCGGTGCATCTATTTTTTTCTTTGAGATTCATTTAGAAGGATTTTTCTTGGTTGTCTTCAATAATTCCATGGACAAACAACACAGAATAGCACAGAAGAGAACACTTGTGCTCCTCAGCTCTCTCCGCAGCTGTTCATATTGAATTATCTTATCTTGTGATCTCTATCATTGATTCTGAAAGTACAGAATGATGCTGGTGTCTCCCCTGATGGCATTTTAATGACCTTTTCCAGCAATAGTATTTGGGTCGCAGACCTCTCTAGCATGCTGGCTTACCAATGCGAGTCCTGCTTCGCAAAGGCTTCTTGACTTTCTGTGCAGGAGGTAGAGAAGGAGGCAACGGCTCAGGAGGATGACTTCTCAGCAACGTTGGAGCGCTGTTGTTGGAGGCGGTCTCAGCACCCCAGCCCCCCAGTGGCTCTGAATTGGAGCGGGGCCCCAGGGAAAGAGGTAGGCAAGTTTTAGGTGTGATAGTGGTCATTGTGCGGTTGAGCACTCGTCTCCTAGATGTTCCCAGGGGAGGCATGCTGGGAGGTCTCTGTTTCTTGGTCTCCATGGGATCGACTGTGTGGTTTCTGGGAAGCGCAGTGGGAGTTGTGCGAGCCAGTGCTTGTGTTCTCAGGCGGGTCTCCAGGCCGCAGAGCGCCCGCTCCGTGTAGCTTTGCATGTCGTAGCGAAGCTGAGCGAGCTCCTCGCTCAGATCCTTCTTTAATGTCTCGACGTTCAACAATATCTCCTCCAACAAGACTACACATAATTCTTCACCTCTCTCCTTCTTATTCTCCCCAGTCATTTGCTCTTCTACAGTCTCTTTCTGGACCGCCTGATCCGCTGCGTTCTCCTCAGATGAGCTGATCTCAACTGTGTGTGTTGGTTCATCATGTTCCTTCTTGCTCTTCTCCAGTTCCTTGATTTGGTTTACAACATCCATTATGCCCATGCGCTGATCCAAACCGGCCTGCGTCCTGATCTGACTCCTCACCAAAGAGAAGACTGAATGGATTCTAGCCTCCTTTTCTTTGCCTGTAACCACCTCTGCTGCTTCATTCTTCTCCTCCATTTCTTCATGAACAGCAGGATCATGTTCCTCAGCTTCAACCTGCATGTTTGTTTCCTCCTTCTCTCTGTCATCTCGGCTTCTCCTCTTTTGCAACCACTTTTGCACAATGGCTGGGTTTTCTGCTGTCTGCTCATTCATGATGCTCGGCTTTCTTTGATCTTTTCTTTACTTTTCTTCGCTCTTCATGCTTGTTTTATAATATTTGTATAGCTTGTCTCATGTTTTATTATCTCTTTGTTGTTTCTTCGTTGTACTCTGATCTCTCTTATGACTTGTGTTGAGATCACATTGAGCTAAGAGAGACCAACGGCGCTGTATTTCCCCTGAGAACTGTATCTGTCCAATCAGCGTCGGCTACAGACTGTCACTGTTCTCTCGAGAAACATACCTCATATGCATCAACATCTTTCCCCTAAACGCTCACATATGCTCATTTGCATTTCAGCTACTGCCAGTCTACAGCTCAAATACCTGCTCTCAGTAGATTTGTACTTCTGAGAACACTTAAAAGTTTCACACTTACATCAGATGGATTCATAGTAACAGTAGCACTGTTATCACAAATCAGTAAAGAGGTTTTTTTGGGGGTTTTTTCTGGGCCACACAAATGTTACTTTATTTCCAAACAGAAAACTGATGTAAATACTTTATGAGAGCTCCTCATAAGATGCTGAATTTATAATAAACATTATATATATAGGCCTATATATATAAAGCAAATTATTTTAATGTTTTAGTTATTTGCGTTTACGCTTTTATCCAAAGCCACTTATAAAAGTAATAATTAAACGTTACATCACACCTGATATAACTGTCCTCAGCATCAACATTGTCACTGCTAATGAAGTCCCCAGTCGGTTATAAGCATTTTGCTATTTAAAAGGGGGGAGCGGGGGCTGTTACACTAAACGTTATGTTTACCATCATGATGCATTTTATAGTTAAGGGGAGTGACAGAGAGGAGTTCGAATTTTTTGTGTCAGTATGACAATGCAGTTCTTTAAAATCATTTTAAAGAAAATTCCTTCCAGAGTGAGGAAGAGAGCAGGTAAAATCATCACAGACTCCACTCACCCTGGACACCCCCTGTTTGAACTGTTACCGTCAGGACGGCGACACAGATCACTGGCCACAAGAACATCCAGGCACAGGAACAGTTTCTTTCCACAGGCCATTTCCCTTCTGAACACTTAACATGCCCCCCAAGGCATATGCCTGTAAGTGCAATACTCCCACTGTCTAGTGCAATATTCTCTAACTCAGGTGATATTTATATTTATATTATTCATACTACTCAAAATACTGTATAATCTGTAAAAGTTTATTCGGACTAAACCCAACTGTGACCCTACTTTTTTACTTTTATACTATTCTTACTTTTTTTATATACAGTATATTTTATTCTTAGAATTTGTATTACTATGTTTCTTGTTGTATTTGTATTTGTATATGTGCACTGGAAGCTTCAGTACCAAGAAAAATTCCTTGTGATTCCTTGTGGGTGCAAGCACACTTGGCAATAAAGCTCTTTCTGAATCTGATTCTGATTTAGGCCTATATTAATTGTTTCCATACTGAAATGTAACTAACACGAGTAGCTATAAATTAATTTATAATACAATTTATAATAACTACATTTTTTACTGTCTAATGAAATAGGCTACGAATGCACATAAAAAAAAAAGGGAATTAATGGTTAGTTTAACCTAACTTTTACAATTCTACCTCAGAGAGATAAACATGCATCAATCTTCATGACTCCTGAACTAAATCGTTTCACATAGCCATACTCGCACTGAAAACTACAAACGCAACTCAATAGCCAATAGGGTTGAAGGACCGTGTTCCTCCTCTTTTGCATGGAGACAAACATCTAAAGTAAAAAAAAAAAAAAAACTCACTCAAAAACCACAGCATGTCTTTTAAAACGGACAGAAAACCATAGATCGATTATTCTGTTGTACACTTGACTGATTTTGTATTTTTAGAGTTAGATGTTTACATTTGACTTGCTTCAGAGTGTATCGTTTTAAAACCATAATAATTATATATGAAATATATAATATATATATATGAAATATTATATATTTTATTATAAAGTATGTTATATTATATATTATAATAGTGTATAAATCTGTCTAGTAAAATAGTACTTAATTCAACAGCAGAGCATCATGCAGTGCCGCTCTCGTCCTCTATGGGCGGAGTTTCACACACAGCACTACAAATTCACATCTGGAGCATCTGCACTCAACACATCACCTCATTTCTGACACTGACCCAAGAAGAAGCTGTCTGCAAGAACCACTAAAAGATGGTAAAAAAAAAAAACTTGATTTTTAAGACATTTTAAGATTTTGATGCATTTGATTTGCTAACTGACCAAACAATGCAAACAAGCCTAAATTTCTCATTTCTTTTTCTACAGACATCCTACACTGACAAAGGTGAAAAGGTATGATAGCATTATACATGCATGCTTTAAGAAATATGTCCTCTTTCTCCTAATGTACTGATATTTTACTGCCACCTGCATTCTGAACTTTGTTCTGATTCTGATTTTACTTGTAGGCTACATCATTATACTCTTCAGACTCTAGATTAATTATGCTTATAGAATAGAAGGTTAGTACATCACAGTCGTTTCTGTTTTTATGTCAACAGCACGAGCAGGGCAGGTTTGTCTGCTTCGACCACATCACTTTCTGGGTTGGAAATGCCAAACAGGTAATTATTTAACACTATAAGTTTGTAGATTTAGTTTGTTTTATTGAATGTTAGAGGAGGTGTCCAGTAGGGAGATGCTATTGGCTCTTTTCAGGGGTGGAGGCAATAAGCTTGCAGAGGCAGAGACCACCATCCTCCACTCACTAATTTCTTCCATATTGAGACTTTTTGGGCACTTCTGTGATTTCCCCAGTAGATGGAGCCATTATCATACTACACATGTTGAAAAAACAAAAACAAAAGATCTTTCCCTTTGAAGATTCAGTGAATAGTTTGTTTCATTTAGCCTATATGAATGTTCAAAATGTATATACACCTATATAGCCTAGATATAATTTTATTACCCATATTCTTTTAACTTTATTTGCTGTGATGAATTTGTTCAGATCTCCCCATCTTGTCATTTTCTCTGTTTTCCTCTCTGTGCTGTGATGCATCTCAGGCGGCATCTTATTACTGTAATAAACTGGGGTTTGAGCCCTTGGCGTATCGTGGGCTCGAGACAGGCAGTCGTGATGTTGTGTCTCATGCGGTGAAACAGGGAAAGGTGAGGGTCAGGTTGTGTCCATCCTCTTCATTCCTTATGCATTGTGAAGCCTGGCCAGTTTGATCTGCTTTGGTCAGATTTTTTAAAAGCCTCATAGAAGTGTTCGCTGATCAATGTTTTCTATACCCAGATTGTTTATGTCTTCACCTCTGCCTTGAATCCTGGTAATAAAGGTAAGACTGATAAATTGCCGTTTTTGGTATTTGATTATCTTTAAAACCACATTCTGTACTGTATAATCTTTATTTTCCTTGAACAGAGATAGGAGATCACCTGGTGAAACATGGAGATGGTGTTAAAGATGTAGCTTTTACTGTAGAGAACTGTGACTTCCTGGTAGAGGTAAATGCTCACTGTAAAACATCTATACGTTTTGACAACATATGTTTTTACGTTGCTTTAACTCATCAAAATAAGTTAAGCAATTTTCTAAAATAAGTTATTCAACAAAAATTTTTTAGTCAGTTACATTTTTGATGAAATGATTTAAATATCCAAGTTGATTACTTAAAAATGTAAGGCAACAACTTTTTTTTTGTTACAGTGCTGATGGTTTTCTCTCATGTTATATCTGTTAAAAAACACCTTGGCATAATTTGCAGTAATCACCTATTGGTTTATTAATTTTTTCTTGCAGAAAGCAAGAGAACGAGGTGCCATTATCGTTAAAGAGCCTCATGTTGTGGAGGATAAGTTTGGCACTGTGAAGCTGGCAGTACTTCAGACAGTATGTATAGTCTCATGTGTTTATATAAGTTAAAAAAAATAAATAAAATAAAATAAAAGATCAGTTATTAAGCAAGTATGCATTAAATTGGCCAAAAGTAACAGTAAAGACATTTACAATTTTACAAATGATTTATATTTCAAATAAATCATATTCCTTTGAACTTTCTATTCATCAAAGAATCCTGAAAAAAGCATCACGATTTCCACAAAACTATTAAGCAGCACAGCTGTTTTCAACATTGATAATAATAATAAATAAATTAAAGATTTGAGCACTAAATCAGCATATTATAATGATTTCTGAAGGATCATGTGACACTGAAGACTGGAGTAATGAGGCTGAAAATTCAGCTTTGCTATCACAGGAATTGATTACATTTTAAAATATATTAAAATAGAAAACTATTATTTCAAAATTGTAATATTTTACAATATTCTTGTTTTACTGTATATTTGATTGAATAAATTCAGCCTTGTTGAGCATATGAGACTTCTTTTAAAAACATTTTTAAAAATCCTATACCGACTGTAGTGTGTGTATGCATATACATTTAAATCTTTCAACTTTTTGTCCCACTTCCGCTCTGATTCCTCTTATTGTTTTAGTATGGTGACACCACTCATACTCTAATAGAGCGGGCAGGATATAATGGGCTCTTCCTCCCAGGATTCCATGCTCCTCTGTTCTGTGACCCTTTCTTGGCAAAACTGTGAGTGTGTTTATGTGTCCTTGTCTTCTTATATAAGAGGTCTATATCTCATCATGCCTGGATGGATTGTTATATCATTGTCCTTTTCTTTGTCTCTTAACGTGATTGTTCTTCCACAGGCCAAGCGGGAAGCTGGACTTCATTGACCATGTGGTTGGAAATCAGTCAGACAATGAGATGGTGCCGGTAGTAGAATGGTAAAACACTTTTTTAAACATATTGTTTCAGCTGCGTAATTGTGAACAGGCAGACAGCATCAGACCTCAGTGCCAGGGTTGTCAAGACTGAAAAGCACAAAAGAAGTCACGAGAGGTACTAGCTTAGAACATCGCAAGTCTTTGGGGGGAAACTCCCTATCCGTCCCATCCAGTCAGAATACAACGAGAGCCCTTCCCCAGTGATCAGCAGTGTGTCTCCATGGTGAGGATAAAGACAGAAAGGAAAGATCAGAAGAGACTCAGAGAGAACAGACAGAGACAGCAGATGGGGTGGATGCATTTCAGTCTGTGGTAGTGGACGACTGAATATTATGCAAGAAAACTCCTTAGTAAGTATGACTCAGCAAAATTACTTTTCAAAGGATCTGAGACACCATCTGGAGACAGTTAGACACAGTGGGGTGGGGTGGGGTGGGAATAGAAGAATTATCTAAACCAGACCCCATCCCATCATGTCCAGCTCTTGTTAAAACACTGCACAAATAAAACCAAACTCATTTTTTCTTGATTTCCAGTGCAAACATCTAAAATCAGACATTCTTAAATCAAGATACATTTACTTGAGAAGCAAATTGACTTAAGATACTAAAAATAGTTTATGCTTAAAACAAAATAATAAAAAAAAGTATGTCAATCGGGAAAGAAAAAGAAACAATTTTTGTTGTTGTTGCTTTTGTAACCATTAACTCTTTTAAATTGAATACATTTTTAAGAAAACAAGACTTTATATTTTAAGTCATTTTCCATCTCAATTAAATGTATTTTGAGTTAAGATTTATATATATATATATAATGGAAAAACAAGACAAAAATATTAAGTAAGAAAATCTGTGAAGATAGATTCATTATAAAACAAAATATCTACTTTTGTTTTTAAAATGAAAATGCATTTGTTTCTAAAGGAAGGAAATGCATCCCACAAATAGGCCTAAAAAACTCATATGACTTCTTTAACCTTATATGACTTCTCCAAAAGTATTTATAATCATTTGGCAGATCACAAATTGTGACTTGCACTTGCACTTGCCCATGCTTTTCACATCAGGATCACTGTGTTAAACTGACCTGTAATGCATTTGTATGAAGGTATCAGAGGAACCTGCTGTTCCACAGATTCTGGTCTGTAGACGACAAGCAGTTACAGACTGAATACAGTGCGCTGCGCTCCATAGTGGTGGCCAACTATGAAGAAACTGTGAAAATGCCGATCAATGAACCAGCCATGGGGAAGCGCAAGTCCCAGATCCAGGCACGTATTACAGACATGACATCTACTGTACTTTCATCTATCCATCCATGCATCCATCCATTCATTTGACTATCTTTTCTCCTTTTAGGAGTATGTGGAGTACTATGGTGGCCCAGGGATTCAACACATTGCCATGAACACCTCTGACATCATTACAGCAGTGAGTAAAAAAAGCTTTTTTACAACATTGATACAAAGATAAAATACATTTGTAGAGTGAAAAGGGTTGGAATTGTTCTTTGTGAAAGCTGAAAAGGTTTACTTTAGGTATGTATATTGCATTGACAAGGATATGTTTTCAGATCCGTAACCTGAAGGAACGTGGAATGGAGTTCATGTCAGTGCCTGACACTTATTACCAGCAGCTCAAGGAGAATCTGAAGCTTTCCAAAGTCAAAATTGTTGAGGACATGAGCATACTGGAGGTACAATACAATAATCAAAGTATTTATCAGCTTACTATCCGAAAAGTGAAACAATGCAGTTTAAATTTTAAATAGGTTATTTTGGTTGAAGGAAATGCAGCAGAGAGTTATTGGCCACCTTATAGTCATTTTAAATTTACATTTATTTAACAGGTCTGAAGCAGAATGTGAAAATAATGTGGCATTGTTTATACAGGAACTTAAAATCTTGGTCGATTATGATGACAACGGCTACTTGCTCCAGATCTTCACTAAACCAGTACAGGACAGACCCACCGTGTTTCTAGAGGTCATCCAGAGACACAACCATCAAGTAAGACTGCTATTATAAATCTCAGAATATAGCAAATATTTCAGAAATAATTTCAGAACATACATTCATATTTAAATTTGCAATGAATTGATCAAATCTATTGTTCGGAAATGTCTCCTAAATGTGTAGATATGTGGTAGTGCATTAATAACAGAAAATCCTCTACTTTTTCAGGGTTTTGGTGCTGGAAATTTCAAATCTTTGTTCGAGGCTATTGAAGCTGACCAGAATGCCAGAGGAAACCTCACCATCCTTACACCCAATGGCACATCCAAGAAACTCTGAATAGGCTATTCATAGTAAATGCATGGTAGCCTACATATTGAAATATGCACAGCACAATTTGCTTTGTCATATTATTGATGTTTTTCAAGTATGGGTCATTATATATGTACCCACGTGTTTCTTTGCAAACAGACACTTTTGAACCTGTGTGGAAAGAAATGGAATCATGAACATTTCCACCACAGTATCCCCACATCTCAAATTATGTTTTATGTTTACCAGCATACTGTGGTGGAAATAAATGATGGCCTAGTGGAAATTTTTTTTTGTAATGAAATGTCCTTCGTCTTGCCAAGGCTAATTTCATTGTTAGCATTTTATGTATCACTTCACTGATGCATAATTTGACAAAATTACAGCTTGATTGGAAATGAAGCGCAATAATACAAAATAAAAAAATAATTTTCATGAAACAGGCTTGATTTTTTTTTGTTTCACGTCTTATTTTTCGTCTCGAATTCTTAACTGACTGCCTCCTTGGAAAACAAGCACACTAGCCTAAAAACTTTTTGGCCAACATATTGTGGTGGAAATAACGCAGCTGCAAGGACGCAGTAATTTACGTTAAAACAGATAAAACCAAAAATATATTTATTTGATAACAATGATTTAAATAGTGTGCTTTAGACGCCTGCGTCTCCAACGGGGAATTAGCTCAGCGCAAGCGAGAGGTAGCAGGATCGATGCCCGCATTCTCCAATGACATTTTTCCTTGCGTCAAAAATAGTCAAAGAATAAAAAATACAGTAAAGGCTTTACAAAGCTAAACAGTGTTCAGCGGATAGCCGACTAACTGAGGCACCCATTTTTGAAGCATAAAACAAAAACTAAAAGTAGTGCAATTAATTCAAAACATATAATTTTTGTCTTTACATTTAGTCAAAGTTTGATAGTAGGCAGAAAATAAAAACATTTATTTGGAAAAATACACGTTTTTATTTTAATTTATATTTCACAATAAAACTCATGAAAGCATATTTAACTTGAATCCAATTCAAACCTTCCAACAATAAACATGATGAAAACTAAATTTAACCAGTGATGGCCTGTTGCTCTGAACATTTTCCAAATCTACACATGCAGAATATAAAATCTGAGTTTCTGGAGATGACATTAACTGTCATTGAAAAATGTCTGCGAAGGTCAGGATGTCCTTGTGAATTAAAAATCTGTATTCCTAAAAGACTGCCCTAGTGAAAAATAAATATACTCAAATATATTTGAAATACATTTATTTTATGCTAAGTATACTACATATACATTCACATATTTTTGTGCTTAATATAAATACCCTGCAATTGTACTTTTACTTTTAAATTGGTATACTTTAAGTCTGCTAAATTGGAACAACTAATTTTGTACTTAATGCACTTTAGTTATCCAGAAATAGTGCTGAGGTCCAACTAAAGATATATTTTAAGTATATTTGATTTTGTATTTGATACTTTAGGTACTTTAAATATCTTACATTTAAAGACTGATATTATACAGAGATCATACTATCACTAATAGTGATGTTAAATCACATTTTAGGCTTAATATTAAGAAATGTGCATTGTGCAATAAAGAAGTACTCCAAATAAAGTTGAATTATAATATTCATATCATTAAGTCTCAAGCGATATGTCAGTGAATATGTTAATGGATTTGTAGTATACTTAGTATGAAATAAATGTATTTTAAATACAGGAGTTTGTTCTTAAAAAATAAGTTAATGTACAGTCTGAAACTTGTTTACTGCTAATACTTTGAAATTGTGAGAATAGTCCTTGTCTAGTTGAGGGTTCCTCTACAGTTCTCTGCAGCACACAGGCAGGGGATCTTCTCATCCTCAATAGGGAATTTGTAATCGTAAGTGATCTCTTCATTTACACAAATAGGTTGCCGAGAGTAGATGACTATCTTCTTCTGAGCTTCTACAGCGATGACTTTGGCATAGCAGTTCGGCTATGGAAGGAAAAACACATAAATGAAACCAGTAAGCACAAAATGTTAAAAATGGAAATTAATTAAATTCATAGCAAACACTAAACAACAAAAGGAAACAATTCTTAGGCATATTGACAATGTATTATGAATTAATGACTTACATTGCAACTGTGATTGATGAATCTTGCCAGGTTACCGCACTTGGTTGCATCAATTATTGTGTCCTGGTCTACCCGGAAAAGATAGCTGCTTCCAATACCCTCGTTTTCATAGCGCCTTTCACGCATGTCCGCTATCACCTAAAGGCAGGATTTGGGATATGATAATAATATACAAAATGTACTGCTTGAAAAAGGCAGTCACTGATGTTTATACTCAGAAATGACTGCTGAAATCTTAAAATATTTATTTTGTGTATTGTGTATCTCACCTGCCGAATGCTCTGGCCTACATATTCAATTATCATTTCATCTGCAGCAATAGGTTCCTCTGCAAACAGCCCCCAGTCATGAATACGACTCTTGCCAAAACGCAGATTCTTCTTACGGAACTGTAAGGAGGGAAATATATTTGTTATTGAACTTTATAACTCGCAATTGCTAGTTTATATTTCACAAAATGTTAGAAAAGAAGTCGGAATTGCGAGTTATAAAGTCAGAATTGCGAGATAGACATGTTTTGCGAGTTTATATCACAATTCTGACTTTATAATTTGCAGTTTTGAGTTTATATCACACAATTCTGACATCATAACTCACATTTGCGAGTTCATATCTCGCCATTCTGACTTTATTTTTTGCAATTCTGACTTTATAACTCCCAATTGTGAGTTTATATCCCCTAATTCAGAGAAAACATTCAGAATTGCAAGATGTAAACTTGCAATTTTGAGAAAAAGGTTACAATTATCTTTAATTTGTTTCATTCAGTGGTGGAAACAAGCTTCCTTAATATTGTTATAGTTATCACACCCTTGGTGTGAACAGACCTTTAATGTTTTTGTAAAAATAAATAAAAATAAAAGTTTTTGTGTTTCTGGTGGCTCTAGCATCTCATATGCTTTGTTATGCTGTTGTTGGGACAGCTGGCCTCACCTTGAGCTGGTTGAATTTGAGGAGGTCACTGTCACAGCTGAATGAGGACAACAGACGACGCTGTTCCGCTCTGAGTTCTGAACCTGATCTGGATGAAGATGGAATCTGAGATGGCACACTCTTTCCCTGCATAGATCAGAACATAATTCTCAAATTACAATTACTTTTAAACGTGCAAGTACTTTTAAACTTGGTCTTGGATTTTATACTGACACCCACTGGTGTGGATGCATGAAGGTTGTGACAAACTTTGTCAAATTGCACAACAAATTGCCTGGTTATGTCTCTACATTCTGGCCATGGTCAAATAAAACAGCCTTTTCTAGGTCATTGATATAGTCCTCATTTAATCCCTCAGTATATTCAATTATATCCCTATATAAAACAAAGTTATACCCCTCAAAGTAAAAAGTACTTAGTGAACCTTTAAATCACTTCATGCAAAAGCACACAGAGAAACACATGAAGCAGAGAAATAACAGAGGGATGAAGTCTTTAAACATGTTTACAACTGAATAGCAACCATCATGAATGGTAACAGTCACATAAATGTTTTTCTTTCCAGTGTTATTTTTGTATAATTTATATACTATTATAGTATTTATTAATATTTAGATCTTTAAAATTTCAGTTTAATTTGAACTAAAGTTAAATAGTTATTTTACTATTTATTAATACTTAATTTATTCATTAATACTTTTAGTTTTTTTATTAGTTTTAGTTTTTTATATAGCTTTAATTTATCGTTTTTCAGCCCATTATATTTCAAAACTTAAACGAGTTTTAATGATTTTAGTTTTAGTTAACAATAACAGCACTGTTTCTTTCTCACCTGAGTTTCAACAACAAACTCATCACAGAGATATCGCAGCTTTTCCCTCTTGCTGATGAAGTAATATCCCTCACTACGTGCACAACCTGTCATGTGATACCTGATCCCATCCAGCCATCTTCCTGGCCCGTCGTCAGGACTGCTGGTTGGTGCAGCAGAGTCAAGGAACAAACAACAGAGCAATGTGCATTTGGAAAATAAATTTGACACAATGTTGCATGACAATCCACTGGATACAAATAACATTATCAAGTATTTTGACTATGACATGTTTACATGTGTATTATGCGTTTAAGGATATGAGGATGTGGGATCCAGCGTGTTCTCCTCAACCAATCACATTCTTTATCCTGCACCACAAGCCTCTCATAGGTGGCCTTCAGGTGCCTGATCTCCTCCTCATTCACTCCTTTAGTCCACACAGCATGGACGACCAACTTCTCTCTTCTCTCAGAGCGTGGAGAGAAGATGAGGTGACGTCTGGATGACGATTCTCTCCATTTTCTCCATAAACATGACGACTCCTGAACCCTTTGATTCTCATTCAGTTTACGTTTGTCTTCTAGCAAACTCTTCTGTCTGTGAGCTTCGGGTAGTGTTTGTTCTGTCCTGATATCTGAGACACAATCAAAATGCCCCAAAACCTGATTTGAAGAAGATTTTGTTGTCACATTGTTCACTTGTAAGGACGAATGAGTATTTATATTTGGGCATTGTCTTCTCCTTTGTAATTCAATCATTTGTTTCCTCATTTTAAGCCGCGCTCGTCGCCTTTTCAAGCGCGCCGAGTCCAAACACTCTGTTTGACGTGAGGGGATATGGCGGTTATGAGGTTCATGCCCATCATCTATACTAAAATTGTTAGTTTGCGCATCTGACTGTGCAAAACCAGAGTTGTGATGATGGAGTCCACTAGCCCACAGCTCTCTATGCTGAACGTTTCTCTCTCCGTGGTTTAGAACAGGTGGAGATGGAGACATGTCTCTCCCTGGAGTCCTCGGGATCATGCTGTCAGCACATGGAGACAGAATGGAGTTAGAGGGGCTTCCCATTCTTTGTAAAGCCTCTTGCAGTAATCCCGCTGGTGTTATTCCCTCAGAGTGATAAACGTGGGCAGGACCATTGAAGCAGCCTGGTGTTTTTGGTGTTTCCTCATATGCTGGGTATAAGAAAGAGAGAGGAGGACAGTGGAAAAGGGGCGAGGAGGGAAGTTCCTGGATGCCTGTGGGAGAGATAGGAGGTGGTAATGGTGTAGGAGGTCCTGGAGGTAGAATATGACCCTCAGCCTCCTCCATTTCCAGACATCCACCAGGTGTGTGTGGCAGCTCCAACTCCTCAACTGCAGGAGGAGAAAATCTACGCCCAAGCTCCATTTCAGGGTCACTGTCAGACAAGGATCCAGTAGGTGTGATGGGTCTAAGGTTCTCAGAATCCTCCAGTGTTTCTGTAATGACTCTCTGGTACTCTGAATCTGTAGAATATTGTGTCTCCAAATCATCTGAAAGCAGAAAGATCCATGAATTCTGGAACTAACAACTATTTGATCTGGTGATTATTTATTCGATTAGTCTGATATTCCAAATATACAAATCGTCGCTGTTGGGCAGAAACCTCATATATAACCTCCGTATTTTGTCCCCCCCATACATCATTACTATTGGTCACCTTTTACATCTGTCTGTGGGTTATGCAAATATTTAACCAATGAAAAGTATTTAAAAAAGAGTTTGCGACTAATCCTCGTAACTCCATTAGATCCTCAAACTGACGGTAAACCCTCAAAACTCTACCCAGCCTCTATCGCGAATGAAGTGCTGCGCATATTTTGGACCGTCTCTGCTTGTTTGCAATGCAAGGGTAAATAATGAACTGGTTCTTTGAATAAGCAGAGCATTTTTACTCAAGAAACACTATATATTTTGTATATAAAGGCTAATGTTTTAAGCTTTTGAGGAGAGGAGAAGAGTGTCTTAGTCTAGCATTTGTCTTTGAGACATTGCCAATACTATCTTAAATAGCCTTAAAAAAGCACTTTGTCTTTAATAACATGAGATTTTGTCCAAATGCCAGAAAAAATGTAGTGCCCACATAGCTAACATTAAACTTTATAAACTGTAAAACGTAATGCGATGCACTTACTTTCTCAGATGCAGACGTTCTAATGACGGACAAAACACGCATGTCCGAAATTTGCTGATCAAAACCCTTAATTTGAGCTTGATTTTGGTAAAACGTTAATAATATTATGACACATGCAAGTGTCGGACCATACATAAAGCCACAATATCAACTTTGACAATACTGTGTTTCATTATTTAAAAAATACAGTTTTTTCATTTCCTGAAAAATTGCTTTCAGTTTTTTTTTTTTTTATGCGAACCACACTTTTAGGGCTTTGTGTTCACACTTGAGTTTACAAGAACAAACAAACCTTTACAGTAACCATAAAGTAATTTAAATCCCTCCACTTGAGTTTGAATAGGGCACATCTCCACTGTTTTTGACCAATTCAGTATGAAATAATAATAATAATTATTATAATAATTGTGATTTTTATTGTGATTATTATTGAAGGTGATTTCTGATCAGTGAACCTTACCTGACAGTCCTCTGTATGTAGGAGACGGTGGGCTTGGCAGCTCTGACTCCTGCTCTGAGAAGAATATCACTGGGTCTGGGAGCTTAAATTTGTTTGTTAAACAGTGTTTAACTGGGTCCTGTAAGGTGTATCTGAGAGGCTCAGATAGTTTCAGACCTTGCATGTACACTCTTACACTCAATTCCTCTTCTGGATCCTCTGATATCCTTGGATTTAAATCTGCTAGAGCAGAAGCACAAATTACATTTCAAATGACATGAATTACAAATTGCATCAACACTGATGATATAGACATTTCTTAAATGTTCTGCTTCACCAACTGAGGTCAGAAAACTATCTCTGACATACAGTAACTACAAGAAATTAAGAATTCTCAGAAACATCTACGTATGTAATGTAAACTTCAAATAATAAACCACTAGTATAAGAGTGGATATTTTTTATTACTAAATGTCCAGTTCAAATTTAGTTAAGACCTATAATCTCTAAAAAAAGATCAATATACAGATAAAAAAAGAATGTCTTTGTTATGCATGATGGTTTTGTTTTCATTTTGGAAACATGGAGGTTGATTTGTGCTTTATGTGAAAACAGAAAATCAATGAACTAACCAAACAAGTCATGGTCCACAGCACTTTCAACTGAATCTGGAGCAGAAGGGGTCACAGGAGGGCCGAGATCTTCTTCACAGTGTGTGAAAGACAAGTAAAATGGAGTGTGAATTATCTCTTGGTTTTCCTTATTATCCTCATCTGAAGAAATCCATATCGCTTCTTCTATTCTCCTGTCCTCATGTTGAGTTTCAGGAAAAGATCTTTCACCATCCAACTGATCTTCCTCCCCAGAAGAAAGACTGTCTGACGAGTCGTCGCTTCTGTCGTCTGAGGAGTCAAAGACAGATCTAGAGGAAGCTGAGGAGTCAATAACAGATGGAGAAAAAGCTGAGGAGTCAGAGACAGTTCTGGGAGAGACTAAGGAGTCGTATCCTTGGCTTTTAGAAGCAGACGAGTTTGAACTTGTATGGCTGATGGTATCTGGAGGATAAAAAGAGGACTATAAAAAAGTTGTCACTTGTCATACATGATATAGAAAATATAATTATTTTAAAATTGTTAAATATTGTATATATTAATATTATATATATTTACACACACACTACCGTATGAAAGTTTGGGGTCAGTAAAAATGTATAATGTTTTTGAAAGAAGTATCTTTCAATGCAGAAGGCTGCATTTATTTGATGAAAAATACAGTAAAAACAGTAATAGTATTACATATTAAACTAACTGTTTTCTACTTTAATATATTTTAATATGTAGTTTATTCCTGTGATGGCAAAGCTGAATTTTCAGAATCATTACTCCAGTCTTCAGTGTCACATGATCCTTCAGAAATCATTCTAATATGCCAATTTGCGGCTCAAGAAACATTTCTTATTATTATAATGTTGAAAACAGTTGTGCTGCTTAATATTTTTGTGGAAACCATGGTAAGTTTTTTTTTTTAATTCTTCGATGAATAGAAAGTTCAACAGATCAGCATTTATTTGAAATATATTTGTTATGTAACATTATAAAGATCTCTACTGTCAATGTTGATAATTTTAGCATCCTTGCTGGATAAAAAAGCATTAATTTCTTTCTTTTTTTAACGTACTGCCTCAAACATTTCAGCGGTAGTGTTTTATATTTGTATGTACATTAAAAATTATATTATATACATTATTATATATAACATATAATTAAAATAATTATTTTATATAATAATTGACAGATATCAATGAAAACCTGAATCTGAGTAATCTTCATCCTCTATTACACAGGCATCACTCTTCTTATCTTTATGTACTTCATCAGCTTTCATCTCATCAACCTCCTGAAAAACACAATAGACACCAAACATGTTCATTAATGGCAGGGGTCAATTATCAACTCTCCTAAATACAGTGTTATCTCCCAAGCAAACATCACAATTTCTGCTCAAAAATCAATATTTCTTATACGTGCATCTGCATTTCAAATAAGTGAAACAGTACCTGAGCAGACACATCAACTTCCTTAGATTCTGGATCCTCCACCTTCTCAGAATTCTCTTCATCTTCTTCCTCCTCACTTTCTAACACCATTGGCCTGGAATGCCTGCGTTTCACCATGGTCTCTTCACTGGCATTTCTGGTCATGTCCTCTCCAACATGATCTAGGGCTGTTTGCTGCTCTGGCTCTTTAAGAAATAAATGTTGACCATATTTTGTACAAGATCTACTTAAACTTTGTACTGTGAGATATAAATTCACAATTGAAAGATATGTCACATTGAAATAAAGTCAGTGAATTAATTTCCATAGTTAAATCCTTTTTCCACACTCAAAAAGGTTTTTCTAACTCCATGTAAAAAAGCCAATGCCAAACTGACCTTCTTCCTCCGTTTGCTCAAGACCAGGAGAAGGACAGATCCTTTTAACATCAGTGGAGTCCTGACCTAATGGATCCTTCCTTTTTAACTGAGCATAATGGAAAAAATAATGAAATCACACAATGATTCTCAACCAAGCAGCCTCAGCAAACTTTCGAGGGGGCCTCAAGAAGACTTACAATTATATAATATAAGACAAAGCAATCCCTAAATACAACTGAAAATCTAATTCTAAATACTTCTTATTTTAATTCACCCCTCCAACAACCCCAACACCTTTTTTTCTTTTTTCTTTGAAGAAGCATGGCTCCCAGGATCTTGAAAAACCTGGATAAACAAGGTAGCCTTATTTTTAAACTTATGATTTCTAGATTTAGAAAGGTTAGGTAAATTAATCAAATTGTGTAACTCCATGTTAATTGTAATAATGTATATTCATTTTTGTAGCCAAGCTGTAAAATATTTTATTGGGTAGAAACTGAGTAAAAAATATATCACTGGAAAATTCATGCGGCTGTTGAATGTTTTTTGTGGACAATGGGGGGCCTTGATGTGACATTTTTTGAGAACCATCTCTTCATTATTCATTACAGTTTTAAACCTCTTATAAATTTCCATTTCATTATAGGTGTTATTTTTTATCCAAAAATAATAGTGCAGGCAATACCAAAGTGTTTAGCATGCACTTCTCTACAGAAAACATACTAAATCAGTTCTTCTATATTTTCTATATATATATATATATATATATATATATATATATACATACAATATATATATATATATATATATATATATATATATATATATATATGAAGTACCATATTTGTACCTTAAATGATGGTAGTTTAATGGCACCATGCAGACTCATTTTTCCTGTGCCCAATACAGAGCCTTCTCTCCCAGCAGTCATTCTCAGGCACTGCTCCATCGCTTTAAGCTTGATGTCTTTATTTCCTCCTGATTTAACAGATGGGGCAGATACCTGGGGGTGCACAACATGATATATATGAAAATAATGTTGAAATGGTAATGGAAGTATAGATCGACTCTACACAGTTCATCACTACAGTTGAAATAAGAAACAAATCCCACCTTAGCTGCCTGTTCTTTCTCATCCCACCACTCATCAAACGCTTTGTAGGCCACAATCTCAATCATCCTGCGATGTATGTCTTTCTTTACGATAGCCCGCAGCTCTGCAGCAACAACAGCTAGAACTCCATCCACTGTGGCCTTTTGGGGCAATTCTTTCATTGGGACGTACCCCGGTGGGGGCACTGAAGGGTCAAACCTGGGCATAGAGGGAGGAGGCCAAGGTGGTCTGAACCTTAACATGGTAGATGAACACCCAGCGGAAGGGTAAGGTGGGCGATGAGTCATGAAATTGAAAGGTGGGAAGGGGGGTGAGAATGAGGTTTGCCCTTGTGTTATTCTAGTTGGGATAGGAAGAGGTATTGCACTACTCTGCCAGTTAGGTGATCTACAGACTTGCTTGATCTTTGGAGGAGGGTACAATGAACAAGAAGTCGGAAGAGTGTATCCAGGTAACAATGGAGCCCTAGGAGAAGGAGGACCCCGTTTTGTTGTCATATTAGGAGGCACAAGGGAGGGGTAGTGAGCAGATGGTGGTATAAGGATTGGATGTGGGGGCATTTGAGGAATTGGAGGGGGTGAAGAGCTCCTGTTAGTGCAGATCACTGGTATACTAGATGGCTGATCTGAAGTATCTTCATCTTCTTTTAGGTTGACCTAGGGAAAAGATTCATATTTATGTAAATGCTTAGGGTTGTCTGCAATTCAGATTTGAATTGAGAATTCCTTTTATATTTTAAATCAATTCCAGAATTTGAACTAAGGCAGCAAACAAAAGTAGATGGCAGTCTAGTTCTATCAATCACTTACAGTAGTGCTAGAGGATATCTTGGACAAAGGCTTCTTGATTGATTGAAGTTCATGTTCATCTTTTGCCACATCACAGAGTGGAGTGAAACTCGCATCCTCAAGGCTTTCTCTTGGATAAGAGTATGTATTGAGATGGGAGCCAGTATTATTTGCACTAGACGATGTTTGGTCACAATTTAGGACAACATCTATGGAGCAAGAAGGAGAGTGGCTGGGATCATGCTCTTCAGTAGCAGTCTCCGAGTCTGAACTCTCTTGGTTCAAAAGGGGCAGAACTGGACTTCCAGCACTTAGAAGCATCTGGATGCGAGAGTCTAGGCTTTCAGGCTTTGATTCCGGAGCAGGAGATTCAGGAGAAGGACACTGCACTATGGGGTCTGAAAGATCTTCAGTGGATTCAGAGGAAGGACACAGTTTTGGGGTATATGAGCGAGAGGATTGGGCTTGTGGTGGACAATAAGTTTGGTTCACCTCTTGAGTTTTGCAAGATACTTGGGAAGCAATTCCATTGAAAATATTTTCTGAAGCATTTGCATTTATCTGCATATCAGAATGAATGTGATGAACATCCACTCCAATAGCCTTTTGCGGCAATTTTTCTAAATTTGGAAGTGATGGTGGATCTTCAGCAACATATCTGTTATTAACACTGAGGCCCTTGACTGAGCCAGTAAAGGTTTGGACTGTGAGCTTATCTGAATGTGATGGTGTGGTTGGACTTTCCAGAAATTTATTAAAAGGCACTTGATTGGCCATAGGTACAGAGCGGTGCTGACCTCCTCTGTATACAGGTCTATGTATATAGTGGTGTTGTGGCCTACGGTTGTATGCGTTTTGGTACTTGCTCTCGAGAGGTCTGACCCGGTGTCCTCCACGAACATGGTTACTAAGGTGATAGTTGCGTCCTGGAGTTCTTTGCCTATTCGAGAAGCTACAGTTTTGCGAGGGAGCTCCACCTAGCATCCAAAAGTTTTGCACAGCACCTTGAATAATGCTAGGTTTATTTGAGACTGGTTGAGTCAAATGACCAGACTGTTGCTGTGAAATGTTTGGGATGGATTGTTGAATAAAAGGGACATTGAAGGCACTGGTTGTCAGCGAAGAGTCATTTGGGGTCCTTTCACACTGAGATGGTGTGCCTGGTCTACTGTAGGTCACAGAAGGCGTGCAAGGGGTATCTTGGTATTGAGGGGTCTGCCAGAAGCTATTAGGTGTATCCTGATGCATGCTGGAGTAGGCAGTATCCATGGATAAAGGTGTAGAACAATCCAATGATGGAGAGCCATTACATATTGAGGATGATGATGATAGTGTGTACGACAGCTTCTTCAGTGGTTCACACTCCTGAAAGATTGAAAGAGATTTACAAATTGAACTAAAAAAAAATTAGACAAGTTTCAATATAAAAACCTGAATTTGCAATGGCAAATGCACTTTCTGTATACTTTGTGAGAGTCTCTTCTCTAACCATTGTATGTCTCTTGTGATGTAACAGCAAAGTTTTAAACCATAAATGTTAAAGGTTAAAACCAATATAATATTATATAATATAATAACAAAAAGCCATCCCTCCACACAGCTATAGTAAATGTACTTAAGCCAGAGGGATTCAATTAAAGAGAGGCCAGGTCTCTATATTTCCTTCCCAGCGGAGGTACGGACAATACTTTTTTGGAATTGTTATATATATATATATATGAAGAGTTCAGATGCAAAAGCCTCTAAATGCCATCTGAAATTTTCTCTTAGAATGATCATTTTTATCAAGCTCGTATATTTAAATTCAATAATTTCACTTAATGGCAATGAAGATTACCTATTAATTGTCATTTAAGTGAAATTACTGAACTTAAATATACAAGCTTGATAAAAATGATCATTCTATGAGAAAATTTCAGATGGCATCTAGAGGGTTTTGCATCTGAACTCTTCATATATATATATATATATATATATATATATATTTACTCCCAGTGGTACTTTTATTTACAGTATGTGCACTTGTGTGTACTTACAGTGTACTTACCTAAGAAAGTACTGGTTAATATAAGGTAACGACATGGGTTATGATTAGGTTTAGGCCTAAGTTCAGGGTTAGTAGTTATTACCCAGTTATTGTAATAACTATAAGTACATAGTATGTACATGGGGAACAGGACTGTAAAATAAAGTGCTAATATATTTCCACCTGGGCAGCAGTAGTACTTTGTAAAAGAAAAATATCTAAAACAAAATAGTCATCAAAGATGAAGATATTTGTAACGTTTAGGCAAGGATGAAGAGAGGTGAGAATCCAGTTGCAGCAGAGATAATCCAAAACAAAAACAAAGATAATCCAAATACAGGATCAAAACCAGGAACAGGAGCAGGAACATGAAATATAGTGAAAAGAGAAGGAACTTAACAGCTTCACACAACATGCAAAAAACAACAACCGACAAACCAAGACTGAAACACGGGAATTTATACACAGGAAGAAACAAGTTAACGAGGTAACGAGACACACCTGGGTAGACTAATCAACAGGGAAAACTACAAGGAACTACAACATGGCACTCAAGACATAGCCTGACTACGTCAGACTTCGTACTCCCGCTCAATTTCAGTTCACTTCAGAACTCAGTCTGAGACCTGTCTATCAGTTTTCCTCCGGCCTGAAAACAGCCGGCCAATCAACGAACAGAGGGCGGGCTGAGAGCCGTGACGTAGACGCTGATTGTACCGTGGATGCGTAGATTTACTTCACATAATCTGCAAAAGTCGTTCACAACCATGTTCACTCTGGTATTTCGCTCGATGGTTTTGTTTTCGCATCATACATGTGTTTACAGTGGAAGTTAGATGCGGCTGAGCCAGCGCATAACACACGTCATAACCAAACGTTATGTGATTGGCTTACGGGTAACCAATGATTTTAAACTTCAGACAAGCGCCCCCCCGCAAGAAAGAAAACGCTTTTCAATTATGCCATGCCAGACTCTGTCTACGAAGCAAAGCGAAGTAGCAGAGTTTGGTATTACCAGGCTACTCAAGACAGGAAGTAAAACAAAAATCCCAAAACCAACACAGAGCACATATTACAATATTAGAGCCAAAGCAGTTGCGTCTGAGAATTAAAAAAAAGAATAATATTTCATCAGTTTAGCACAATTGGATATGAATATTAAAAGGCAAGATCAGGTGTTGTATTAGGCTATTATTATTTTACATTTAGATACCTATGTAGGGCAGGCCATATGATGTGTGTGGGTTCAGGGTTTTCCTCTTTTGAAGTCTGGTCTACCATTTTAATACTTTGCTTAAAATAAGTATCTACTAAAAACAAACATTGTACATAATAATCAAAACACTCTCATTATGAGCAGAAAACAAAGTTAACTAGTAATTTACATTTACATTTAGTCATTTAGCAGACGCCCTTATCCAAAGCGACTTACAAATTAGGACTAAATTCAGCGAGTCATCATAAAGAGGCAAAAGCAACAACAACGCAGGAAGTGCTCAAAATACGAAGTTCAGGTATTATTCAGAGTAGCATAAGCCTGATAAGTGATGTTTCAAAGGGAAAGGAATATTTTTTTTTTTTTTTTTCTTTTTTTTCTATAAGGTTAAGTGCTCACGGAAGAGATTGGTTTTCAGCTGTTTTTTGAATGTTGTCAGGGATTCTGCATTCCGGATGAGGGTGGGGAGAGCGTTCCACCAGCATGGAACTGTAAATGAGAATGTTCTGGAAAGTGATTTTGTGGCTTTCTGTGATGGAACCACGAGACGTCGCTCGTTGACCGATCGTAGGTGTCTGGTAGGGATGTAGACTCGTAGGAGTGAGTGAAAGTAGGAGGGAGCTGAGCCTGTGATAGTTCTGTAAGCAAGCGTCAGTGCCTTGAACTTGATGCGAGCAGCTAGAGGTAGCCAGTGCAGAGAGATGAACAGAGGAGTGACGTGGGCCCTCTTGGGCTCGTTGAAGACAAGACGAGCTGCAGCATTCTGGATCATCTGTAGGGGTTTGGTCGCACATGCTGGGAGTCCAGCCAGAAGGGCATTGCAGTAGTCAAGCCTAGAGATGACCAGGGCCTGGACGATAAGTTGTGTTGCATTATTCAGTAATTCCAAAGTTTTAGTTGTCTTTCCTTGCCATCTACAAATAATTTCCCCAATTATAACATAGTTTATTATAAAATGCTCTTAGCATGCTAATTAATATGCCTAATGCTAAATGTGGATAAAAAAAAAACATCTCGTCACAAACCTGGTTTAAGCGGTCGGAGTCATATACTGTATGACAGATAAAAATAACTATATACTGTATTCTCGTTTTATGAAGCGTTTTATCGAAAGTATAAAAATAACCGAGAAAGAGAAGCAATGCGCATGGAACGGAAAGGGCTTGAATGAAACACGTTTGGCTTTAGATAAAATATTAGATTAGCGTTTGTGGTGTGAACTGCTCCATTGTTTTGATGCGCTGCCCACTTTAATCTGTGGAAAAGTTGTCTCACGGTCCGGTTCGAACCAAGCCAACTATTTAACATCCCTTAAAGATTTATTTAATTTTTTTATTTGCTGAAATAACCTGTTTCAGCAAATGTGAAAAGAGATTAAATAATCACACATTTTTAAGAGTGCTGAAAGATGAGATAGCCTATCACAGATTAATAGGGGCCTGAGAAAGGGGGTGAAAAAGAAAAGAAATGCCTATGGTCTTGTACTCACAGTGAAAGAGTCAGTGATGAAAGATGGTGACCGAGGTCCCCAGGTCTCTTCTCCAACAGGGAGAGTAAAAGGTGTATATAAACCACTAACAAGCATCTGGAAGTATCGGTTCCTCTTCACACCTAAAACCAGTCAGTCAATAAAGATCATGAATTATATAATGCATGCAAATACAGTAAATGTGTCTGCATAGACATGTTTATGAAAATCTTTATTTGGAACTGATAAGGTAGTAAGAAAAAAATTGAGAAGTAAGAGATAGAAACATTTATTTACCTTTGGGGTCAAACTCCACATGAATGTTGTTTCCCATCACAGAAGTGTTGTGGAGGTTTTTTACTGCATTATTTGCTGCCTTTACAGATTCAAAAATGACCTTTGCTATTCCTAAATGCTTCTTATTTTTCGGGTTATATAAAACTTTCAAATCTTGAACCTCTCCAAAGTGTTTACACATTTCAGACAGGAATCCATCTCTAATGTTGTCATTAAGCCTTGCAAATGTTAACTCCTTCGGCGCTCCAACATAATGCTCATCAACCTAAAAAAGAGATTTATTGACATAATATGGCATTATTTTATAAATCCTACGGTCCCTAAGGCAATGTAAAACAACCATCAGATACACTCCTGCCCATTGTTTATTTACATGAATTGTATTGTATTTTTATATAAAGTGTTTTTGCTCTGGTAAAAGTCATCCCAAACACAATGTTACAATACTTTATCACAATTCTTTGTGATGAATAGTTCAATAACAATATCTGCCTATAGGGATTTTTATTTAGGTCAGAGAAACTAGATAGATTTAAATAGATTAAATATATTAAAATAGGTTAAAGAGGAAAACAACAGGTTAGTTTAGCAATTATAAATAAAACAGTAGCCAAATACATAGAACATTTTAAAAAAAATTTCTCTTGGACTCCAAACATAAAGAATGTAAAAAGGGTTAAATGTTTATCATTTTAAAAACGTTGCTTTTACTGTAGGCAAAACATTACACAATGCATTCATTTGATGCTGTATCTAATACTAACCTTGAATTTGGGGAGCAGGAGATCTGTTTCTTTAAATTTTGTCCAAAAGCGAGTAATTCTGGGATCTCGAACAACATCCACAGGGAAACATCCAGGATGCTGACAGACAACAATTTAGTAAGCTTCAATTGTACAATGAAAAATACAAATAGACTGTTTAGCCTAAATATGATTTTAAAAAATTACATAGGTCATTAAGTTTGATAACTAAGCATTATGTTAACGTTTATATAAATATTAGTAGGCTATTGTTGTTCGCCTTGAAATCATACTCACCGGTGCGCTGAAGTGCTGTCCATCATATCGGTACAGTTTCTGACTTCCGCTGCTCAAATCCGGATCAATAATCAGTTTGTAACAACTCCAGTTTGGAGTTGCATCTTCCAGAGGATCAAAACTACCAGTTTTTAATAATGTATCTAAATTGGAGAATCACAGCACACGATGAAAAGGACTGTTTCGACACAACGGAAACTGCGGTTGAGTACCGCATATATAAGTAGGCCTACATTAACACATATTTTGATACACCTTTATTTCTTACCGTTATCTTTCCGTTGACCCTCCTTTTCGACGCTTTCGAACATGATTCGCAGTCATTGTACAATGTTAGTAAATTTCTCTTTATAGGACGCTGATTTAAAACGATATTTCCTGTAAATATCAGAAGGCTGTTGTCAGGAGAACATTGTAGGTCTTACGTGTCTCCCCAGAGAAGCAGCACATCACTGCTGCACAACAGGTGGGAGGAACCTGCCGCCACACCCGCGCTGTCATCAGGACAGATAAAAAAATAAAAAAAGCTTCACTGTGGATCTGCAGAATCCTGCTACTGATTTCAGTAGGCAATATGAACAACACAAAATGTAACCAACACAGACAAATTCTAACGACATATCTGCTATAGGGTCAAATATTGGATACAAATATTGCAATAATTATTAGGCCTATAATTACTATTATTATAATATAACCATTTATTATTTTGAAATACAGATTGTTTTGCTCTTGGCACGAAGTAAAAAAAATAGTTTATTGGACACACTAGACTGTTCATATAATCTAGGCTATATAATAATAATATTAATAAACCTTTATATTTTTACATAGAGAGTTAGAACAACTTCTACTACCTCAGGAGGATGGTGGTCATGTGTGAAATTGATTTTGCTAATGTGATTTGCTAGCTGGGTAACAGTGTTAAATTACCCAATGTTACTACATTTGATCTACCAGTAAGGATAAAATCTCCTGGGATGGGGAAATGTGGGTACTTTCCAGCACAGTCACAACAGGGCTAATGCATTCTCCAAAAATATGTCATTGGAGGATGTAATGAAAGTCCATGAAAATACTTTGGCTGATTATAAAACAAGGCATTGTGATACGAACTGCTCCGAGACACGAAGGTTGAGATCCAAATGCAGCTTTAATTAAGGGGCAATCCAGACATGTAATCCAATATACAGGCAATAGGTCAAAACACAGGTAGGCCGTCCAAACAAACAAACAAAACAGGCAGGGGTCAGAGGCAAAAGAGTAATCCACGGAACAGGCAAGAAATCCAAAAACCAAGAGACATGAAACCAGGGAAAATGCTCAGAAATGCAGTGCAACAACATACAAAAATTCGCCATGAGTGAACATGGTATAAATAGGCTGAGACTAACAGGGTAATGAGACACAGGTGAATGCAATCAGTGATGATGAGCCCGGGCAGTGAGTAGTGGGAAATGTAGTTTGTGAGGGAGTGATAATAGTCTGGTGTGGAGTGCCCTCTGGTGGCTCTCAAGGGCACTCCAGCTGGTGACCGTTACACATTGCATGACCATTCCCTTTTGGACCACATTTAGAATAACATAATTGTTACATACACTCACCTAAAGGATTATTAGGAACACCTGTTCAATTTCTCATTAATGCAATTATCTAATCAACCAATCACATGGCAGTTGCTTCAATGCATTTAGGGGTGTGTATTAATACCCAGATATGGGAGCTGAACAAGTACAGTTAAAATAACTTGATATTTTAAACAAATTTGTCCATTTAGCACATGAGTAGTGGTGGGCAGATCGAGGCTTCGTGAAGCAATGAAACAGTTGAACCAAATGGTCCATATTGTTTCGAGGCTTCGAAACAATCTGACACCCGTCTCAACGGTGACACCTAGTGGTCAATTGCAGGTGTTGATCTGAAACAACCTTGACGAGCCATTAAAAAAATGTGTTGTTTTTTATTATTGTATTTTTCTAATATGAAGCTTGTAACCTATAGGCTCCTCACTGTGCATAATGTTATTTTGGTCCTGCAAAATGAATATTAATAAAAGAAATCAAGCCACAATGTCTCACTTTTTTAGAGATTTTTATTAAAAAATATTAATTTCTCTGCGGTGGAAGGACTTAGCCTACTTCTTTTTTTACAGATAATTTCTCCAGCCTTTGAAAAAATCCTCTCACAAGGGACACTTGTTGCTGGCATGCAAAGATATTTTTTAGCTAAGACATACAAATGAGGAAAGATTACTGCTCTCTCTTTCCAGTAAGTTAGTGGATCATGAGTTCTAGGCAAATACGCAAATTTCAAATTCTCCTCAAATGGCGCATCATGGATGATGTATTGTTGCAGTAGGCTATAGCAGCCGATCACAATACACACATCTCACTTTATTTGGGGTTTCTAAACGGAAATGCTCCCACACCACAGATGTACAGCATCTCTTCTGGGGAGCCTCCATTTTATCTATCTATCTATGTATCTATCTATATGAATCTATCTATGTATCTAGATATATATCTATAATCTATGTATCTAGATATGATCTATCTATGTATCTATATATGTATCTATCTATAATCTATCTATGTATAAATTATATATGTATCTATAATCTATATATATGTATCTATTAATCTAGCTTGCTATATATATTTATATCTATGTATCTATTGATGTGTCACTATACTCTGTCTGTCTCTAGCCTATCAGTCAATGTGTTGTGTAAATATAAATGTAAGCCTAAATAGCCTATAACTAATCAAATCGCACTATGTCACTATATCACCAAAAATCCGCTATTAAAACGCTGATTCGGCGGACCACACCTGATGAAACACTTAGTGAAACACTTCGAGGCTTCGTTTGGCCATAGTCACGTGACATGGGTGTTTTGAATCACGCTTCGGATCAGTGTTTCGAAACATCTGCGCTTCGGGATCTCGCAAAGCTTCGGAACGACTGTTTCGCGTCAGCCATCCCTACACATGAGGTTGTACAGTCAGTCAGTTCTCTTCTATTTTTCATTATACAATCTTCCGGTTCTTATACCCCCGGTTTCACACAGACAAGACCCGAGAGTAAAATACATATTTGAGCTGTTTTAACTGAAAGCAACACCGTGACTGATACATCTTAAAATATGTCAGTGCCATTTTTTGTCTCAAGATACACACCAGTAATGTTTATTTTTCTAAGGCATGTTTATAAAAGCTGGGTGTAACGATACCCTCATTTCACGATTCGATACATATCACGATACTGAACTCACGATACGATATTATTGCGATACTCCCAAGAAATATTATAAAAGGTTAACACAAAATGCACTGTTGATTAAAATGCTAACTTTGATATTACATTGTGGGTTTAAATGAATAGGCTTGGACTTGGTGCTTGTAACCCAAGGACAATGGTGCCACCAGAATAAAAATATTCATGATTCTGAAGCTGAAAATACTGAATTATTTTAGACGAATATTTTTAACATTCTGGTAACATAAGACGTTTGGCATTATCAGGACCCACAAATATTCCCCATTGCATTATTATACATTATAATCAACATTATATAGTAGTTTAATGTAGTACTTACACAAAAACTCTGAAAACATGAATTTTTTTTCCTCACACAGTAATTTTTATTTTGGGTGAACTATCCACGATACATATTGTCACTATCCACGATACGTATTGTTGCATTTTTGTATTACGATATATTGTGGCACGATATATTGTTACACAACACAATTGAACTAAGGCCAAATCTTAGCCTTGTCATAGTTACCTTTGATGATAAAATTCGCAGACGACCGTTTCACTTTCCGACGCTCTTGTCAGGCATTTCTCCTTTTAAGAGAAATTCTTGAACTTTCACATAAAATGCAAAAGAATCCATGTTTTTTTCGCACATGCAGGACAGTACAGTACAAATCGTGACAGTAAAGTACGGATCGAGTAGTGACAGTGACGTTGTCGTAAAAACATTGACGATGACAGGAAGTGGCAGAAAAACTTCGTTCTCGCACATGCGCAGTACAGATCGTGTTACCGGTACGGATCGAGTAGCGACAATTATATATATCGGGATATTCTCATTTTCGGCTTTCTTCGGCTCCCTGCACCGGGTGTAATGCGAAACCGGAAGTGTCTTTTTTTGGGTTTTGTTTTTTTTTACCGGAAGTGTCTACCCCCACACTCGCTGGTCGGATATCCAACATGGCGGCCACGTACTATTCTTTAATAGAATGTAGTAGGCTACTGTATGATGCTTCTAAGATAAGTCAGAAAAATGTGATGAATTGTTTTTGTAAATATTACTCATCTTATACATCATGTACAGTCTGTATAAGTGTATGATTTAACTTTTCCCCATGGGCTAGTGTTAAAAAAAAAAGAGAATAAGCTCGCAATATCAAATCGCAATAGCCTACTCGTAGAATCGCAATTCTTAAAAAATCACAATACATATCATATCGGCACCCAAGTATCGTGATAATATTGAATTGGGAGATAGGTGTATCGTCCGAGCCTTAATATATATATACATCTTACAGGTTTTGGCTGAATGTTTTCTGCCCCAGATTTAATTAGATTGTTTAAAAATATATGAATACATTTCTCTCTGGTTTTGTTTGGCAGCTGTAGTAAATTTGATGGTTATTAAAAGAACATTAGAACATTACAATAAAAAATAAATAAAAAAATAATTTAAAGCAGAAGTTAAAATCACAAAATTAAAATAAATAATAAAAAAAGCACTGACTAAATTTTAACTGGTAAGATGAATCTGAGCTTAGTAATTGGCCTACAGTATATTAGCCTATTTGATTGACCCCATTACAATATATATTTAATATACTTTATTATGTATTTCAATACAAACACAAATAGCCTATACAATTGGATATTTCATTTAAAGACATAATATTTTCCCCAATAATTGTTCCTTATTTTTCCTTCTATCTTTTCCTTTCTTTTTTTCCCTTTTGTGATAATACCCACCACCAGCACATTTAAAAAACACACAATTAGAAAAATAACCAATAAGTACATAGACACTTTTACATATGAAAAAAGGAAGAAGAAAAAAAGATTAAATAAAAAAAAATACATTCACATATTTATATCAAATTCTTATAATTACACATAATTCCTAATAAGTAATAATAATAATATTAATAATAAATAAATAAAATAATAAATAAGTAAATTAAAAGGGAGGCCAAAAAAAAAAAAAGGTAAATCATATAATATTCATTTATTTATAATATTCTTTGATTTAAGAGGTGTCCATATCAAAATGTATACTTTTGCTCTTAATTTCATGTTATCCTCTCCATAGTGTACTTTAGAAACTATAGTCAACATTTGAAGTGGATCAAAATCTTTCATCAAAGTTATAGCCTACATGAATTTTGAACAATACCCTTTCTTGACGGACCACTTTTGATTAACTTTTTTGATTTACTTCATACATTGACTAAATCTAACCAATCATTTAAAACTGATTCTTGCTTTCTCCAAAATGTTGTTATTGCTTTAAAGCTGTAGTAATTCTCAGTGTTCTAAATAAGTATAACTAATCTTTATTAAGTAAGTTGTAGCGAATGTGATAGGCTATACATAATTCACCTTTGTTGTTAAGCGTAGTTCTATAGGCTACACTGTTGATTATAAACGCAGCACTTTGTTCTAAGCGTGTCATGCAGGACTGTTCAGGGATCACGGTACCTTTAAATGTTTCTGTATTTGATTGTGTTGTGAACATTTGCAGCGCGTTTCTGTATTTGGTTGTGTTGTGAGTATTTGGTGCACACGTTTGTTGTGAAACTGATGAAGCGGGTGTTTTTTCTATTTGCAGGTCTCTCGGCAGCCGTAGGCTTGCGCTTTATCGCCATCCGCCAACACCCCGACCCAAGCACAACCCACACGAGATATAGGCCTAGCCTATTTGACACTAGGTTCATAAATCATATTCACAACTTTATTACAGCAAAATCATGCGCCTCAGGTAGGCTAGCCTAACACCCACACAGAAGGGAAATTCCATATGACGAAACGTTAACACGTCTTGAGGAAGAACATTTCACTGTTTTTTTAACTTTAAGCAACTTTAAGTTATATAACTGTTAGACGATAATTATCAAAGAACATATAGGCTACACAACATCTGTTTATCTGAAGACCGATTTTGAAGAAGGGACAAGCGCGGGCACGCGCGGGCACGCGCATAATTTTTTTTTACAAAGATGATCCATAACACCTGGATTCGTTCAAGAATGCTCAAGGTTGCGTATCTGCTGTCATGCTTGACTGTTGTCAATGCAGGTAAGTTTGTTTATGCTTTCCTATCACCTTATTTTGCAACGCGGAAGTAGGCCTAAGCTATTTTCTATTAATCCGCGTGAGAATAGTAAAACTATTTGTGCTACAAACAAGTGTTTATAATTACGACAATACTTACAATAGGCTATGGTAAGAAAAAGGGGGAGCGAGGGGCTAGTTCTAACAGCCTTGTTTTAAATACTTCCACACATGCTAGCATGACGAAACTTAGTGTATTTACTAGTTGCCATATTAACACTATAGAGAAAAAATTGCGGCAAAATTCATAATCTTTGGAAGATATCACTGAACATTTATTTAACCATAGCAAAAGTAAATTACTGACATGCTAATTTTTTATGTCTATTTTTGGTGTTTATTTTAAATTTCAATTCAAATCTGATATTATTTTAATCTCCAATGTGTTATTTAACAGTTGATATGGTTCTTTAATGCTTCGCTAACTAGCAGAAGACACTAATCCCAGTTGTGCAGGTGGGTTGTAATACTGCATTACAATGTTGCCCTATTAGAACTATGCTATTCTATTATATAGGCTACTTTTATGAATTCTATTGAGAAAACTTGAGAAAAAGGCAAATAAAGACTGAGAGTCAATGTTCAGAAATTATTAATTATTATTATGTTTTGAACTATGTTGTCTAACTGTGTTTTCCGGTGTGTTCGTTTTCAAACTCAAAAATTATTTTATTTTTAATTATTAAAAAATGGCATTATTTTATATGAAAAAGTTAATTATTTTATTTTATTGAGAAAATATTTTAGTTTGGCTTATATATATATATATATATATATATATATATATTATACAAGCCAAACTAAAATATTAGTTATAAATATAAATATTGTATATATTTTTGATTAGATCAGATAGCATTTTAAGCTGTCAAATGGTCATGTTACAATGTGCCCCTCACATGACATGTTACAATGTACCCCACCTCTGGGGCATGTTGTCACATTTCACTTCCATTCTTTCGGGGTAGGCCTATATCAAGAAAAAAGTATACACTGTATTAATAAAACAAAACCACATAATTGTACTAGACATGTGGGAAAAAATAAATGCTCTGAACCCTAAGTAGATTTACACAAACCGAGAAAGTCAAAAAGCGTTAAGTTGTGCCTCCCCTACCAGTTTGCAATATCAAACAGCAAAACGAGCTGTTGTACAGTTAAAAAAAACTGAAAGCTGATGATACCAGACACATTTACAAACGATCTTAAAAATAAGGTAAAAACTACTTTTTGTATCATAAAAAAACCCAAAACTATCAAACTTGATGTCAATGGTAACAAATGGTTTTTAGTGTCTATATATAAAACTATAAACTCCGTTTAAATAGCTTAGGTCAGCATGAATGTGGTTGACTGTATTCCCTTACCTAATTGTGATGTTTGTTACCTAACAGTTGTTTACAGTAGGATGCAAATGCATTATTTATCATTCCATTGTAATTTATTATTTATAGTTAAATAAAATGATCAGATGTTTTTTTTATATGCTATCCCTTTAACGTTGCAATTTTCCTATTTTGTCTGTGAATGTTGGATAGTTTTTCAGATTTTGAATATCTTTTTTTTTGTGACATACAGAAAAGGAGAAATATTGAGGTAGGAAGTTTAGGAATATCTTAGGTTATAATAATGTGTCTGCCTGGTGAACAATTAATAATACGTGTGAAATATTCATATTTTTTATATGAATTGTAAAATTGCACAATGGCTGCCTGCTGCTTTTTTAAAAATATTGTTGGTGTTGAAGTATCATGGTCTTGTCATAAACTCAACTAGGAACTCAATTAGCTGGTCTCTGCTACAACATTGCCTGTTAATATTGTTTATATATTCTTTCACCCGTTATCAGCATGGCAACCACCATCCAAATCTCTCTTGATTCATCCTGCCTATTTTTGCTTATCTGTTTCACTGTTCCACATCAAGTACATGGTTCAGAACAAGGTTCTTAACAGAGGAACCTTACTTCAAATATTTTAATGTGGATGACAACTATTCTAATTAACTTTACAATTTATAAATACTGTGTACTGATTTAATATATCACATGTATGTCGTTGTGGCAAATAAACAAACAATTCTGAATTAGAGACAAATAGGCCTACACTAATTGTCTTTGAGGTTTATTTTCTTGCAAGAAAAGGTCAGCAGTCATACAGTCACACAGAGTGACAGTGAGGGGAGGGCAGCTTTCCTCTTTTATAGTGTCGTGGAAATTTTAAACTGTATATTAAACTAACCATGTTTCTAACATCTAACCTTATTTAACATCTAACATTTAAACAGGATGTACGGTACGAAACCAATGGAAAACATGTGACTTTGAGTGTGTGCGTGTGTGTGTATAAATAACATAGTTTAGGAAATGAAACTAGACAGTCTGTTAGAATCTTGTGATTAACAAATGAAGTCATCATTAAAACAGAGTTTGCTTGTGCCAGTGACAGAGGAAAAAGGTTGGGGCTTTTGAACCAATTGAACCAATCATATTGAAGTTGACATGTTAGTCTTATTTGTTTTCTCGATTCTGTAAAAACTGTTGTATCTGTGTTTTACGGTGGGATTCTCAATGGAATTTGTCTGAGATCCTCCGGCCTTGCTTCTTGGGAGAGATTCCCTGAGAACTGCTCGGGAAGATCTCCTGGCCGTGATTAAAGCATTTAAAGGACATTTGCTGAAAGTCTGTCTATTATTACAGGTCAGTTTAGGGAAGCAAGTAAGTTAGAGTAAGAGATTCGGCCAGTTGTCGACGGAAGATGTAGAGAGCTAGAGTATAAAGGTTATTAAGTGTCGATTGGAAGACGCTATGGGTGTCGATTTGAAGACACCAGATTTATTTATTAAGTGTTGATTTGCAGACGCTAGATAGTCAGGTTTAGGGAAAAAATCCCTAGAATGTCTCTAGGCCAATGATGATATTTTCAACCATATGTGGAACATTATTAGACTTTGTTTTATCATATTTTATCCTTGACCTCCTTTCACGTACCGACACTCTTCTATTGTCATATGATTGTCACACACATTTTAAAGATAAAATGTCTTCTTCAGTTATAATGCCAGAGGAAGATAAGTCTGGAATGGAATGTATAGTCATACGTTATGGTCTAAGTATGGTCTAAAGTTTTTGAGCTCTAATTAGGCTCTAATTTGACTAATCTATATACTAATATTTTTCGTCCTTGTGTATCCACAGGTTCTCACTCACTGATGGCTTTGGCTACATATATAGTTGGACAGACACAATTTCCTGAGTTCAGTGTTGTGCTGATGTTGGATGATCTGCAAATAGGATATTATGACTCAACCACATGGAAACCTGTCTATCGCAATTACAGTGATTCAAAATACTATTATGAGGAGAAAAGTGATGCTGGTGTTGTATTTCAACACATGTATAATAGCATGAAAAATCGGGATTTTTATGTTAATGAACACCTCAATCACACAGATGGTGAGAACTATACATTATCAGCATTAACAAATCATTCAATAACAGATGTAGCTTTCTATGTGTTTTATTTATTTTATAAAAAAAATAGATGTAAGACTTTAAGATGATAATCAAGTCCAGAATATTAATTTTCAGTTCACTACATTTTATATTGTGTCAGAGTGATGACTAATATTTTTTTATTTTATTTGAAGGTGTACGTGCATATCAGAGACTTGCTGGATGTGATCTGTTGAATAATGATAAACCAGGTCCACTTCATTCCTGGGATGCTTTTGATGGACGTAATTTGGGAGAGTTAACCTATGACCTGGGAAAAATCGATATCCATGTGAAAAATCCATGGATAATGTCATGGGACCAAGTAAAATGGCTTCATGTACAGTTTCTATATGAAAATGTTTATCATCCTATTTGCATTAAAACTTTGCAGAGGTACCTGTATTTGGAAAAGAACAATGTGATGAGAAAAGGTGAGAGAATCAACCTGATTAACTTCAGTATGATTAAGATAGAAAAAAAAGTTTAATCTACAAATATGACCCAGACAGCAGTACAGACAGAAAATGCATGCCTCTGAATGCGTTATGAAACATGAGAACCATAAATAAATAACAACAGTAACACTTCTCATTATTCTCTGTAGTGAAACCCAGAGTCAGACTCATGAGGAAGAAACTCCCAGACTCTCAAGGGCTTCAGATCAGCTGTCTGGCCACTGGCTTTTACCCGCGTCACATTAACCTGACCCTGTTCAGAGACGATCAGCCTGTGGATGATGATCAGATCACAGGAGGACAGATTCTGCCCAACGGAGACGGAACTTACCAGATGAGGAAGAGTTTAGTGATCAGCGATGAAGAACTACGTGAAGGACATAAATACAACTGTACAATGAAGCATCTCAATCTGGACAACAAACTGAACATTATATTTGGTAAATAAAAATGCCCAAACCAGCAAGCAAACAAACAAAATGCCCTTTTTGATATCAACAACATAGATTTAATAATAATAAAAACTATTTCAGTACAAATCTTTAGCTTTTGTAATTATTTTCCTGTTTTTTTTAATTCACCTTAATTTCAGATACAGATAAATATGACCCAGGAGGATCCGTCATTCTGTCTGTAGTTATCAGTGTGTTAATGTGTGTGGCTGTTCTCATCGTAACTGCACTCATCATATGGAGGAAGAGACGTGCTGCTGGTAAATGTTCTACAGTCCAGTTCACTACGTTTGATGCTCAATTAGAAAATGAAACCAAACATCATGTTCCTTTAGAAGAGGCTCTTTCAATGTTTACCGTATACAGTTTTGTGATTGTGACTTTTTATTCTGGTTTATTTCATCTTATTCAGGACGAGGCTCTGAGACGTCACAGAATAAATACTCCCCTACTCCATGTGAGTATACTATGTTTTAAATGAAGTCAGCAATATGTTCATTTTAAGTTTAATTTTGGAAAATGTCTAGAAATGGAACCAAAGGAATGTTTTATTGATTTCAGCCTCCATGCAAGATGAAAATTGAGTCTATATAATGGATTAAATAAAAAAATCAAGACAACACATGGGAAAATTAGCATTTTGGGGAGGTTCCAAGATGGCTTGATCAGCTCTGCATTCCCAAATACTTAAATTGACTTGTAACATTGTTGCAAAGAAGACTTTGAAAGGTAGCTCTAATGCACGCAGATTGCCGAAACTTTATGAAGATCCCTTCCAGTGATCTGATTTCAGACAACTTGCATGATTATCTCAAACAAGACACTGATCCAGATTAATTTATGCTGGTGGAGGAAGAATTTCCATCTCTCCCTGAACTCCATGTCTTGAGCCCTCAAACAGCGTAGCATTGTAGACAGACACACAATGGTCATCCTCGCACAGATCTCAGAACTTTCTCGGCTGGTGCAGAACAGATCAGGTGTACTGGAGAAGCTGGTGGAATAAAAATCGAGCATATTTAATGAAATGAAAAAGAAAGTCACGAAACAAATCATCAAACTAAAGGAAACAATTGAGTTTATTTGCACCGTCATCAATGCCTTGAAAGAATAAGTTACTCATGCAGAATATCAACTGAAACAAGCTGTCAAGTGTGCTAAGGAGCAAGAGAGACGACTAACCTTGTTGGTAGGCTATTCGCACAGGAATCTGAGAATTCATGAGCTTCAAGAGAAAGGAGGAGTTGTAGAAAATTTCACCCATCACAAGTATTTAGAAAATATTATCACTGATATAATACTTTCTCCATTTTCAGACCACAAGGCTCTATACTGTAAGTATTCCCTTTAAATCTTTGTAAAACTTAAATAGAAAATCAGCATACTGGAAAATGAATAATTATTATAATAATACTTCAACATAATGAGATAATTAGAAATACTAATCTCATCTTGTTGGAATAAAGCAAAAATAAAATTAAAATAAAGTATTGTAGTGAACTGGCAAAAATTAGGAAAATTGGTGAGGATAACATTTTTGGTAAAATTTCCATTTTGTAAAAAAGTAGAGGAAATGTCTAAAATGGACAAAACAGAACTGACTGAGCAGAAACTTAAATTAGAGGGAATTTACAAAAGAATGGCTTAAGGAGACTTTATAAGATCTCAAACAAAATGGCTTGAAGAGGGCGAGAAGGCCGTTATTAATGGTGATATTGCTGAGGACCCCAAAATCATTGCAAATTTTTGTTGAATTTTATAGTTATCTTTACACCTCTAATTTTTGTCAACAATTTACTACTGAGTTTTTCGAGTCCTTGCCCAACATAAAGCATCTTAGCATAGAGGATTCTAATATACGAAGCCCCTCTCAGAATTAGAAGAAATTATTGATGCCATAAATGATTTGAAAAATAAGTCTCCAGGAATGGATGGTAAAGCATTTAGGAAGAACGTAGCTCCTTTTTTGTTGAAAGTTTTTATGGAGAGCCTTGAAAGAGCTTGGCTTTCTCCAACCCTGATGTGTCAAGGACTTATCACCCTAATAGTTAGCCGATGACACTGCCTTGTTTCTGAAGGATGTCTCTCGAGTAGATATTGCATTAGAAACTCTTAAGCCCTTTTCCAAAGCCTCAGGTCTTTATCTTAATATCAATTAATGCGAGCTGCGTCCAGTTGGCAACTGCTTGGAGTCCTCAATTTGTAACATTTATGTAAGAGAAAGCATCACCTTTTTGGGGGTTAAAATAATTTGATAATAAGATGATAAGAGGTGGCCCTCCAATTTTTGCCTCAAAAGACATGCAAAGTTGAATAATTTGTTTCTGAGAGATCTGTCACTCAAGGGAAGAGTTCTTCTCACTAAACCAGAAGGCATTTCTCGTTTATCATTTACTGCTCAGTCACTTTATGTTGACAAACACATGTAAATTAATTGACAGAATATAAGAATTTGAATGAAAAAACAAAGTTCACTACTAAGAAATCAGTAATGTTAAATTAATATGATAAAGGTGGTCTACATTTTATAGACTTTAGCTCTCTGAACAATGCTTTTAAAATAAACTGGCTTAGACAGTATTTTCAAATCATGGTCTGTTTGGAATATAATCCCTCTGTATATTTACTCTCATTTAGGTGGCAAAAAAATGTCTTTCAATGTGCAATTATAAAATTGGAAAACTTCAAATAAACTCTCTAAATTCTATCAACAAGCACTTGCTGCTTGGAGTCTCAATTAAGTATTCATTTATGCTCAACAATATATAGATATGTTCTCTGTTGTTTTCTTTCTTTTTTCTTTTCTTTTTTTTTGTAATTTCTATTGTATTGTAAAACATCGGATATGTACTTCTTATGTAACATGGAAGTTACTCTTGTACATGCTATTTGTTGATAATAAAGCATTAAAAAAAATAGCATTTGCTTGGTGAATGTAATTTGGGTTGTTATGAAAATGACCATTAAATGATGAAGCCACAAAGGAGAATTTGAGGAGATTTGTGTTTTATCCAACCTGTTCTCACTCGCAACTTCAAGGCATCTGATATTGTCACATGTCCAAGAAAAAAATTTGCATATAAATGCCCAAAGTGCCCAAAATGTGACATATTACTTTCAAAGAGAAACCTTTGCCATAGACTAATCACTGTAAAAAAATTCTAACCCTCCCAAATAAAAAATTTCAAGTGACCGATAACATCTAAATTTTTCAATTGGCCCAAGTGAAATTCTTGTTGCAATAGTCTGTTAACATTGGCTCAATGAGAAATAATACGTCAGACTAACTGAAAAATGTAGATGTTATCGGTCACTTGAAATTTTTGACTTGGGGATGTATTTTTTTTTTTACAGTGATGCAAAGGGCATGGAAATTTGTGCCACAAACCAAGGGAAGATCATTTTATCATAATGACATATTTTGGAGTAAGATTTTCAGTTTGACTCTGTAAGCTTAAACTGAAATTCCCACTCATGCATTAAAAAAAATGCTGTTTGAAGAAGCGTTATGTAATCTAATGTGTGACATGTCAAAGTTCAGATTTATCTTTTGAATGGCTGAATTCAGAATAGCATACTAGCATTATATGCTGAAGGCATTGCAGAAATAGTAATAGTAAAACATTTCACGCTTGAACAAATTTCAACTGGTCGATAAGAGAGTCCCATGCTTTAAAGCAGTTGTTATTATTCCAGTGCCAGAAAAGCAGAATATCAGATTCTCACTCACTGATGGTTTTCACCACATACAGTCAATCCCAAAAATATTAAGACACCATATATATATATATATATAGCCTATATTATTTTTTTATTTTATTTTATTTTTTTACTGGGTGCAGGACACTATAGTTAATTTATGTATATGCCTATCCATGTGAGGATAGCAAAATAAAGTAAACTGTGACATATTATACCCAAAAATTCTCCCCAAAAAACCCCATAAAATCGGATTTTCTCCAGTCATTGTTAAAAAAACAAGCTAACAAAACTTACAAACTGTGAAGCGGCCAGAGGGATCGTTCTGCCATCACCTAAGCTCCGCCCACACAATACGTCAACATGTTTACCAACTGAAAAGGGGTCTATATGGCTCTGGGATCGTGATAAGGGACAAGCGCGTGTACGCGCATCATTTTTTTTTTTACAGAGATGATCCATAACACCTGGATTCGTTAATTTAAAGAATGCTCAAGGTTGCGTATCTGCTGTCATGCTTGACAGTTGTCAATGCAGGTAAGTTCATTTAATGCTTTCCTATCACCTTATTTTGCAACGGGAAGCTATATTCTATTAATGCGTGTGAGAACAGTAAAACTATTTGTGCTACAAACAAGTGTGTTTATAATTACGACAATACATAGCCTATAATATGGTAAGAAAAAGTGGGAGAGCGGGGCTCAAACTAACGCGGGGCTAGTTGTAACACCGTTATTTTAAATACTTCCACACATACTAGCATGACGAAACTTGGGCTGCGTTCGAAACCGCATACTCAATGAGTAGGTACTTAATTTTCTATAAGTACTTACTTAACGAGCGCTAAAAGAGTAGCCCACTTATAGCCTGATCTCGTTGAGTATGAATGCGAACCAGACATCTGCCATGTTGACGTTATCATGGGACCTAAGTTACTACGACGTGTTATCAAGCGCAACAAATTACTGACAATATTTGAACTAACGTTACACGTTTAATTTATCTATCTGTAAATATCTTGATATTGTTTAAACTTGCTTATTTTGTGGTCTTGTTGGAGAAACTGCAGTCCATTTATTTTGTGAATACATTTAGG
Organism: Leuciscus idus; assembly: GCA_021554675.1. Taxonomy (NCBI): domain Eukaryota; kingdom Metazoa; phylum Chordata; class Actinopteri; order Cypriniformes; family Leuciscidae; genus Leuciscus; species Leuciscus idus. The sequence continues at coordinate 17,303,287 of CM038639.1, read as the reverse complement.
GTTGATTTAAGTTCTTATAGTTTTAACCCTACTAATGTGACCCACCGTTTTATCCTTAACGATATTATTTATTTTTATAAAGAAATCCCAAAATCGTCATCTCTTGAATATGTTGTTAATTTCTTTATTTTATATCCAAACATTTTCATCAACAAGCAAAACTGGCTTACTGCTTTGTTTTCCTCTTTTTCTTGTTGAATTTAACTCTCGTTTCATCCCATCAGGCCTAGGCCTATAAGTAACAAAAAAATGTATTCATTTTCTAAATTCACAAATTCATTCACAAACTAAATGAAGATATTCAACCTTGTCAGGTCTTTTTTTAAAAAAATGTTTATTATGTACGCAAACCCATGACACACATATATATATATAGCCTATATCTTTATTTTTTATTTTTATTTTTATTTTTATTTTTATTTTTATTTTTATTTTTATTTTTATTGTGATTGTGTATGTTTATTGTTAAAGATACAACCATGGTCTCTTTCCCTGATCTTGTATAAGTTCTGCATTAAACAATATTAATATGAGCGACAGGTGCACTGACACCTCATAACAGCAGTAACTCGACAGCCCTACCTTGAACGGTTTTCCTCAGCGTTTGTAATGTCTTCACAAAGGAGACGGGCAGCTGTGCGAAGATTCGCCTTTGGAGAAAACTGTTGATTTTATACTCGAAAAAAGTAAGTAGGCCTATCATTAAAATAAAAAAATAATATTACCCCAGAATGAATTGCATTGCTATCCCACCCCAAAACATACAATAATAACAATGATAAATGCTGACCAATACTTAGCTAATTATATTACTTTTTACTGAAAATGATATAATTCAATAAAACAAACAAAATGTAATGTATGTCATATGACATAGCTATGCATGAATACACTCTAGATGTGTATATAGTGAACATATCTACATTTTCAGTCAAACAATTAATGCATTAATTAATTAAATAATTATATTTCATTTACTGACAACAATAAGAAATATGAATAAATTAGTAAAAGAAGTAAAGTCACCATCACACAATAAACAAATGCATAAAGTCAACACATGAAACAAAGCTTTATTCAAACTACAATCATGTATGTAGGCTACATCTGTTCATCTGCCCCTGTTACATCCAGACAAGATTCACATTTCCTCTGTGATTTATGAGCTCAACACTACATTTACATGTTGAGGTTGTTTTAACCTTTTATCCAACATAAATGTTCCTCAATTTATCAACAGTAATGGACAAATAAAATAGATAACTTATGTTAAGTTACTTTATAGATTTGTTCTACATAACATAATAGCATACATACATCACTCAGATGTCTATTTCATGTTGTGGTGTGCTCTTCTGCAATAGCCTACTTATTGAAGATTTTCCTGTCAGATTTAAAATAAGCGTCTTTATGTATATGGTTTATGAAAATCCACTTTAGAGACCAACGTGCGCTTACTGGAGCTCCCCTGTTAGTTATACATAACAACACGTGTTTTTATAGCAAAATCACAACTATACCGTCTAACGTCTTTACACCTTCAACAGTTTACTCTACACTGTAGTTCAACAGATGCGATTTTAACACAAGGAACCGTGTTTACACAAATTTGAAAACACCCGCCTCTCTGATCTCCGCGATGTTTGATAATGACGTATCCTCTCCCGTGGCCTCCTGGGATAGAAAAAGTATCCATCGGTTGAGCACTCGAAAATCTGGACGGAAGTAGTAGGCCATCCGGGAACTTCTCGCCTACTCTTTTATGAATACTGATGTTTCGAACAGAATTTTTCTTTCACATACTGTTTTCTCCTACTATATAGTAGGTAGGCTAAGTAGGCATATTCGAACGCACTATTAGTATGCGTCTGTCCGAATCTCAATAGAATTAGTACGTCACCCAGGTAATTCCCGTATACTCTTTTATGAATACTAAGGATTCGTACATACTTTTTACTTTTCACTACACTCACCTAAAGGATTATTAGGAACACCTGTTCAATTTCTCATTAATGCAATTATCTAATCAACCAATCACATGGCAGTTGCTTCAATGCATTTAGGGGTGTGGTCCTGGTCAAGACAATCTCCTGAACTCCAAACTGAATGTCAGAATGGGAAAGAAAGGTGATTTAAGCAATTTTGAGCATGGCATGGTTGTTGGTGCCAGACGGGCCAGTCTGAGTATTTCACAATCTGCTCAGTTACTGGGATTTTCACGCACAACCATTTCTAGGGTTCAAACATCCAGTATGCGGCAGTTCTGTGGGCGAAAATGCCTTGTTGATGCTAGAGGTCAGAGAAGAATGGGCCGACTGATTCAAGCTGATAGAAGAGCAACTTTGACTGAAATAACCACTCGTTACAACCGAGGTATGCAGCAAAGCATTTGTGAAGCCACAACACGCACAACCTTGAGGCGGATGGGCTACAACAGCAGAAGACCCCACCGGGTACCACTCATCTCCACTACAAATAGGAAAAAGAGGCTACAATTTGCACGAGCTCACCAAAATTGGACAGTTGAAGACTGGAAAAATGTTGCCTGGTCTGATGAGTCTCGATTTCTGTTGAGACATTCAGATGGTAGAGTCAGAATTTGGCGTAAACAGAATGAGAACATGGATCCATCATGCCTTGTTACCACTGTGCAGGCTGGTGGTGGTGGTGTAATGGTGTGGGGGATGTTTTCTTGGCACACTTTAGGCCCCTTAGTGCCAATTGGGCATCGTTTAAATGCCACGGCCTACCTGAGCATTGTTTCTGACCATGTCCATCCCTTTATGACCACCATGTACCCATCCTCTGATGGCTACTTCCAGCAGGATAATGCACCATGTCACAAAGCTCGAATCATTTCAAATTGGTTTCTTGAACATGACAATGAGTTCACTGTAACCCCCCACAGTCACCAGATCTCAACCCAATAGAGCATCTTCGGGATGTGGTGGAACGGGAGCTTCGTGCCCTGGATGTGCATCCCACAATTCTCCATCAACTGCAAGATGCTATCCTATCAATATGGGCCAACATTTCTAAAGAATGCTTTCAGCACCTTGTTGAATCAATGCCACGTAGAATTAAGGCAGTTCTGAAGGCGAAAGGGGGTCAAACACAGTATTAGTATGGTGTTCCTAATAATCCTTTAGGTGAGTGTACATAGTAGGGAAGTATGCGGTTTCGAACGCAGCATTGGTGTATTTACTAGTTGCCATATTAACACTATAAAGAGAAAAAATTGCGCCAAAATTCACAATCTTTGGAAGATATCACTGAACATTTATCTAACCATAGCAAAAGTAAATTACTGACTTTTGTTAATTTTTCATATCTATTTTTGGTGTTTTCTAAATTTCAAATCGGATATTATTTTAATCTCCAATATGTTATTTAACAGTTGGTATGGTTCTTTAATGTTTCGCTAACTAGCAGAAGACACTAATCCCAGTTGTGCATATATTTAATTGTTTATATATTTTTTCACCCGTTATCAGCAAATGCTGCAACCACCATCCAAATCTCTCTTGATTCATCCTGCCTATTTTTGCCCTTCTGTTTCACTGTTCCACATCAAGGACAAGGTTCTTAACAGAGGAACATTACTTTTTGAATATTTTAATGTGGATGATAACTTTTCTAATCAACTTTACAATTTATAAATACTTTGTACTGATGTAATAGAGCTGGTAAGTCCCGCCCCTTCCGCTAACCCCAAGTGGACCTCTAGGTTGAAAAATCGTCAATGCAAGTGAATGTGAGAAAATAATTATTTTCTGGTCCCATTTGAATTTTGCCATGAATGTGAACATATGTTGTCTGTGAATTTTTAATATAATTTTTCGTGTGAAGAATGCTACAATTTAGCGCGTAGAAGTTTGATACGGTTAGACTTTGTGTGAGAGCACTTTTTGGACTACAACTCTTCGCTGCTTTCGACGCATTTGATATACGAAAGAACAGCCCATTTGGTTTGAATGGTGACATTTGGGTACAAAACACACAGGCATCTCGATCTGTCTCCATAGATTATCGCAGCATTAGCACCGTGATTTGACAAGTGGAGGGAAAATGTGTTATGGGGTGACGTCACATAGGCGACATGTAGTCTTTCTCGTTATGTCTTTTCCACAACTGCTAGCCAAAGAATCATACAATATACTGTCAAACTCGTAACATGAAAAATTATATAAACAATTCACAGACAACGTTCACATTCATGGCACAATTCAAACAGGACCAGAAAATGATTATTTTCTCACATTCAATTGCATTGACGATTTTTCAACCTAGAGGTCCACTTAGGGTTTTACGGATGGGCGGGACTTACCAGCTCTATATATATCACATGTTTATATCGTTGTGGCAAATAAACAAACAATTCTGAATAAGAGACAAATAGGCCTACACTAATTGTCTTTGAGGTTTATTTTCTTGCAAGAAAAGGTCAGCAGTCATACAGTCACACAGAGTGACAGTGAGGGGAGGACAGCTTTTCTCTTTTATAGACAACTCTCAGAATGTCTCTAGGCCAATGATGGTGTTTTCAACCATATGTGGAACATTATGAGACTTGTTCATCATATTTTATCCTTGACCTCCTTTCACGTACCAACACTCTTCTATTGTCATATGATGGTCACACACATCTTAAAGTTAAAATTTCTTCTTCAGTTATAATACCAGAGGACGATAAGTCTGAAATGAAATGTATAGTCATATGTTATGGTCTAAAGTTTTTGAACTGAATTGAATTGAATTATGGTCTAATTTGAATCTGTACTAATATTTCTTGTCCTTGTGTATCTACAGGTTCTCACTCACTGATGGCTTTGGCAACATATATAGTTGGACAGACACCATTTCCTGAGTTCAGTGCTGTGCTGATGTTGGATGATCTGCAAATAGTATATTATGACTCAACCACATGGAAACCTGTCTATCGCACTAAGAGTGATTCAAAATACTATGATGAGGAGCAAAGTGATGCTGGTGTTATATTTAAAGACATGTATAATAGCATGAAAACTCGGGATATTTATGTTAAGGAACACCTCAATAAAACAGATGGTGAGAACTATACATTATCAGCATTAACAAATCATTTAATAACAGATGTAGCTATATGTGTTTTATTTATTTTATTAAAAAATGTGATGTAAGACTTTAAGATGGTAATCATAAAGTCCAGAATATTAATTTTCAGTTCACTACATTTTATATTGTGTCAGTGCCAGAGTGAGGACTAATACAAAAACATTTATTTTATTTGAAGGTGTACATGTGTATCAGAGACTTGCTGGATGTGAACTTCTGAATGATAATAAACCAGGTCCACTTCATTCCTGGGATGCTTTTGATGGACAATGTATGGAGGAGTTCACCTATGACCTGGAAAAAAACTATATCCATGTGAAAAAGCCATGGATGATATCATGGGACCAAGTAAAACGTCTTCATATACAGTTTCTATATGAACATGATTATCATCCTATTTGCATTAAAACTTTGCAGAGGTACCTGTATTTGGAAAAGAACAATGTGATGAGAAAAGGTGAGAGAATCAACCTGATTATCTTCAGTATGATTAAGATAGAAAAAAAGGTTTAATCAACAAATATGACCCAGACAGCAGCACTGACAAAAAAAAATGCATGCCTCTGAATGCGCTATGAAACATGAGAACCATAAATAAATAACAACAGTAACACTTCTCATTATTCTCTGTAGTGAAACCCAGAGTCAGACTCATGAGGAAGAAACTCCCAGACTATCAAGGGCTTCGGATCAGCTGTCTGGCCACTGGCTTTTACCCGCGTCACATTAACCTGACCCTGTTCAGAGACGATCAGCCTGTGGATGATGACCAGATCAGAGGAGGAGAGATTCTGCCCAACGGAGACGGAACTTACCAGATGAGGAAGAGTTTAGTGATCAGCGATGAAGAACTACGTGAAGGACATAAATACAACTGTACAATGAAGCATCTCAATCTGGACAACAAACTGAACATTATATTTGGTAAATAAAAATGCCCAAACCAGCAAGCAAACAAACAAAATGCCCTTTTTGATATCAACAACATAGATTTAATAATAATAAAAACTATTTCAGTACATATCTTTAGCTTTTGTAGTTATTTTCCTGTTTTTTTTAATTCACCTTAATTTCAGATAAATATGACCCAGGAGGATCCGTCATTCTGTCTGTAGTTATCAGTGTGCTGGTGTTAATGTGTGTGGCTGTTCTCATCATAACTGCACTCATATTGAGGAAGACACGCTGCTGGTAAATGTTCTACAGTCCAGTTCACTACGTTTGATGCTCAATTAGAAAATGAAACCAAACATCCTGTTAGAAGAGACTCTTTCAATGTTTACCGTATACAGTTTTGTGATTGTGACTTTTTATTCTGGTTTATTTCATCTTTTTCAGGGCTCTGAGACGTCACAGAATAAATACTCCCCTACTCCATGTGAGTATATGTTTTAAATGAAGTCATCAATATGTTCATTTTAAGTTTAATTTTGGAAAATGTCTAGAAATGGAACCAAAGGAATGTTTTATTGATTTCAGCCTCCATGCAAGATGAAAATTGAGTCTATATAATGGATTAAATAAAAAAAATCAAGACAACACATGGGAAAATTTGCATTTTGGGGAGGTTCCAAGATGGCTCCTTGATTGCACGTGTTTTGATCAGCTCTGCATTCCCAAATACTTAAATTGACTTGTAACATTGTTGCAAAGAAGACTTTGAAAGATGGCTAACTCTAATATCACAGTGATTCGTCTGACACAACAATGGGTGGATCTAAAAAAGGAAAAGTGCTGGAAAGTCCAACCAAAGCGTAAATGCTAACACTGCTAGCAAAACTAGCAGCAGCACGCAGAAACTCTTATGAAGATCCCTTCCAGTGATCTGATTACAGACAACTTGCATGACTGGTGGAGGAAGAATTTCCATCTCTCCCTGAAACTCCTTGCAAGTCTCCAGCCCCAAGCAGTGTTTGAGTTTTTTTTCTTAGCTGATGCATGTAGAAAATCTCACCCATCACAAGTATCCTTTACTTGGAGTAATAATTCATCATCAAGGCAGTCTAGAATTGATTATTGGTTTACATCCAAGTATATCACAGATATAATACTTTCTCCATTTTCAGACCACAAGGCTATCTCTATAAGTATTCCCTTTAAATCTTTTCAAAACTTAAATAGAAAATCAGCATACCGGAAAATGAATAATTCAATACTACAACATATTGTAGAGAACTGGCAATAATTAGGAAAATTGGTGAGGATATGCATGCAATGACTTTGGGGTCCTCAGCAATATCACCATTAATATTCAGTTGCTCAATATAATTATTTTTGGCTTGCATGGTCTACATTTTATAGACTTGAGCTCTCTGAACAATGCTTTTAAAATAAACTGGCTTGGACAATATTTTCAAAACCCATGGTCTGTTTGGAATATAATCGCTCTGTATATTTACTCTCATTTAGGTGGCAAACTTATTATTTTAATGTGCAATTATAAAATTATAAAATAAACTCTAAATTCTATCAACAAGCACTTGCTGCTTGGAGTCTCAATTAAGTATTAATTTATGCTTATTCAACAGTATTTATTATGCTGTCTGTTGTTTTCTTTTTTTCTTTTCCTTTTCTCTTATTTTTTGTAATTTCTATTGTATTGTAAAACGTGATATGTACTTCTATATGTAATATGAAAGTTACTCTTGTACATGCTATTTGTTGATAATAAAGCATAAAAAAAAATAGCATTTGCTTGGTGGATGTAATTTGGGTTGTTATGAAAATGACCATTAAACGATAAAACCACAAAGGAATGTAACACAGGTAACGAATGTTTAACAGTTATGAAATGTTTTTAAAGAATAATATCATTTTATTCGTTTTCTTTTCTTGCTGGTCAAAAGGAGATTTGTGTTTTATCCAACCTGTTCTCACTCGCAACTTCAAGACATCTGATATTGTCACATGTCCAATAATTATAATTTTTTTGCATCCTTATACAAATGGCCAAAGTGCCCAAAATGTGTCATATTACTTTCAAAGAGAAACCTTTGCCATAGACTGACGCAAAGGGCATGGAAATTTGTGCCAGAAAAGCAGAATATCAGGTTCTCACTCACTGATGGTTTTCACCACATAGTCAATCCAAAAAATATTCAGACACCAGATATATATTTTGTTTACTGGGTGCAGGACACTATAGTTAATTTATGTATATCCATGTGAGGATAGCAAAATAAAGTAAACTGTGACATATTATACCCAAAAATTCTCATATAGTGGACCACCAGTAAAATGTATTCAGACACTTTGACCTGACCATGTTTTGCTTAAGTGTTTTTTTTTTTTAATTGCTAATGCATCCTTTTTACACCACAGACTGAACAAAATTAAGCATTTAATTGGTAATTGGTTGACTATTGGGATTATCTAATTGTGTACTTACATTTAACAGCTGATAGCTATTTAACCTAATTCATGTGTGAAACAGTTTAACAGAAGGATGGCCAAAACCAGTGAAATATCAACTGAATTCTTGTCATATTTAATTTACAATTTTCTAACGTATAGTGAATAAACTGTGATAATGTGAGAAATGTTGAAGGTGTCTGAATACATTTTGGTTTGACTGTATATTGCTAAATATATATTATGACTCAATATCATGGAAAGCGGTCCACCGCATGCAGTCAAAATAATTCAAATGATGACAATGATGCTGGTCATATATTCAGTGATATTTATGACATCATGAAAGACTGAACATTTTATTTTAAGGACCACCAAAATCGCACAGGTAAGTCCAAACCTACATTTTGGCATTACCGGCAATCACCTTTCTTTTAAATTTTTTTCATCTGCCTCTTTTTGTTTGATGCTTAATTCTCTTTCCTTTTGTTTCTCTCTTCTTGCGGATCCTTGTGGTGCACACTGCTGTGCCCTGGTCAAGTTGTGAGCAAAACACTCAAACTGTCTAAAATCGCTGCTAAACAGTGCAATGAATGATGCATGTGAATTCAATACCCGTCTGTAGTTATAAACTATAAACAAGTGTCACATTTGGACATAAATGAAACCTTGAAACAGACATTGAAACAGGCTTCTATAAAATATTTTACTCTGCATTAAACTTAAAAATAAATAGGCCTATATAAAAAATGACCCAATTATTAAACTTACCAGCAATGTCAATTTTATTTACTTTTATCAAAAGTCTCTGTGCCTACAATGTGTTTTCAAACCAAGGCATACATTGTTTTGTTTTTGTTTTTTGTTTTATCCAATTTTACAAATGAGATAAAACTGTGTAAAAGATACTATGTCCATTGTTTTGCAATGTCCATTTTGGGTCACTAGCACCAAGGATTGGCAGGCATCTGAACCAATCCAATGACAGCTGCGGTCTGCAAAAGTGAAAGTAAAAGTAACAAACGAAAGAGCAGATACAATAACATGTTGTGTCTAAGAGAGAGAACACTCCACTGTCTTCCCTAGTGAAAATGTGCCAAATGAACTTTGCTTAGTATCCTAACAATGTGCTGCTTAGTATCCATGGATGATATCAAAGAACACAGAAAGTACACAACACCTGTTTTGAATTAATTTAGAGAATTCTCATGCTTCTGTATTTGTCATTCTTGACAGTCGTCAATGCAGGTAAATTGATTTACAGGTTTCCGTACTTTTTATTTAATTTAAAATGTCAATTTGACCCTGATATTAAACACTGTTGAAACAACGAAGGCCAGAAAAAGTTTCCATGCACTGCCATCAGAAAGGAGTAACGTTTAGCGTACACTATAAAAATGTATCAATTCATTATAATGAATTGAGACCAATGGCGTCTCGTGTGCCCAAATGGGCGAGTCCATATGTTATAAGCAGCCGCTGAGTGAGCAAACGGGACTCGGTGAGCTCACGTCGGCCCAGATCCTGCATGCCTCACTCTCTCCACAGCGAGAGGATTCCCCTGTGCTGTTCACCAGCAAAGATCAGTGTCCCTCTTCTGGTGCAAGTGGCTTGGTCTCATTTGGAGGGTCCAAGGAAGATGACAGCAATGATCCTATGTCCCTGGCTGCATCAGATTTAGAGGAGTGGTCGAAACCCCACTAAGGATTCCACGACCCTGGACAGAACAAGCAAGATGAGTCCCAGCCCGAGGTGGACTCCAAGCTCATCTGAGTCCTCTCCAAGGCAGTCGAGGAGCTGGGGTTAGACCCCCTTTTCCCCCCAGAGGTGCATGAAGAGCTGACAAAGTTGTAGCCTGCCCCCTAAACAATCTCTCTCCAGACATATCTGTCCTGAGCCAGTCATTCCCGCTGCGCTCACATGTGGCCCATCCTGCTCAGGCCCACCTCCAGATCACGGCGCCAGGTGTTTCTTTGTATGCCCCTCTTCCACCTCACTTGGGGGTTCCAGGTGAGGGCTTGCCTTGTGATGCTGTCTGCAGGCCTGCAGGGGGGTATGTCCAATCCACCCCCAGCATCTTTGGAGGATGTCATCTTCCACTGGTTGCTGTTTCATTAGTTGCCACAGTTCTTTTCTGCTGAAGAACTTTCTTGTCTGGCCAGCCTCTTCTGAGGCAGGTGTTGATGAAAACCTGGATTCTCTTCATGGTAGTGGTGGTGGTTCTCCAGGTCTAAGCTCCATACAGCAAGACAGGCTTCATAATGATGTTGAAGACCCTGGTCTTGGTGTTGATACTGATCTCAGAGGATCGCCAGACGTTCTTCAGTTGGAGGAAAGCTGCTCTCGCTTTCTCACATCTGCATCTGTCCCCCTTGCCTGTCAATTATTTTGCCTTGCTCTTCTCTCTATTGATGTTAATGCACAGGCTTGCTGAGGTATCTGGAATGATGCTGGTCTTTTCCTGCATCTGTTGTTGGGTGTGAAAGAGAACTAAGACAAGTCATTTCCCTCAGTGGCCATCTTTGAAATGCCTCTCATGCAGCTATTTCAGCCATGCAAGTATATATTAGCACCTATCTCTTTAAATTTAAAATCTATTTTACCTTTGCACAATGTGTTAGTAATATACATTTCTCAGATCATTTTTTTGTCATAGGCTACTTCTGGTGTCTTACTTATTCTTTGTCGCATATTTTATTATTTTTATTTTATTTTATTCCTTTCCATTTTGTTTACTTAATTGTTGTTCCTAATCTGTAAAGTCTGTCAATGTAATGATTGTATTGCCTCCACAAATAAAATAATGTAAAGGTACGATCAGCTATGCCAGGTCAGTGTTTCTTCTCGAGTTCTCCCTGCCTGTTTCTGGACACATTTTGTGATTTAAAATGACACACAAGAACAGAAAATCGACCACCTGTTTGAATAAAACAGAGTGGAATAAGAATTACCAATGTCATAAATGTTTTGTGTTTTTAAACACTGAACTATTATCATTCTCTGTAAATGGCTATTTAAATGTCCGTTTCATTTTTATATCTCGTATTTATAAGCACTTTATATTTTTTGCTTAAAGAATTCAATTATTAAATGTATAAAAATGCAGCCTTCCGTTTAAGAAGAAACATATGAACTTTTATTTTGGTTTTTGGTGTAACGACGTCATAAAGGCTGCGCCGCTCTCATCTGTCTCAACCTTTTTTACAGTCTATGGTCTCAACAAAGGTTTGTGTTTCTAAACGATTATGTATTTAAGGTGTTAAAATCGATTTATTTTAAGTAACATGAAATTAATCAATTACTTATGTTTAGTGATGGCCCGTGTACTTAGTGAAATTATTATTTGAATAACTGTGGGCTGTACCATTAGCACGAGAGTGTGGGTTGGGGAAATGATAGCCACGCCAGGGGCTAAATTTACTGCATGGATTTTTAGGAGTAGTTAAACACAGTGGACGGCAACATTCTTGACACGAAGTGCCAGATTTTTTCTTGTTAATAATTGCAATTATTAAATTTAGACCCCAAAATGAAAATACTGTCATACTCACCCACAATGTCGCTCCAAATATGTATGACTTTCTTTTTTTTTCTGTGGAACATAAAATATATTTTACATTAGTATTGGTATGGTCTGAAAATTGTTCCACTGACCCTGTTAGTTTGTCCCGTAAATGGCTCATAAATGGTTCATAAATGATGTGTTATTTGTCTGTAAGTAAAGTGTATTCATACTTGAGTAACATTGGGTTTTGATATAGTCTACATTGTTTTTCTCATACTTAACACGACAAAATGTCCAAAATACAGGATAAACTCCTGAGATCACGTGACATATCAAGATGGCGTTTATTAAAGAGGAGACTGAAGACATGAGAATTTCAGAACCACCGGTGAAACATGAAGATGTTGAGAAACAAACAGGTTGGTTCTCAAATGTGAAATCTTTTATTTGTTTCTTATTAAATTGTTGACTTCAAATGAAATGAAAGATAATTTTGCAAAATGTTAGGCATGCTATGAATAATCCAGTCATATCAGTGCCACGATTATAGCTGATTTTATATATATATATATATATATATATATATATATATATATATATATATATATATAATATTTTTTTTAAAGGGAGAATAAAACCCATTGTAATTTTTTTGTGATTTGCCTATGATTTTGGGCATTTTTCGGCGATCTCTTAACCTGTCGGCGAGCGAAAATCAGGCTTTAAATTGTTCAATGTGAACTCGGCATAAATCATGGGGTAATTATCATTTTGGGGTGAACTATCCCTTTATGGCATGAAGCATAAGGCATTTTTCAAGGAAAAAAAAACGTTTAAATTAGTAATTTTGGTAAACAAAAATGAGTTTAAGTGATAAAATTGACTTTAACAAAAATAAAGCCAAAATGGAAAAACCATGGGTGACAAACTTAGTAACACCCTATGAATCAACTGCTTGAAGACTAGAGCCACTTTTAGCAGCAATAAGTTGAAGAAATCATTTTCTGTATGACAGTATCAGTCTCTCACAATTTTGGCCCACTCCTCTTTATAATGTTGCTTCAGTTCAATGGGGTTTGTGGGCATTTGATTATGCACCGCTCTCTTAAGGTCCCACGGCAACATTTCAGTCGGGTTGAGGTCTGGACTTTGACTGGGCCATTGCTACACCTTGATTCTTTTCTTTTTCAGACATTCTGTTGTAGATTTGCTGGTGTGCTTTGGATCATTGTCTTGTTGCATGACCCAATATTGGCCAAGCTTTAGCTGTCGGACAGATGGCCTCACATTTGACTCTAGAATACTTTGGTATACAGTGGAATTCATGGACGACTCAATGACTGCAAGGTGCCCAGGTCCTGTGGCTGCAAAACAAGCCCAAATCATCAACCCTCCACTAGCATGCTTGACAGTTGGAGGTGTTTGTGCTGAAATGCTGTGTTTGGTTTTCGCCAAACGTGGCGTTGTGCATTATGGCCAAACATCTCCACTTTTGTCTCATTGGTCCAAAGGACATTGTTCCAGAAGTCTTGTGGTTTGTTCAGATGCAACTTTGCAAACCTCAGCCGTGCTGCCATGTTCTTTTTAGAAAGAAGAGGCTTTCTCCTGGCAACCCTTCCAAACTTGTCTCGTCTTTTTCTAATTGTACTGCCATGAACTTTAACATTTAAAATGTTATATGAAACCTGTAGAGTCTGAGATGTAGTTCTCTTGGGTGTTTTGCCATTTCTCTGAGCATTGCACGGTCTGACCTTTGGGTGAATTTACTGGGACGTCCACCCCTGGGAAGATTGGTAACTCTTGAATGTTTTCCACTTTTGAATAATCTTCAATTATTCAAAGCAGTAAGGGTGTACTTAGGTTTTCAACCATGGCTTTTCCATTTTTGCCTAGTTTGTTAAATAAATGACACAGTATTTTTGTTCATCTGAGGTATCTATAGGTATTTACCTAATTTTAAGATCTGCCAAGGATCAGATCATTTTTTTATTATTTATCCCGATACATAATTAACAGAATTCAATAGGGTGTCCTTTCTTTTTCACATGACTGTAGCTGAATGATGTCTTTTGCTTTGTGCCATTAAACTGGGGTTAACTTTTTTTTTCACTTTTCAGACCTGATGCCGCTTAAAGAGGAGAGTCCAGAACTGTATGAAATGGAGGACAAAGTACAGTATGAGAAACATGATTTCATAACTGAAGATATACTTTGCTCACAGACTGAAAAGTCTTCCTCACAAAAAAGAGGTGAGGAGACAGGATCTAAAAGATCTTTTGCCTGCAAACAGTGTGGAAACTTTTTCTCTACAGCAGGAAACCTTAAAATCCATATGAGAAGTCATACTGGGGAGAAGCCTTACACATGTGATCAGTGTGGAAAGAGTTACACACGAAGCAATACCTTAAAGGATCACATGATGGTTCACACTGGAGAAAGACCTTTCGAATGTGATAAGTGTGGAAAGAGTTACACGCGAAGCAAGACCTTAATGGTTCACATGAGGATTCACTCTGGAGAAAGGCCTTACACATGTGATCAGTGTGGAAAGTGTTTCATAAGAAAAGACAACCTTAATTTACACATGAAAATTCACTCAAGAGAGAACCATTTTATATGCCATCAGTGTGGAAAGAGTTTCAAAGACATAGAACACCTTAACAGGCATGTAATAATTCACACCGAAGAGAAGCCCTTCAAATGTCACCAATGTGGAAAGAGGTTCAAAATAAGTAAAAACATTAAGGCACACATGAGAAGTCACAGTGAAGAGAAGCCTTTCAAGTGCCATCAATGTGGAAAGGGGTTCGTTATAAATAAGGACCTCATAAGACACATGAGAAGTCACACTGAGGAGAGACCTTTCAAGTGCCATCAATGTGGAAAGGGTTTAAAGCATGAAGAATCCCTTGCTTACCACATGAAAATTCACACTGGAGAGAAGCCTTTTAGCTGCGCTCAGTGTGGAAAGAGTTTCATACATAAAGGACAGCTTAATGTTCACATGAGAGTTCACACAAGAGGCAAACATTTTAAATGCGGGCGATGTGGGGAGAGTTTTACAGACAAGAATCTCCTTAAACTGCATAGAAATACTCACTCCAACGAGAAGCCTTTCCCCTGTCCTCAGTGTGGAAGGAGATACAATCTTAAAGGACACCTTAAGAATCACATGAGATCTCACACGGGGGAGAAGCCTTTCACCTTTTTTCACCATGTGGAAAGTGGTTCATGCATAACGGACACATTAATTGTCACATGAGAATTTATAAAAAGAGAGAACGATTTAAAATGTCAACTGTGGAAAGAGTTTTACTGACAAAAAACAACAACTTAAAAGGCACATAAATATTCACAGAAGAGAGAAGCTTTTTTATTTTTCAAAATATATTCTTTTGTTTAACAGAAGGAAGAAAGAAACTCATACAGGTTCGGAACAACATGAGGGTGAGTAAATGATAACAGAATTAAAATTTTTGGAAATGAAAATTCTCTCATCAATTACTCGCTCTCATGTCGTTCCAAATCCATAAGATTTTCGTTCATATTTGAAACACAAATTAAAATATTTTGAATGAAATCTGAGACCGTCAGAGTTTTGGGTGAAAATACTTTCAATAAAGGGACAGAAAAAAAACTATAATGTATTCACTAATCACTGAATTTTCTTTATTCACTATGAATTTTCTTTAAAAAAAAAATTTATTTTTATTTGTATAAATTATTTTTTAAGTACCAGGGCGATGTAAAACATTTGAATAATGATTTTGGTCAAGCTCGGGTAAATAAATTGAACCACTTATTAAAAAAAATTAAAAAGGGAAGATCACCATGTTAGGGACAAATGAACAACAGTTTAAAATACTGAAGATTCTAATTTAGGCACATTGTGTACGTTATTGTAGACGATGTTTGCCACTTTGTCCCTTTCGAAGCATACCAGTTAATAAATGATCAGAAACAAAAAAAGAATATATATATATATATATATATATATATATATATATATATAATACACAATATATATTATATTGTGTGTGTATTAAATGTACTCACTTTCTGATAAATGCATAATTTTAAATTTGTTTGTTTTCAGATGCAAATGCCTTAAAGATGTTTTTGATAACCTTTTAAAGTAGGCCTACTACATTATTGATATTCCAATAAATTTTCATTGTCACTGAATTACATGTGCTGCTCCCTCTTTCATTAGTACTTTTATAATATATTTTATACACATTTTATTATTTGTATGTAGTCTTTTATGTATGTGGCCTACATTTCTATGAACTTTCTGTGGACGGGACTTTTATTTTGTTCTGGTGTAATGACATCAAAAGGCTACACCGCCCTCCCCTGGCTCAACAGAGGTTTGAGTTTTTGAACACTCAAGTATTTGAGGTGTTTAAATCGATACAAATAGTTCAGTCTATATAGTTTTTACAAGTGATGTGAAATGAATGGTATTATGTGAGGTGCCGTGTGTCGCTTTACAGTTCAGTTTTCAGTTATGGATAGCCTAGTTGCCGTTTTCTCTCATTCAATTTCTAAATCGTGACTTCAGAAATAATTAATGAGTTATATTTTTGTGTCGGAAAACTGAACTATAAAGCGTTACATGAACTGATAGTTTGTCTCTTAAATGTCTCTTATGATATCTGTATGTGACTAAAGTGCATTTATATGTAACAAATTAGGTTTTGGATTTTTATTTCTTTCTTTTAATTGCTTTCCTCATATTAAACATGGCAAAATGTCAAAACATACAGGAACAAGAAGCTCCTGGTGAAACAACTGAGATTCACGTCACATTCTGTTTTCAAGATGGCATTTATTAAAGAGGAGACTGGAGACATGAGAAATTCACAACCATTCAGAGTGAAACATGAAAATATTGAGGAACAAACAGGTTTGTTTTCAAATGTGAACTCAGGAATTTTGTTCTCATTAAAATGTTGATATTTAAACAAATAAATGATCATTTTGAAAAGTCATGTAAATGACATGTGGTTAAAAATCCATGTTTTTAAGTGATATACAGTGCCTTGCAAAAGTATTGAAAACCCCTTATTTTTTTCACATTTTGTTATGTTGCTGCCTTATGTTAAACTTAAGCCACTTGCATTGTATTAGCTGTCTCATTGTCCTGCTGGGCCTGAGGTTCTGAATAATCCAGTCTATCCAGTTGAGTCATTACAATTCAAGTCTGATCATAACTAGTACAACCTGAAAGCCAAAGGAAAAAACATCGGTATTTTTTACTTTCTTCAGACAATATACAATATCACTCAATATTACTATTAAATATTATGGTAATGCCGCAAATTAGTCTTACCTGTGACATTCCCTACTCTGCCTTCTCTTATAAAATAACATTTTTATCATAGTAAAATCTACATATCGTTCCTAACAAAAGTATTATTTAGCGTAAAACATGTTGAAGATTAGCAAACAGGCTGTCAATTACTTAAATGATAAGGTGTTTCCTTACAAAAGCGGTTTATTCAGTGAAGTGAAGCCTCTTCTCTATTGACATCCATTCATAAAAAACAGCCTCAGTCTGCTCTCCTTCCCTGCGTACCAGCGTTTGCATTTGCCGTTACGCTTTTTTGGCTAAAGGTTGTGGGCTTGCTATTTAGTGGCTTAGGTTTATCCTTCTGTATGTGTTTCCCATCCCCATATATGACTCTAACAGTTATTATTTTTTTGTAGTGCTCCCCAGATCTGTGTCTTGGTTTTTGCTCTGATAGGCATTTTCAGCTGTTAGACCTTTTGAGGTGTGTGCCTTTCCAATTCATACCCATTCAACTGAATTTGCCACAGGTTAATTAACGAAATTGGAATGCTCCTGAGCTTTTTTTTCAACATTAATTTGTCACTTGAAATTATGTAATTGAAACCATTTTTATTTGAAGCGTCAAGTTACTACCTTCACAGGGTGCTTCACTCTATTTTGATCACTACCGTACATCAGCGTTTATATCCGAACTATAACTTATTTGTATACTTCTGTGATAATGTTTATAACACAAAAATAATGGCACTGTGTGGTTGAAGACTGTTTGTAAAGTGTGTGTTTCATACATGCTCTCTCAAAGTCAGCTGCATCACCAACACAGGTTTTGAATGTTCATATAGGCTACTTGTCGAAGGTTTAATAGACAGGCGAATTGATGTCATTTAGGAATAAGGTTGCGTCAGTGTTTCATTCAAGATCGCAATCTTTGAATGATTAACTGTGCAGCTCTAACTCATAGTAAATATAAATATATATTATTATAGTGTAATACTTATATTACAATAGTATACTAATAGTACAGTATAATACTATAATACACACACACACATATACATATAAAGAGCCTATTATAAATAAAATATAATAAATATAAGTAGCCTATAATAAAAATAAATATTCTTTAAAAAAATAAGTTGAAATAATGCAAATTGATTACTTTAACAAACGCATACTATCATAGTTAACCTCGGATAGTTACAGTAGACCTGTCTTTAACGGTTTATACATTTTTGTACAAAAAATATTTTATCACTGATTCATGGTAGCCTACCTTATTTCATACTTTAACAGTTGAATTTTAAACTTCCATTTTGTAGCTAAACAGTAATGATACATTATTATATCACTTGTTAATGGTTATTTATATTTAATAATTACATTCAGTCCTGCATGAACAGATTCGGTTTGCTTGCAGATTCGATGTGCGCTCACGCGCTCTGCTCACGCGGGCGACTTCGGGTGCGCGTGCCTGCATATGACGGATTCGAATTTTAGTTGCTATGGTGACGCGTCCTATGAATTCTTTCTGACTCGCAAATACTTTGTTCGCTGTCTGCTGGTTGAGAAGCGAATTCAGAGACTTTTGCTGAATCTTTCTGTGCTGATCTTGCGATTTTGAAGCTGTTTGGAGGATTTCAGAGAGGAGACTTTTATTCTTGAAGGAGATCGGATATATCATCTAACGTTACATCGTTTTATACGTTTTTTAAAGTTCACATTATTTCTGAGGACTCGTTAACGTTAATTGTATTGTTCTTTTCTTATTTTAGAGGGAGTTTGGAGTTTGTTTATTTATTTATTTGTTGCGGGGAGGGGTATTTCTGAGGAGCATAGTATTGTATTGTATTGCATTTTGTATTGTATTTGTATTGTTTTGATTGCAGTTTGAAGGAGGATGCAAGGCCCGACCCGGACACACACCAAGATTATTCCTGGACATTTAACACCTCTGTTTTGTGAGTTTGTTTCTGTGTCCAGATTATCCAGCACCGAAAATGAGATGCCGATGAGAAAGAGGAGGAGGATGGATAGTTCTGTGAAGCTTCGTTGGAGCGGCATCATCTCAGACCAGAATAACGTTACTGCACCGATAGATGAGAGAAGAGCTGAGGGTAAGTCAAATGACCATTGGAGAATATCACTGGAGTGTCATTAATTACCAGATATGACCACACCATATTATATCAAAACACAACTGAAGTTTGATCAAGCCAATAATCAGATTTTTTTTTTTATTCCAAGACATGTCATGAATATTTAAACAAGGATTGTTGAAAAAATAAAACATTTTAACAGAAGAATAGCCATAATATGAGTATCCAATGTTTAATAATTATAATTATTTGTTTGAAACATGCTTTTGTTTGATATTCTCTGCTTTAGATCAAAACTGTCTTCAAACCCCTCCATCTCCAGTCCACCACAGTCCTGCACTTTTCCGGAATTGGTTTGAGGTATTGGCCCTAATAAGCTACAAATGAATTTGAATATATTAATACTTGATAGATTTTGACACCTTTTTGTGCAGTTGTTTTACATATTCTTTGTTTATTCTGATATGGGAAGAAATCAAGGTCAAATCTCTTCTATGTGCTCTATGTGTATCATCAGCCTGTTAGTGAGGAAAGTGATAGTCGGGAGAGTCAGAGGAAGAAGAGTAGTTCTGTAGATCTGCTCACTCTTCACTGGAGTTCTGTAGATCTGCTCACTCTTCACTGGAGTTCTGTAGATCTGCTCACTCTTCACTGGAGTTCTGTAGATCTGCTCACTCTTCACTGGAGTTCTGGAGAGCATCTCTCTCTTCACTGGAGTGGCTCAGGTCAGGGTCAGAAAGTGGAGGATCAGACCACTGCAGCCATTAGTGAGAGACACGCTGAGGGTAAATCCAATGACCAGTTGAGAATGTGTAAATGCTAGCAACACCATAGCAACCACCAAGAACACCCTAGCAACTGCCTAGCAACCACCCAGAACACCCTAGCAACCACCCAGAATACCCTAGCAGCCACCCAGGACACTTTAGCAACCCACTAGAAACACCCTAGCAACTTTTTAACTTTAAACTACTTCAAACTTTAAACTAATTTAAACTTCAAACTAATTTAAACTTTAAACTAATTTAAACTTCAAACTACTTTAAACTTCTTCAAACTTTCTGGTCCAAATTTTCTCAAGCAAACTAAAAGTTTGTCTTGACGAACTTTTTAATCTAGTTTCCTATTATCACTGTAAAGCTGCTTTGAAACAATCTACATTGTTAAAAGCGCTATATAAATGACTTGACTAATTTTTTTTTTATTGCTTTTAAACATGCTTTTGTTTGATATTCCTTGCTTTTAGATCAAAACTGTCTACAGTCCAGTGCCCGTGCTGCAGAGGATCATGGTCTTCAGGAAGCTCTATCCGGTGGTCTTGAAGATCAGCAGGTTCAAACCCCTCCAGCTCCAGTCCATCACAGTCCAGTCAGTCCAGCACCAGGTCACAACAACAGAGTGGACGAGACAACTGAGGGTGAGTTTACGGCCATGACCTCAAGCATTAAACTCACTGCTTTCCATGCAACTAAAATGAATCATCTTTTTGCAGACAACATTTTGAGCCGGTATGAAATGGGCAGAATGCTCGGTAAGGGATCATTCGGCTCTGTTTATGAAGGGAAACGCTTGGAGGATGGCCTTGAGGTATCGTCATTTTCTTACAATATTTAGCCAACAAATTATGTTGTCTCACTATATCCATTTCAAGTTTTTTTGTGTGTATTTTTCCACTACTTACTGCATTTGACATGTTAGAAATGTAACATCTTTTTTTTTTTGGTTGATCAGGTGGCAGTGAAAATTGCCAGAAAGCCGCAGAACATGAAGTACATCTACATTGTAAGTAGGCTACACTCACTATGTTGTTTTCAAATTAAAATATGTAAACATAATGACAACCCCTTCATATAACAATGATCTTTCTTCCAGCCTGGTCATCACGGACAATTGCCATTAGAGGTCGGCCTATTAATCCTTGCTAATAGGGGCCCCAAAGTTTCAGAGATCATTGAGCTGCTGGACTGGCAGGACCAGCCTGACCAATATATCATGGTCTTGGAGCGTCCCTCACCCTGTGAAGATCTGCGGCATTTTTGGAAACGTCACAAAGGCATCCTAGATGAGGACACAGCGCGGTTTATCATGGCGCAGGCAACGATGGCTGCTCATATGTCCTGTCGCCGTGGAGTGTTTCACCGTGATGTTAAGCTGGAGAACCTGCTGATCAACACAGAAACTCTTGAGGTCAAACTGATTGACTTCGGGTGCGGAGATCTCCTGCAGGAAGCTGGCTATGAAAGATTCAGTGGTATGAATTATGAATCAAACCTGTAGTTTGGGACTTAAGTTCTAGTGACTAGTTCAATTGGTATCATATAAACCATATCTCACATTTGAGGCAGCATTTTTTTTAAAATTAAAAACACCAGGTGTTTTGACCACATGCTATGGTATTTCATGCTATGGTACTTACCCATCAGACAAATCTTTTTTTCTGCAGGCACTCGACGCTACTGCCCACCTGAGTACTACACAGAGGGCAAGTACCACGGGAGACCAGCTACTGTGTGGTCTCTGGGAGTGCTCTTGTTCCTGTTGGTGTGTGGACGCTATCCAGAACCAAGAGACAGGCAAATGATTGATGAAGACACCTGGTCTGATCCTGGCTTGTCAAACGGTAAGATGGCATTCATCACAACAAAGAAGACCAACTGTAATTTAAATCATACAAAACAAAGAAATTACGAAAAAGTAACACCTGAGCCAAGTGCCTGTATAGAAGATAGATACTGTATTGGATAATACAAGCATTTTTTTCTGACCGTACTTTATGGGATAGTCGAATCTTACAGCTTAATACAAAGACAGTATGTTTGTAAAGTTTAAGGTAATAATCTGACTCACTTCTATCGTTCTGCACAGAATGCTGCCTCCTGATTCGATCCCTCCTGAAGATAAGCCCAAGACAACGGATTTATTTGAGGAAAATCCTTCGACATGAATGGTTTAAGGTAATGAGCCTAAGATCAGCTACAAATGATTTTGAAGATTATATTCACTTTTCATTTGAAAGATTTAAAAAAAAAATTTCTTCTAATTGTGATCTATGACTGTAACCTTTTTTGTTTGTTTGTTTCAGGTCACAGAATAAGACATAAAGAGGAATGTCAGAGCTGCATGTCATGTCGGAATTCCTCCCAGAAGTTCCTGTGAAAGAATTGTTGGCTTGTCTGTTTGCTATTCAGCACCTAAGGACGACCTCCTGGAAAACAGCCAGGAAAACCAGGACAACATATCACAGCCTCCGATAACACCAGACACATTATCCCTCTCTCCAGCATCTCCACTTCTGTGCTTCTCAGAGAAAATGGAAGAACTGGTGTATGCTGGAACCAAACTATCCCACTCTTTTGCTGCGAGCCCTCAGATATCAACCAAAAAACATCAGGCCCCGCAAACACCAAACCCTGCGGGCCCAGCTCGCCCTCGCCCTCCTCCTGTGAGAGCTATTCGGCCTCTGCCACAACGCCAGGGCCCACACACTCCCCCATCTGCTCGAGGTGAACCAAAAGCAACTGATACCAACTCTCAGTGATATGTGTCGGCCTTCAATAGCCGTACAGCAAACCCAACTAATCTGGTGCCTATTACACATCAAACCCCTGGTCATTGCAACTATCTACCGCCCCCCCCCCAAAACAAACCCTGCATTCCTCTCTGATCTATCCGAATTTCTATCCCAACCCTGTGCCATATCACCATCCATTCTTTTGTTAGGTGACTTCAACATCCACATTGACTCCACAGACTCCAAAACAACCACAGATTTCCTGGACATCCTACACTTTTTCAATATCAGCCAACATATTGATTTCCCCACCCACAAAAAAGGACACACACTTGACCTGGTTTGTTCATCTGGAACCACCATCAACAATATAACCCAAACTGACCTCACCATTTCCGACCACCTGGCTATTACCATTGACATCGACATCCCATCTCCACCCACCAAGCAAAAACGCACAATAGCATTCAGGAACCTCAAATCCATCGACACCACATCTTTCTCCTCCATATTGACAACCACCATTGCAAAATCCATTGACCCCCTAAACACGTCCCCAATTGTCCTTGTCAACGCCTACAATGATGTACTCTCATCCTGTCTCAATACCATCGCCCCCCTTATAACCAAATCTGTCTCCTTCACAAACTCCGCCCCTTGGTACACTAACCAACTCCACCTCCTCAAAGCCAAATGCCGACAACTGGAACGACTCACCAATAAAACCGGTCTTACTGTCCACCTGGAAGCCTACAAACTTCACAGACAACAATACAAAGACGCCCTCAACTCTGCCCGCTCCTCCCACTACTCCTCTGTCATCCAATCCGGCTCCAACAGTCCCAAGACACTCTTCTTCACAATCAACAAACTTCTGAAACCCATGGACACAATCTCCAACTCCTTCACCACCTCTAAGTGTGAAGTCACCAAAATTGCCTTCTTTTCACCTTCGTAACATTGCACGGCTCCGCCCCTCTCTGTCTACCATTGCGGCTAAAACACTCATCCATGCCCTTATCACCTCCAGATTGGACTATTGCAACAGCATTCTTTACGGACTACCAAACAAAATCATCGATAAACTTCAATATGTACAGAACTCAGCTGGCCGCCTTCTCACCTCCACCCGCCGCCGTAATCATATCACCCCTGTCCTCTACAACCTCCACTGGCTCCCAGTCAAACACAGGATCAACTTCAAAATACTTCTCCACACATACAAAGCACTTAACAACCTTGCCCCTCCATACCTCTCCGTCCTACTAACCCGCCACACTCACGCCCACACTTTGCCTCTGCTTGTCCTTGTACCTATGTGTTTTCATTTCTTGGGCTATCTATGTAACCCTGTCTATATACCTTGTTTTTATTTTATTTATTTTATTTTATTTTTTATGTAAGCCAATTAACTGTAAAGCGTCTTTGAGTGTCTAGAAAAGCGCTATAAAAATAAATGTATTATTATTATTATTAAACTGAGATTGCTGTGAGGAGGACAAAAAGTAAGACTGTTAAATTAGCACTTTTAAACATCCGCTCACTTAATAATAAATCACTTCTAGTCAACGACTTAACCACAAACAACCTGGATTTGTAAGCTGCTCTTTTTAAAGATATCTATCAATGTAAGCAAATATCATTTGGGAATTACCCATCTTTCGAATATCTGTGTATTTAGTGTTAAAAGGTGCTCCACGCATTTTACTTATCATTATTTACAGGCCTCCAAAATACTCTCCAGCCTTCGCTGAGGACTTTACTGAACTGTTATCAACAATTACCTCAGAGTTTGACTGTTTTGCTATTGCTGGAGATTTTAACATCCACATAGATAATGCAGAAAACAATATGGCAAAAGAAATCAAAACTGTTTTAAAAACTTTTGATCTGACTCAGCATGTACATGGACCCACACACAATCGTGGAGACACTCTAGATTTACTTATCAGTAAGGGTCTAAACATTTCATCGATTGTTATTAAGGATGTAGCACTGTCTGATCATTTCTGGATTTCCTTTGATATATTGATCTCTCCTGCCATTGAAGGATGCTTAAATGAGAACACTAGTGTACTATTTATGAAGGCTATATCTTTAACACCAAGCATATCTGATGGTTGGTACAGATTACTAATCTGGTGGGCTCAGATAATCCACGGTATATGAAAATCCACAGAAGAACACTGACCGTCATGGGGAAATCTCAGAGTCAAAATAAGATACACCGGTGTTTTGCCAGATGAGAAGTTTATTTACTATTTTAATTCATTTTACTCTTAATTCATTTTATAACGGTATCACTTATCTCTTTTAATTCCTTTTATAACTGTTTCCCCTGCTTTTATTTTGTGTCTATTTTCTATGCAAAGCGCTATGAATTGCTATAGTGTGATTAATTCCTTTCTATGTAAAGCTTTTGAATAACTGTTTGAATGTTCCTTACTTTTATTTTTTGATTATTTTTATTCCTCTCTAAAGCACTTTGAATTGCCATAGTGTATGAAATGTGCCATGTAAATAAACTTGCCTTGCCTTGCTCATCTACAAACTTTGTATTCTTGTATAATTAACTATTATTGTTCAATAATTCATATTTTATATAAACCATATTGGCGTACCTGATTTTGAGAAATGGTATGTGTGTTAGACCGCTTAACATTGTGATTGCTATCAGGATATGAGGAGACTTTCAACCAGCATAAAAAAAAAAAAAATGTTTGTAGATAATCACCTATTGCACCTCAGCATTTTCCAAACACTCTTATCTTTATATGTAAAAAATTCTGTATTCTTCAGGAGGGGCAGGTCCTCTATCCACCTTATTTTTATTTCTATTTAATGCCAAGGAATCAAAAATACAAGTAGCCTACATAGCAAAAATGTAGAAGTTACATTAAATGATACTAAAATCCATCATTTATACATGGATCTATTATATAGAAGAACTGAACAGAAAACTTTAATGAAATAAATTAAAAAGTTGAAACAAGGTTATTGTCTTAAGAGCTTTAAGATTCTTGGATGATGAAATATTTTGGATGTACTGTTGGACCTCTCTCCTAAAAACAATGAGTAAAGGATTTTGAAGAGAGAATTTACAGCGGTGAATGTGAAATTTAGTAAGGAGCAATAATAGATTCATAATAAAATATTCCTTAATTTTAGCTTTTTGTATATTAAAGAAGCAAAACATTACATCCTTAAAAAACAAAAGAGAAATCCAGAAGCACATTGCAGTTGATAAAATGAGAAAATTCGTCCCAAAATAGTTGTTTGAGAGGACAATCCCAGAAGATATGAGGAGCAGTTTCATCAGGGGCGCCACAGAAAGAACAACTTGTGTCTATATCTGACTTAAACCTTTTCAAAAAAGGGTAAGATTTGTGTAATAATCTGAATGAAATTTCTCTAACCTTGTTAGTTATTATGTATTTCAAAGGCAGAGTCCATACTTTTTTCCCAATCAATATGGTCAACCAAATTCATCCAATATGACGACATATATGGAATTGTTACAAGCTCCTTTTGAAAGAGAGATCTAATTCTATAATAATACGTGATGAAGGATGTGACAAAAAGCACAGTTTTCCACTGGGAGTTCAAATGGGTCTAAAGAAATAGGTAAAGTGTTAGATGATCTAACGGACTCTCTTAGAAGCATAACAACTCCTTTAGGAACAGCGTCCATTACAATGGGAAATTCCTTGGGAGTTACTGGGAAATTGAATTTACGTAAAAATTCTTCATAATTTAAAGTAACACCTTCTGAATTTAATAACTGAGAAACAGTCAAAATTTGTTTCTCAAACCAATTACTAAAAAAACAAAGACATTCTTATATACAATTTCCCAGTTGTTCCAAATAAAGTACCGGTGAGGGGAAAAGTTGTGCTTAAAAATGAAAGACCACGCAAGTAATGCTTGCTTATGGAACTTAGATAAGTTGTAAGGGATTCTAGCAATATTATAATTACAGATCAATAGGAAAGGGAGACCACCTAATTTGGAAAAGAAGTAATTAGGGATAAAATCCCAAATTGAATTTGGATTACACAAAAACGGTCTAATCCAATTCATTTTGAAAGTGTTGTTCAGAGATGAGAAATCAAGAAAATAGATTTTAACATAATGTACTTCTTAACATAATGTATTTTGTTTTGCCAAATGCAACCATGCATTACATCTTCTTTGGGCTTTTATTATAACAGGGTCAAAGTTCAATGTACTATTATCTACTATCTTGATTTTTAGTGATCACGATGCCTAAATAACTTTAGATCTAACTGGAATATTATAGAAAGAGGGTGCAGTGCAATCTTTAATAGACATTAAGTCACATTTATTTATGTTTAAATTAAGTCCTGAAGCTTTAGAGAACAGTTTTATATAATCAATTACTATAGGGATTTGGGAAGCATCTCTTAAAAAGGTAGTGTCATCTGCTAATTGGCTAATATAATAACTTCTCGATCTGCTATATACGGATACCCTATACTGCTTTCACAGATAAACGTGGAGAGTTGCTGCACACAAAGTAGAAATAAATAGGGAGAAATGGGACACCCTTTGTCTGACTCCTCTAGATAAACTAAACCTTGGGGAAGTGCCATTCTTTAATTTAATCCAACAGCTTCTATTATTGTAAAGGGTTTTAATAACTTCGCAAAACATATCTCCAAAACCAAATCTATGTAATGACTTCATAATAAATTGTGCTCTAAAGAATCAAACGGCTTATAGAAATCTAAAAAAAGAATGAAGCTGTACTCCTGTATCAATTCTGAATAATATAATAAATCAAGAACCAATCTTATATTATTAACAATATGTCTTTTACTCATAAAACCAGATTGTGTCTCATCTATTACAGATCTCATTGCCAATTTTAGTCTTTTAGCAAATATTAGAGCTATGTAACAGGTGTCTACAGAATTTGATAATTAATTATTAAATGAATTGCTGTTGGTACAAATAGATTTAGCAGAAGATTTAAAGTTCGTAAAGGAAGTTGCGGGTTGTGTTGAGAAACAACAGACAGACAAGAGTTAGATTTGAACTGGAATGTAATTTGATATAAAGTGAAAATATTAAACAAAATAAAATAAAGTTAATTACAATATCATACAAACAATACACAATAATGATCAACCATGAACATTTTTCCTCGAGTGCACTCTTCACTCACTCCACAAAAATACACAGACCGGTCATTTCAATGTCAAAATGAAATGAAATAAAAAACAAAAATAATTAAATAAACGAAGTGTCTTTTCTCTAAAAATATCACAGCTGTTAAAATGAATAAGGACCTCAATATCAATCAAATTTGGCTCTGGGTAACCATACACCATCAAGAGTTCAATGTTCTGCAAAGTACTGATCAGTTTCTTCTCAGTCCTCGTATTTGTCAAGTCAATCCTGAAAGGGAACTTAATAGTTCTCTAGATAGTGAATGTCTTACTTAAAGCAAGATATATAACCTTATATAACAATATATAAATATATATATATGTAACAATATATATATATATAGCCTATATATATATATATATATATATATATATATATAACAATATGTATATATATATATATATCCTTTATTTATTTATTTTACAAAAAATTATATATATAATACTCATTTACCCTTTATAACAATAGTTCTCTTACGAGAGGTTCTCTCGTATTGCGTAAGTTAGCTTACGCTACGGGTAAAGTCATCTTTTCTCGAGATATGAAGCCAAAAAATTATCCTTAATTTTTATTCATTGTCAACGCAGTGCAGCAGCCAGCAGACCTAGAGCAGGCTATCTAGCGCGCTCATTGGCTGCTCCGCGGCAACTGCAGCAGCCTACCAGTGAGCCTGGCGTGACGTCACGCCCAATGAGGGCGCACGCGCCCTCACGCGTCACAGCCCGCCAGAATGGGGGTGGCTTAGCGTATAAAAGGAAGGCTCGGAGGCTGATACCCTGATTTTCGTCTCTTCAGCGAAGCTCTCCGCATCGCTGCACTCTGAGAGAAGCCGCCGCCGTCGAAACCAGCGCCTGCAAGCCTAGGAAAGCGTCTGAGGAAGCCGGCCGTCTTCGCCGCCTTCAGCCATCCGTGCCTGCTACGCTATCCGGCGTCATATCCTTTTACTGCTGTGTGTGTTCGCCGCTGCGACACATACTCTCGCTTCTAAAAGAGAAATTTCCTACGAGGCGTTGTTTCAAATGCCTCGCACCACTCCCCGCTCTCTCTCTCCCTCTGTTCGAGCCGCGCAACTGCGCCGTTCACAAGGGATGTCAGAGATGCGGACGATTACGGGGCTCGCTCTCTCCCTATGTTCGAGTCGCGCAAAATGCGCCGCTCACAAGGGATTGCAGAAGCGTACGGTCACGGGGCTAGTTTTTCTTTACGTTACAAGAAAGCTACCCCGCCCCCCGCGCCCGTCTCCCGGCGAAAGGAGAAAAGAGTGTTACACATCCATTCACACATATTTCTCAGTCCCCTAAGTTCAGGCTACTGGAAATTTCAATACTGCAGTAAACGAGCCTGTTACACAGTACACGCACGCCTGCAAAACATGATGACGCTCTCTGGCTACTCGCCCCTCTTCCCGCGCTCTCTCCCTCTGCTCGAGCCGCGCACACCGTGCCGCTCACAAGGGATCGCAGAAGCGGACGATCACGGGGCTAGTTTTTCTTTACGTTACAAGAAAGCTACCGCCCCCGCGCCCGTCACTCACCGCTTCCCGCGCTCTCTCCCTTTGCTTGTGCCGCGCGAACTGCGCCGTTCTCAAGGGATGTTAGAGCGGACGGTCACGAGCAATGTTCAGCACCCCGCGTGCCTCACTCACCGGCGAAAGTAGGAGAGAGTAATTGTAGCCCCGCTGAGGCCGGGCCAATCTCCAATCCTCACACATTTCTCAGTCCCCTCTGAGTTCAGGCGGCTGGAAATATTAATATTGCAGTAAACGAGCCTGTTACAATGCACGCACGCACGCCTGCAAGCTAACGCCGACACGAAACATGACGACGCTCTATAATATGCTCGCGCGAACCGATAGCCTATGTATTCTCCCCCTGTGGCTCAGTGGCAGAATCTTAGGCATTCGCACCAGAGACCCGCGTTCGAGTCCGGCTCTGGCGGCAAAGGTGTTTTATGCCGAGCTCGCGGCCAGCTTCTCACATGCAGAAGTGAACCCGCCCCTCGCACCCTCCCGCTCACATGATGGTGTTTGAGTAACTATGAGGGTCTAAACATTTGAGCCTTCAAAGCATTTTGCGCTGTCAGTCACCTAAAAAGGCGACTGCAGATGTGTATTTTGCAGCCAACGAGTCAGTTACACAACTCGCTCGCCTGCACACAAACGCTGTTCGCACAGCGACCCAGAGAATCTGAAAAAGAGTATTAATTCTGGTTATTCGGCTCACGCCGACGGTGTTATGAGTGTAGGAAATGTGCCCACAGCCCTAGTGCTCACCCCTACACACAAGCACGATCTCCCCTGTGTCTCTCACAGAGCTCACTCTCACGAAGCGGGCACGCGCCGCTCGAGTGATAGGAATTGTGCCCACGAGTCAGTGCACACACCTACCCACTGCCCGCTCTGTCACACAGCTGCCCCGGGGGTTAGATCACATAAAGCTCCCCAACACTGGCCATGTTATGAATGTAAGCCCTGTGCCCGCCCACGAGCGCTCACACTTACTGATAAACACATTAACACCCACGCCGCTCTCGCGTCACGGGTTTCTCACTGCAAAACGTTCTCCGTCCCAAGTGACAGAGTCATTGAGTGCAGTCCAGCCAGTTATCGCTATCAGCGAGCTCCCGTTCCCCAGCATCGACAGCGCGCGCACCGCGCAAATTCCTCTGCTACGAGTTCCCTATCCCGCGCAGTGCAGCGGCCGGGACCCAGAGGCCATTCGACCCCTAGCTATGCATGCGGAAGCGTGGGAAGCTATCCCGGGCGTGTCAGAATGGGTGCTGAACATTGTGAAACGGGGCTATTCGCTGCAGTTCGCTCGCCGTCCCCCGCGCTTTCGAGCACGGACCGAGACAGAAGCAGCCCATCTGCTTCATACAGACATAGTGAAACTATTGCGCAAGGGGGCGATAGAACGAGTGCATCCTTCTCTGACCGAGACGGGCCTTTACAGCCGCTATTTCCTCGTTCCCAAGAAGGACGGAGCTCTCAGACCCATATTAGATCTGAGATATTTGAACAAAGCTCTCATGAGACGGCCGTTCAAAATGCTCACAACCAGACAAATCCTCGCGCAAATCCGCCCGAGGGACTGGTTTATTTCTCTCGATCTGAAAGACGCATACTTCCAGATTCAGATTATACCCCGTCACAGGCCATTCTTGAGATTCGCCTTCGACGGTCAGGTATATCAATACACCGTCCTCCCGTTCGGCCTGTCCTTAGCACCCCGTACGTTCACGAAGTGCATGGACTCGGCCCTCGCTCCCCTGAGAACACAGGGCATGCGAATTCTGAACTATTTGGACGACTGGTTGATTCTAGCGCAGTCAGAGGAAGAACTCATATCCCACAGACTACCGCTTCTCAGCCATCTGAAAAGCTTGGGTCTCTCGGTCAACTGGACCAAGAGCTCATTAATACCCAGTCAGTCGATCTCTTTTTTGGGAATAGAGCTGGACTCGGTGGCTATGACGGCCAGACTGTCGACACAGCGCGCGCGCCGTATTCGACATCTCGCCGCGTCTTTTCAGAAAGGCAGGTGTTTCCCCCCTGAAAGCATTTCAGAGGATGTTGGGCCACATGGCTTCAGCTGCAGCGGTGCTTCAGCTGGGCCTACTGCGCATGCGCCCGCTTCAGCGCTGGCTGAAAGCG
This sequence comes from Leuciscus idus, assembly GCA_021554675.1. Taxonomy (NCBI): domain Eukaryota; kingdom Metazoa; phylum Chordata; class Actinopteri; order Cypriniformes; family Leuciscidae; genus Leuciscus; species Leuciscus idus. The sequence continues at coordinate 17,271,589 of CM038639.1, read as the reverse complement.
AGAGCGCCCCGCAGAGCGTGGATTGCCGGCGGCTCGCGAGTCAGTGTGAATCAGGGCTGCGTCTCAGCCCTGCAGCCCTGGCTGGCGGCCGAACGGTACCAACGGGGAGTTACAATGGGAGTTATCTCGCACCGGAAAACGATCTCGACAGACGCCTCCAACCTAGGTTGGGGAGCGCTTCTCGAGGGCAGACCTGTGTATGGCCTCTGGTCAGACCGGGAGAAATGCCTTCACATAAACTGTCTGGAGATGCTAGCGGTCGAGAATGCACTGAAACATTTTCTCCCATACCTGCGAGGACACCATGTACTAGTTCGCACAGACAACATGTCAGTGGTGTCCTACGTGAACCGTCAGGGCGGGATCAGATCCAAAATCCTCTGCGCACTGGCGGAACGCCTCCTCGTTTGGGCTCAGGGCTCACTGCGCTCGCTGAGAGCCGCGCATGTGCCCGGTCACCTGAACGTCGGCCCAGACAGACTGTCCAGAGACAACGTTCCCCCCGGGACCTCTTTGCAGCAGACGACAACGCCCACTGCCCGATATTCTTCTCGAAGAGCGAGGACGCGCTGGCCCAAGCCTGGCCCAGCCTCCCGCTGTACGCTTTTCCCCCGATCTCGCTGTTACCCCAGGTGATCGGGAGGATCAGAGAAACGCGCCACTCAGTGCTCCTCATAGCCCCGCACTGGGAGAACCAGACATGGTTCCCGGAATTAATGCGGCTGGCAGACTCAGCCCCATGGCCGATCCCGGTGAGGAGAGACCTTCTCTCTCAAGCCCGCGGTTCGATCTGGCATCCCCATCCAGAGCGCTGGTCTCTGCATGCGTAGAGAGTCAACGGATACTCGTTGATTTGCCAAAAGGGGTCGTGAACACGATCGCGCAGTCTAGAGCCCCCTCTACGAGACGGCTCTACGCGTCAAAATGGTCTGTGTTTAACAAGTGGTGCACGGGGAAAAATTTAAACCCACAAGTGTGTGGGATTTCTTGGGTTTTGTGCTTCCTTCAGGAGCTGCTGGACGCGGGCAGGTCCCCCTCCACGCTCAAAGTCTATGTTGCGGCTATTGCAGCGTTCGCCGACTCGGCGCGCGGCCGCGCATTAGGAAGGAATGAATTCATCATCCGCTTCCTTAAAGGAGCCAGGAGGATGAATCCCCCGCGGCCCCCCTCGGTTCCGATCTGGGATTTGTCTTTGGTCCTAGAGGCCCTGAAAGCTTATCCCTTCGAACCTTTGGACACTGTGGATCTGAAATACCTCACTTTCAAAACCGTTTTTCTGATAGCTCTGTCTTCAGTTAAACACGTGGGTGACTTACACGCGTTATCAGTTAACGCGGCGTGTCTTGAGTTCGGACCTAATGACTCAATAGTCATTCTCAAACCGAGACATGGTTACGTCCCCAAGGTGATGGGCACTCCTTTCAGAGCGCAGGTCATTTCCCTCTCAGCCCTACCGGCATCCGGCAGCGAGGTTAATAGTACCTCCTCTGTCCCGTCAGGGCTCTGAGGAATTACGTCACGCGCTCCGCCGCTTCAGGCGCTCGGAGCAGCTTTTCGTTTCGTTTGGAGGGCGCACCAAGGGTCTCGCCGCCTCGAAACACAGTCTGTCCAGATGGATAGTGGACGCTATTGCGGCAGCTTATGCGTCCAGAAACCTGCAGTGCCCCTTGGGCATCCGGGCTCATTCCACCAGAGGCATGGCCTCATCGTGGGCTTGGTCCAGCGGGATTTCCATTCATGACATTTGTACAGCGGCAGGCTGGGCCTCCCCCTCTACATTTGTTAGGTTTTATAACCTGGAAGTCCCCGCCCTGCAGGCTAAACTTCTATCAGTCTGAGTCGTGTGTATGTCCCGCCCACACTTTTGTGCGCGGGCTACTTACTCGGTTTAGCTCTCCTGGTTGAGCTGCACTAGAAAGGGTTAGGTCAGTATAGACCGGCCGAGCCGCTCTACACCCCCTAATGTGTGCTTATGAACATGTGCTGGCCCACTAATAAACTGTCGGCCTCCTGTTTCCCACTTATCAGTGTTCCCCGGGTTTCCCCTGGGACTCATGTAGTGGATGCTGGGCGCGCACGGCGTTGACAAGGGGTTCCCGTAGCGTAAGCTAACTTACGCAATACGAGAGAACCTCTCGTAAGAGAACGTAATCGGTTACTAACGTAACCTCGGTTCTCTCTAGAAGAGGGAACGAGTATTGCGTAACCCGCCGTGCTCGCGCCACGAGCTCTTGTCGCTTCAGTCGACGAAAACCAGGGTATCAGCCTCCGAGCCTTCCTTTTATACGCTAAGCCACCCCCATTCTGGCGGGCTGTGACGCGTGAGGGCGCGACGTCACGCCAGGCTCACTGGTAGGCTGCTGCAGTTGCCGCGGAGCAGCCAATGAGCGCGCTAGATAGCCTGCTCTAGGTCTGCTGGCTGCTGCACTGCGTTGACAATGAATAAAAATTAAGGATAATTTTTTGGCTTCATATCTCGAGAAAAGATGACTTTACCCGTAGCGTAAGCTAACTTACGCAATACTCGTTCCCTCTTCTAGAGAGAACCGAGGTTACGTTAGTAACCGATTACGTTTTTTCTCTCTCACACAGGCGCATGTGACCAACAATAATGGTGAACTAAATTGAAATACCCACGCGGTTCACTATAATCCCGGAGTAAAATGTGACTCAACAATATTCAGTCAGCTTCTCCATACACTGCATGGGTTGAAATGAATCAATCGAACTCATTTCTACTTTTCAGAAGGTTTTCTTTTAACTATATTCCTTAGACTTAGATCGCAAAGATCAGCTCACGTCTTTTCTCCTCTATCATGCTCAGCTCTCTCTCCTCGTTACAGGCGCGTGATGACGGAGCGCTCTGATTGGTCAATCACCAATCAACTAAATAACTTAAAACTTCGACTTTTTTTTCTTAAATCACTTTTATACTTCACTTTTCAACCTTTATTAGGGAAATAAGATGTTAATAAATTGTGAATAAATTAATTCCCTTTTATTTAACCGGGTTTAATCATTGTTGAGCAGAGATACAGGACGCCAATTGTCAATTAAAAGTAAATCTTTCTTCTGGGTTTCGGGATTAAAGTAATTAAACCTTCAGTGAGAGTTGGGGGGAGAGTCTCATTCTGTATGCTTTCTTCAAAGACCTTAAGTAAAAAAGGTGATCATTCTTTAGAAAACTGTTTGTAGAACTCGATAAGCCCGCAGGTTCCGGGTGATTTATTGTTTTTAAGTTCTATAATTGAGTTATTAACTTCTAATAAAGTAATTTCACTATCGCAGAGGTTTCTATCATTACCCAAAATAGTCATGCAATTTTTAACAGATTCAAGAAAAGTACAAGCTGCCTCTTCAGAATAATTTTGATGCTAAAGATAAGTCAGCACAGAAATGTGCAATTTCTTGAGGGTTATTAGTCACTGTCCCATCAATAGAGATTCAATTAATGAGGTTTTTAAACAACTCTTTTCTAATCTGAAAAATATTTGCTGTGTTACATTCTCCTTCCTCTATCCATTTTTGTCTAGATCTTATAAGCACCCTGTGCTCTATAAGCGTACAGCTCATCTAATTTACATTGCAGTTCAGCATACTCAAGCTTATCAGATTCAGAAAGCAGCTCTGGGGGTTTAGAAGAAAAAGTATTGAAATTTTAGACACCACCTTATTTTCTTCTGCTCTTTTAAGTTTGGCTAAGTTACTAGCAAATTTTCCGAAATATTTACCGATTTCAAACTTCAACAGCTCCCACTGGCAACAATATGAATCTAACGCTAATTCTCATTTCCAATATTGCTCAATCAATAATGTAATATTCTTTTTAACATCTTTATACAGGAGAAGAGAATTGTTCAGTTTCCAATAAGAAAGAGTTGATCTGAAATCAAGGGATGCTGAGAGACTAACCTTAAGAGAGACAGCACTGTGGTCTGTAAGAGGCGTGGCGTGAATGCTGACTGATTTACAACTGTTTGCTAGGTTTTGGGAAATAAGCCAATAATCTATTCGAGACTGCTTAGAGTGGTCCTTGCTGCTCCAGGTATAGAGTCTCAGCTGTGGATATGTTTCTCTCCATATGTCAATTAATGTATAATTCCCGATATTTTAAATATCATAACTTTCTCAATCCTCAACTGATTTTCACAACCCAGGTGTCATTGTAAAGGGAATTTTCAGCTCTGTCTAGTCATGATTCATCTTGAGCTAATGGGTGTTTGAAAATTTTGTCATCAATGCTTTTTGTGTGCAAAAAACAAACAAAAAGAATTACTTTATTCAGCAATTTCTTCTCTTCTGTGTCAGTCTCCAACGCTGATCACGAAGTTACCAGTGCAGTGCTTCCGGGTTCTATGTAATTATTGTCGATGGGCCGTTGAATAATTAGAAAATGATGCATACCCGAGGTGGTAATGGGGCCACGATGCAAAGCGGGTGTGCATTATTTTCTATTAATTCAACGGCCAGCAGTCAATTATTCCGCTTATACTACGATTACCACACCTCAAAACACTGTTCAGATGTTGTATTTCAAGACATTTGTGGTTTTTGTCCTTAAAACCCTCTTGTGTGGGGGACTAATTTCTTACTTATCTCATCCTAAGCCTCCGTTGCTAATTCCCAAACGCCATTTCAGAGCTAGTAATGGAGGCTTGAGCCACTGGTAGCAGATAGAGAGAGAGAGAGAGAGAGAGAGAGAGAGAGAGAGAGAGAGTTATCAAGCGTGTTAGCTGAGTCTAGTGCGTCTCTCAACAGTTTTTGGAAGCAGAGTCTTTAACAGCGAAACTGTAAGTTTATCTACCTCAAGAACTGCACCATTACCTCGCTGGTAAATGTCATGTAGCTTAAGTTTTATTTACATGTTTCTGTGTGAGTGTGTGTTGGCTGATCATCTCCCAGACTCTTTTCACAATAGCCTATAGCCCAAAGTCTGAGTTATTCCTTTGTTCTTTCATTATAGCCTACATTTTTACGACCTGGATTTTACTTAAACCTATTATAAATTGATGCACCCAAATTTTGGCTGCCGAAAATTTGCGGCCGAAATGGTTTTGGAGGTCTGAAATCACTGACTGAAATAGTGATGTTTAATTAAAGCGCTCCTCTGCACTGATGTGATGGCTTGTTTTTGTGCACACTGCAAACAACTTGGATAAACTACAACAGGTAATCATGTCAGTGTGCACACTAAAGCTGGATTCACAATATTTATTTCTTGTTTTTAATATTCTGAGAGTATATTTAGATCTAGGCTACTGTTTTCTGTATGCGTGAACAACTTTACTAGCCTAGACATTTGTAGTGCGTCTGCCATAATCGCAATGAGTTTTACTTTATTACACGTTTAAGAAATGTATTCCTGCAGGAATTTAATAGGCTACGTAGCCTTCACTACACAGGCCTTGTCTATAATGGAAGCCTATTAATAGTAAAAAAAAAATAAAAAAATAAAAAAAAGAATGCGTCAATACAATGATAACTCCATTTACCGCAAGCAAAAATCAATTACTTTGTGTAAATGGAGGAGTCTCAGTGGTTTGTTGCAGAAGGTGCACAACAAATTTTAATAGGCCTACTACATGACATCACTGTTGGTGGCAGGGGCCCCTTCTTGTGCTTCGTAGATGTGCGCTACGCCACTGATTGTTTTTACTATTTATTTGCTTGGTCAGTGTCGTTGTGGATTTTGTTTCGGTTGCTGTTGGCTGTAAGGACCTTTTGAAATAACTGAACTTATTTGGCGAATCTGGACAATCAGGGAAAAGATACAAGTTTGAAAAAACAAGACTTAATGTCATAAACTGGTCATGCTATAAAACAATAGTTTAAAATAAATACGATTAAGGTGGAACTTCAAACATGTAAGTAACAGGTAAGAAAACCTTTTTTTTGTAATTGTCATTTTTAAGTGCCCTAAGTTGTCATCGGGTATGGTGCACCAAAACGTCAACAATTTAGACAGAATCTCGCGTTCCAGATGTTTTGCTCACACTTTCATTAATAGTTTTTATATTTTCAACACAATCAGTTGACACCATTTTGTTTTTAAATGCGTAATTCAAGAATTTACTTTACATTTCCGCTCGGAATTACATATTTTGTTATGTGTATGCAGTCTAGTATGTACATTTCTATGCACGTCCTGTGATTTTAGGCAGTATATGTGTAGGGGACTTTTATTTTGGTCTGGTGTGATGACGTCATAAGGCTGCACCGCTCTCCTCTGGCCCAACAAAGGTTTGAGTTTTTGAACGCTTAAATATTTGTGTTTAAATGGATACAAATCGTTTACTCATAGTTTTTACAAGTAATGTGAAATGAATGGATTATTGTGTGAGGTGTCGTGTGATGCTTTACATTTCAGTTTACAGTTATTGGCCGTTTTTCGTCACTTCAGAAATGATTATTTAATCATAATACACCCATTTTATTTTATATTTAAATAAAAATTAATAGAACTAAAGCATTACATGAACTGGTAGTTTGTCTCGTAAATCGCTCTTTTAAGATAGTTATCTGCAAGTGCATTAATACGAATAAAGTTTGGATTTATCTTATTTTTTTCTATTGATTGTTTTCCTCATTTTAAACATGGAAAATGTCCAAACATACAGGAACAAGAAACAGTTGGTGAAACAACTGAGATCCACGTGACAGTTTCCCAAGATGGCATTTATTAAAGAGGAGACTGAAGACATGATCATTTCAGAACCGTTCAGAGTGAAACATGAAGATACTGAGGAACAAAAAGGTTGGTTTTCAAATGTGAACTCAGAACCCATTTTTCATTTTAAAATGTTGACATGTCAGCAAATAATTGCTAATTTTCAAAATTCATCTAAATTGACTATCTGAACATATGAAGAATTATTAAAGAATATGAAGAATCAAGTCATGGGTGCCACAATTAAAGCTGATTAGCTAAAAATAATATTCATAATTGTCTTTATGTCATCATCACAAAATCTGTTTTGTCATAATCACAAAATCAATCATCATGATAGTCACTGTGGAATATGGGGTTAAATCCATGCTTTTTAAAAAGATAAATGTAAATTTACAAGATGTAGAGCACTTAGTGTTGTCACAATACCAAAGTTTATGTAGTCTGTGTCAATACCAGTTTCAGTATAGCAAAAACTATTAAATGGTGTAATTATTTTATTTTTCCATTTAGAAATAAAATAAAAATACTTGAGTTATTAATGCTAATATAATCATATGTAAATAATACATTAAAAGTATAGTTCCCCCTAAAATTCTAATGCCGTATGTCATTCTTTCTTTTATGGACCACAAAAGGAGAATTAAAAAAAAGTGAACGAAAAATCCTGACCTTGGCCGTTGGTCTTCAGTGCACAGCTATGCAATGTGCGCATTTGTGTGACTCTATTAGTTCACTCCGTCAAAAAAAGCATACAAGTTGTGAGCAAAATCAAAATTCAAATTAAGATGAACAGAAACGTGACATGAAATAAAGCACCTAAAAGTCCCAAAAAAGTATCTGTGTAGGCTACTTTCTTTACTGAGTTAAATATCTCTGGACCGGAACTCAGTTTGTCTGATGACAGTCAGAATGATAGTTGATGGATGTGAACATATGGTGCGTTCAAGTCATCTCGTATAGATCGTATTTACGAGTTGCACACACTTGGACGCCACCACAATGTCGTAAATACCAGTGGGGAGCTCCGTATTTTCTCTTAACCCCGATCTTTTCAAGTTGTGGGCGTGTCACTGAGAAACATGGCGGAATACCACGATACTTATTTAGCAGTGGTATTGTCAGGCTTTTATATTTACAGAGCAGTAAGCTAATTGCCTGCACAGAATATGATGCATTATAATTTAACAATGCAACATGTAACGATAAAGTTGGCAGTGGCTTCATAAATTAATAAAAAACATAAAAAAACTAAGTACTCCTGATGAACATTTCTTTGTTCTTCATTTTCTAGAACAAGAGTTTAAGAGCCTTTTTTTGTGTAATTAATTAAGAGAAAGTACTCCGCCATCTTACTCCGACGAAAGTGACTTGAACGCACCTGCCGTCGTAAACACGGCTTCCCACCTCGTACGTACGAACTTCCCAGGAGGACTTGAACGCACCAATAATAAATTCTTGTTCACCTCAGAGAAGAAGGAACATGGATTGTATTTCATGTCTCGTGTTTGTTAATCTTGCATTCTCACAACTTGTGTGCTTTTTCTGGGTTAGACGGAGTAAACTGTGGTGCTAATAGAGCCTCAAGATCATGGAATGTCTAAGAAATTGTGTAATCTGGCTGAGAAGCCAACCCTGGTCCTGGTGTAACACAACTGTAAACAGTTTGAATGAATGTTTCCCTTATCTGACATGCACATTTCAGGTTTTGAAGTTTCTAATAACTAGATGAGTTGAATCAGGAGTAAAAATAAATAAATAAATCAAACACATAATGTGCATTGAAGGTATTTGAGGATCAGGATTAGGAAACCCTGATCTAAGGCTACTTTCAGACTGTCAGTCCAAATCCGCTTTTTGTGCATATCCGATTGAAATCTGATCAGACTTAGCTAATGTGAACAGCAAAAAAATCACATGAAATGCGATTTTTACAAATCCGTTTCAAGCTACAGTAAGTCAAGTCAAGTTTATTTGTATAGCGCTTTTCACAATACAGATTGTATCAAAGCAGCTTCACAGTATTAAATTAAAATAATACAATAAAGTTTGTTTCAAGAGGAATTTATTGATTGATATAATTAAATTAAATATCCCCAAAATATCCCCAACTGAGCAAGCCAAAGGCAACAGTGGCAAGGAACCGAAAAACTCCATCAAGTGACCTAATGGTGTCCTAAAACTCCATCAGGTGACCTAATGGAGAAAAAAAACCTTGGGAGAACCCAGGCTCAGTCGGGGGCCAGTTCTCCTCTGGCATTTATGAGCTAGAGGCCGGATTGTAGTTTGAACTGTAGGATTATATGAATGCCTGGCTGAAGAGATGCGACTTTAATCTAGTTTTAAACTGGGAGAGCGAGTCTGAGCAACGAACAGTATCAGGAAGACTATTCCAGAGTTTTGGAGCCAAATGTGAAAATGCTCTCCCTCCTTTGGTGGTTCTGGATATCCTAGGTATGACCAAAAGCCTTGAATTTAGTGATCTTAAAGAGCGCGATGGATTATAGGGTGATAGAAGATCCGTTAAATAGACTGGAGCTAAGCCGTTTAGGGCTTTATAAGTCAGTAGCAATACCTTATAATTAATACGGAGCTTTATAGGTAACCAATGCAGTGATGATAAAATCGGTGTTATATGATCATATTTTCTTGATCTCGTAAGAACTCTAGCGGCGGCATTTTGGACTAACTGTAGCTTGTTTGAGGATGCAGGACAACCAGCTAATAAAGCATTACAGTAATCCAGACTCGAGGTCATGAATGCATGAACTAACTTTTCTGCATCAGAAACTGATAGCATATTACGTAGCTTAGCAATGTTTCTAAGGTGGAAAAAGGCTGTTTTTGTAACATATGAAATATGATTTTCAAAAGACAGGTTGCAGTCGAGTATAACACCCAGGTCTTTTACTGTAGAGGATAAAGTAACAGGACATCCTATGATGTTAAAGTTGTATTGTGCGAGGTTTTGTGGGTGGTTTTTTGAACCGATAAGTATTACCTCTGTCTTGTCTGGATTTAATAAAAGAAAATTACGCGTCATCCAATCTTTTATATCTTTAACACACTCTGTCAATTTGGAAAATTTAGCGTTTTCATCCGGCCGTGATGAAATATATATTTGAGTGTCATCAGCATAACAATGGAAACTAATTCCATGTTTCCTTATAATATTTCCAAGTGGCATCATTTATATGGAAAATAACAGAGGGCCTAATACAGATCCCTGCGGCACTCCATAGTTTACTGGAGTTACAGTAGCCTACATCCATATGTGGTTTGAAAATCCACATATTTCTGGCATTTCACGGATTTCTGGAAATCTGTTTCAGTCTGACTGCTCTGATCGGATTGGTTTATGTAACTTTCTCACGCCACATAAAAATAAAAATGTAAACGTCAGACATTGTTATAGGAAATATGCAGAAATAATGCTGTGTTTGACAATATTTAAACAATGACAATATGACATATTTTGAAACTGGCGGAGACAACAGCACAGAAAAAAGCTGTGCATACCAGCCTCCGGTTCTGCCGCTCGCTGGCTCAGAAGACAGGTAGTCAAATAATCGGATTTGGACTGACAGTGTGAACGTAGCCTAAATCATTCCTAGAGCTCCCCAAACAGAAGTCTCGTGTACTTGAATTCAGGCACTGATAAGGATGGTAAAGGACCCTGGCTCACTACACATTGGGACATTGATAATGCTGTTTCCAGCAACATGACAACATCCTCATTGTACAACATCACTACTGGTATTTATCAACAACAGCAGAACTGATATCTTTCTGACATAATTTTTTTTATTATTTCAAGTACATTATGATTAGTACTTGTTGTTACATATACGTGCAACATTTCAGGTGTAAATAAATTATAAATGTTAGCAAGATTATGTTCATTAACTGTCTAGCGATGATTGTTTATGCTAAAACAGGAACATGGCTGGGTACCCCTGATCTAAATTGTCTTAAAAAAACTGCTGCGGGTTTATATACTTGCTAATTTTCCATTAATAGGATGACAGAATGAACCTTTAGCACATTGAATACAAATAGTTGTTTGATATCTGTTGCTTTAAGAAATTGGGGTTAACTGGTATTTTTCTGTTTCCACCATTCAGACCTGATGCCGCTTATAGAGGAGAGTCGAGAACTGAATGAATTGGAGGAGACACAACAGTATGAGAAACATGATTTCATAACTGATAATAAACTTTGCTCACAGCCTGAAAAGTCTTCCTCACAAAAAAGAGTTCAGGTGGCAGGATCTAAAAGATCTTTCACCTGTCAACAGTGTGGAAAGGCGTACACTACAGCACAAAACTTGAAATACCACATGAGGATTCACACTGGAGAGAAGCGTTTCTCATGTGATCAATGTGGAATGAGTTTCATACGTAAAGTCACCCTTGATTTCCACATGAGAATTCACTTAAGAGAGAACCGTTTTATATGCCATCAGTGTGGACAGAGTTTCACGTCTGTGAAACGCCTTAACATTCACATGATAATTCACTCCAGAAAGAGCCCCTACGAATGTTACCTATGTGAACAGGTGTTCAAATTTAAAAAGGACCTAACGGGACACTTGAGAAATCACACTGGGGAGAAGCCTTTCAAGTGCCATCAATGTGGAAAGGGGTTTCAAATAAGTCACAACCTTAAGGCACACATGAGAAGTCACACTGAGGAGAGACCTTTCAAGTGCCATCAGTGTGGAAAGTGTTTAAAACAGAAAGAATCCCTTGCTTGCCACTTGAAGATTCACTCTGGAGAGAGGCCTTTCACCTGCCCTCAGTGTGGAAAGAATTTCTTACATAAAGGACATCTTAATGCTCACATGAGAGCTCACACAAAAAATAAGGATTTGAAATGTACTCAATGTGGGAAGATTTTTACAAATAAGAAACTCTTTAACATTCATAAAAATATTCACCCCGAAGAGCAGCAATTCCCCTGTCCTGAGTGTGAAATGAGTTTCACATCTAAAGGAAACCTTAAGACTCACATGAGGATTCACACTGGAGAGAGGCCTTACACCTGGGAAGATTTTCATACATAAGGACACCTTAATGAAAATTCACAAAAGAGGGAATGATTTAAAGCCTGGGACACTTGCCTGGGTCAGTCGCCTGTGGATGAGAGATAAATCATTAATGTGTTTTATTTTAATAAAGACACTGAACTTGGTAAAACACAACAAACGTGTGCTACTCTTACTTTTTCAGATGGCTTTGTTAACATGCTGTGCTGTGCTTTGTTCAGTGCTGTGCTGATGTTGGATGATATGCAAATAGGATATTATGACTCAACCACATGGAAACCTGTCTATCGCACTAACAGTGATTCAAAATACCATGATGAGGAGCAAAGTGATGCTGGTGTTATATTTCAGTACATGAATGATGGCATGAAAAATAGGGATTTGTATGTTAAGAAACACCTCAATCTCACAGATGGTGAGAACTAAAGCCTACATTATCAGCATTAACACATACTTAATTTAATAACAGATGTATTGTAGCCAGAGAGGTATAAAGTCCAGGGGTCAGAAAGTAAAAGTCCTGCCATATGTTTATTCCACCCATGAACTCAGCCAGCTGATTTCACTAATTAGTTCTAGCCTATCTCCTGGCTGAAAAACTGTGCTAATTAGCAAATCCAGGGGCATGTTCAAGTTCAAAACGTTGCGCAACGTTTTGCTACGGTTTCCGGTTTGAACGTCATGTTTCCTGGAAACGGCGTGCACCGGTGTGCAACGGGGTTTGAGATAAGTTTTCTCTTGTTTGGTGGGTGTGTCAGAACTGCAGTCCAATCAGCGGCAACATGTATATAAAGCACGCGGTATTAAAGTGAACTCGCATAATGGGTTCAAGGAAAGTAATTTACAAATGTGTTCGATGCAGCTCAACTGAGGATATTAGAAGACATGTTTGTCGTAAGTTTTATTGTAAAAATATAGGATATCAACAATGATGTAGTTGTTTATATTTTTAGCTTCATTGCAAGTGTATGACATTTGGTATAGAAATAAACAATGGTAATTAAGTGCTTTTCATAAAAATAAGAAAGAAAATACAGGGTATTAAAACAGTATGAACTACAAATAAAGTCAGTATGTGAGGCTAAATAGATGTGTTTTAGTCTGAATTAGGTAAGATGTGTGCTTCCATTTCAGTTTCAGCAATCCCTTCACTCGACGGCAAGTGCAGTAACTGTAACATCGGGCATATTTTGTAGTATTAAACACATATTTATACCGACTTCATCAGGCTCCGAAAATTCTTCACAAAGAACACAAAGAATGGCCTTCTCAGCTGCCATAGTTGCAACTCTTGCGTCATCAGAACAGTGTGTTCAACGCATCACCGTTTCTGTTTAACCCATTCAGACCCTGCGTCCATTACAATGGACATCACATGTCAACCCCCCTTTTTTTTACTTCTGGAGCATTTCACCTAGTTCTCTTACGAGAGGTACTCTCGTACTGCGTAAATCTTACGCTAGGGGAAAATCTCTTTTCCGCGAGATACTGAAGCCAAAAAATTATCCTTAATTTTGAAATAATGTAAAACGCGTTGCGGCAGCATGCAGACATAGGCGAGACAGCTTGCGCGCCTATTGGCTGCCCTGCGGCAACTGCAGCAGCCTATCGATAAGGCCCTATCGTGACGTCAGTACCAATGGGGGCGCTTCGCGCCCAATACGTCACGTCCCGCCGAAACGGGCATGGCCTGGGGCTATAAATATAGCATTGAAAGGCTAGCTTACCGATTTTTCATCTCTTCAGCGGAGCTCACGCATCGCTGGATCCAGAGAGAAGAAGCCGCGCCGTGGAAAAAGCCTTTCAGCGGGACGAATACGGTACCTGGAGTCGCTGGCCGCGCCGCCTTCAACCGCCGTTCCTGCTACGCTATCCGGCGTCATATCCTTTTCATTGCTAGTGTGTGTTCGCCGCCGCGACTCACACTCCTTCACAAAAAGAGCAGAGCGTCTTTTTTAAGATGTCTCGTCCATCCTGTGGCTCGTGCCGAGCCCCACTCAGCGACGGGGACCGCCATGTCATCTGCGTTTCCTGCCTGGGTGAAGGACATGCAGCTCTAGCGCTCGCCGACGGCGGATGCCCTCACTGCGAGCTTATGCCTATGGCGACTCTGAGGACTCGCATGGCAACCTTCCACGAGCCTGCATTTCCCGCTGTGACGCCGCGCCGTAAGAAGCGCCGTGCTCAGCGGATCCCTGAGCCTCCTCCCACCGAGAAAAGCTCGCCGGTTCGCCCGCCAGCTTCGCCGTCTGCTTCACTTGAGTCTCTCACTCCCGGACAGTGGCCGCCGTTGGCCGCCGCTTCCGCCGGAGATGACGAAGAAGAAGCAGCAGTTTTCGAGGAGGACAACTGCTCTATCCTGGCTTCAGGCAGCGAGGATTGGGCGAGCTCTGTGGACCTCGCCCCTTCTTCTGCCCGCGAGTCGTCAGGAAAACGGGCCAGTATTGAAGCTGAGCTGATGCGTCTGCTCACACAGGCCACAGAGAGCCTCGGCCTCGAGTGGTCCGCGCCCGCCGAGCCTACACGCAACCGTCTGGACGGTTGTTTCCTGCAAGGGGACCGCGTTTCTACGCCCTCAAGACCCGCCCCGTTTCTTCCTGAGCTTCACGAAGAACTGGCAAAGTCTTGGAGCGCCCCTTTCTCAGCCAGGCTGCGCTCCTCTGCTTCAGCGGCATTCTCCGTGGTGGACGGTGCCAAAGACAGAGGATACCTCGCTCTTCCTCTGGTGGAGGAGGCAGTAGCAGCCCATCTTTGCCCGCCCTCTGCTGGACGGCGGACTAAGACGGCGCTACCATCAAAAGCCTGCCGCACTACTTCTACCCTGCACAGTCGCGCTTACACCGCCGCTGGGCAGGCTGCATCAGCGCTACACACTATGGCCACTCTCCAGATCTTCCAAGCTAACCTTCTCCGAAAGCTGGACGAGGAAGGCACGGAAGCAGTCAACGTGGCGGATTTAAGGAGCGCTACGGACCTCGCTCTCCGCACTACAAAATCCGCTGCACAGGCCATAGGGCGGAACATGGCCTCTCTCACCGTTGCTGAGAGACACCTCTGGCTGACGCTTTCAGAAATGCCGGACTCGGAGCGCTCTGTGTTCCTCGACGCCCCCGTTTCTGCTACTGGCCTCTTCGGATCGTCCGTCAAAGATTTCGCGGACAGATTCGCCGAGGTACAAAAGACGTCGCAGGCCATGAAGCACTTTTTGCCAAAGCGCTCTAGCTCCGCATCAGGCCGCTCAAAACAGCCGTCTGCTCGCAGCTCGCAGCCGCCGCCCCCCGCCGCCGCCTCACAGCGTCGACAGGCCCGGGACCAGAGACCACGCTCTCGCTCTGCCAGCCGCCGCCCCCCACCGCGTGGGACTCGGCCGAAGATTGAGATAAAGCCCGAGGCCTCAAAGTCTTCCTAGCCAGCTTAGGAAAACGACGGTGTTCAAGCCCCGCTGCGGCCGGGCTTCCACCAAAACTTCTCGCTCGTCCAGTTCCATTACATGCGACTGTTCCAGTGTACTCTACAGTAAACAAGTCGGTTACATTACCCGCTTGCCTGTACACAAACGCCGTTTTCACGGCGACCCAGATAAATCCTGTAAAGAGTGTATTTTCTGGTATTCCGGCCACGGCCGACGGTGTTATGAGTGTAGTAAAAATGCCCACTGCCCAGTGCCCATTCCTACACACAGACACAGCCCGCCCCACAGGGCTCGCGCACATAAAATCGACTCATGTCGATTGCGCACAGAATGTAGTGAGCGTGCCCACATCCCAGTGCCCACAAACACTACACACTGCATGTCTCTCGGTTTCTGTAAAAACGAAACCAACACACATACAGCCGACTCAGGCCGATGGTGTGTTCAGTGCAAATGTGCCCGCTGTCCTGCGCCCACATTCACTCACAGACATGACGAATCCCTCGGTTTCCCCCACGCTCGCCGTCTCTCAGCTACCTGCCGTAAGAGAGCCGAGCGCGGGCGAACCGCCCGCTGTGATCAACACACTCCCCGCCTCGAGCGCTGCAAATGCGGTGTCTATAATACAGCATACCGAAGCTCCCCGGCCGCCACTATGTCACGGCCAGAGCTCCGATCTCATTCAACCCTTAGCTATGCATGCAAATGCATGGGCAAAGCTTCCCGGTGTATCAGAATGGGTGCTGAACATTATAGAAAGAGGCTATTCGCTACAGTTCGCTCGACGTCCCCGCCGTTGTGCGGCGCGAATCGAAACCACGGTAGAAAAGGAAGTAGCAAATGTACTTCGTACCGAAATTGCGAAACTGTTGAGCAAAGGGGCAATAGAGCCTTTATCTCAAGCTCAGAGCGAAGGGGGGCTATACAGCAGATATTTTCTGGTTCCGAAAAAAGACGGGGGTCTCAGACCCATTCTAGATCTAAGACAACTGAACGAAGCGCTTTCAAAACGCCGGTTCAGAATGCTCACAACCAAGAAAATCCTCGCGCAAATTCGCCACGGGGACTGGTTTGTGTCAATAGATCTGAAAGACGCGTATTTCCAAATACAAATAGCGTCACGTCACAGGCGATTTTTGAGATTCGCCTTCGAGGGCCAGGCTTATCAATACACAGTCCTACCGTTTGGCCTGTCCCTAGCACCCTGTACATTCACGATGTGCATGGACGCAGCCCTCGCTCCCCTGAAACTTCGGGGAATGCAAGTTTTGAACTACTTGGACGATTGGCTGGTTCTAGCTCAGTCACATACAGAGCTCATAGAACACAGAACCATTTTACTCGAACATCTCGAGAATCTGGGTCTCAAAGTCAACTGGGCAAAAAGTTCACTGTCTCCCAGTCAGAGAATATCTTTTCTGGGCACAGAACTGGACTCGCTGTCAATGACAGCTCAAATATCGCTACAGCGCAGATTGACTATTCAGCGCATGACAGAAACCTTCCGCCGCGGCACTATAGTCCCGCTAAAGAAGTTTCAAAGGATGCTCGGTCTCATGGCAGCAGCATCTACAGTTCTCCAGCTGGGTCTGCTTCGCATGCGCCCACTGCAGTTCTGGCTACAAGCGCGAGTACCGCGTCGAGCGTGGACTTCAGGTCTCTTTCGCCTCAAGGTCGATCAAAAATGCGTCTCAGCACTGATACCCTGGAGAGCGACCGACTGGTACCAGTTAGGTGTAAGCCTGGGGACTTCCTCGAGTGTGAAGGTGGTGTCCACGGACGCCTCCACCTCGGGATGGGGAGCACTGCTCGAGGGCAGACCGTTTTTCGGCCAGTGGTCAGAACGGGAAAAGCTTCTGCACATAAACTGCCTGGAAATGATGGCAGTCGACAACGCGCTGAGGCGCTTTCGTCCCCAAATAGCAGGACACCACGTCTTGGTCCGCTCGGACAACATGTCAGTGGTAGCCTACATAAATCGCCAGGGAGGCATCACATCCCGAAACCTGTACAGGTTAGCGAAACGCCTCCTGGTATGGGCTCAGCACAATTTGCGCTCGCTCAGAGCAGCGCATGTGCCTGGCCACCTGAATGTGGGACCAGACAGACTGTCCAGGAACAATGTTCCAGCAGGAGAATGGTCACTGCATCCGCAGACAGTCCAACTGCTGTGGCAGACATTCGGCAGGGCAAAGATAGACCTGTTTGCGTCTCAAGAAAACGCTCACTGCCCGGAATTTTTCTCCAAGAGCAGGGATGCGCTGGCCCACGTCTGGCCCCGCTGCCCGCTCTATGCTTTTCCCCCCATCGCGCTCCTACCTCAGGTATTAGAGCGGATCAGGGAAAGCAGATGCTCAGTGCTACTGGTGGCTCCGTTCTGGAAGAACCAGGCTTGGTTCCCAGTTCTTATGCAGCTGACGAGCGCTGCCCCATGGCCAATACCAGTGAGGAGGGACCTCCTCTCTCAAGCCAGGGGCTCGATCTGGCATCCTCGCCCGGAGCTTTGGTCCCTACATGCGTGGGCCATCAACGGGTACCCTCTGACCTCCCAGAGGGAGTGTTAAACACGATCATGCAGGCTAGAGCTCCCTCTACGAGACGGCTCTATTCCTCAAAATGGTCAGTGTTCTCCAGCTGGTGCACAGCACGCGGCTTTTCACCCCTGGACTGTGGAGTGACGGAGGTTCTCTCCTTCCTACAAGAGCTACTGGATGAAGGCAGAGCCCCATCCACGCTCAAAGTCTATGTGGCGGCTATAGCAGCGTTTTCTAAACCAACGCTTGGTCAGTCACTGGGAAGGAACGATCTGGTCATTCGGTTCCTTAGAGGAGCTAAGAGGTTAAATCCTCCCAGACCTCCCTCAGTCCCCATATGGGACCTTTCTACGGTCTTGGAGGCCATGAAGGGTGCCCCATTTGAGCCAATCCAATCAATAGATATCAAACACTTGTCTTTCAAAACGGTGTTTCTTCTGGCTCTCGCTTCAGTGAAGCGCATAGGGGACTTACAAGCGCTCTCAGTGAGCGCGACGTGTATGGAGTTTGGGCCAAATGACTCGAAAGTCATACTCAAACCGAGGCACGGGTACGTCCCTAAATCCCTCAACACACCGTTCAGGGCCCAGGTGATTTCCCTGTCTGCCCTGCCGGTCTCTAACGAGGAGAAGGACGCCAGCTTCCTTTGCCCGGTCAGGGCGTTAAGGGCTTATGTGTCCCGCACGTCTGTTTTCAGACAGACGGAGCAGCTCTTTGTTTCACTCTACGGACGTTCTAAGGGACTCGCCGTGTCGAAACAGAGTCTATCCAGATGGATAGTCGATGCTATAGCGCTGGCTTACACCTCTAAGGGCCTGCAGTGCCCATTAGGTGTCAGAGCGCACTCCACGAGAGGCGTGGCCTCGTCGTGGGCTTGGTCTAGTGGGATTGCCTTGCAAGATATCTGTATGGCGGCAGGCTGGGCCTCCCCGTCTACATTTATAAGGTTTTATAACCTAGAGGTTCCCGCTCTGCAAGCTAAGCTGCTTTCAGTCTAAAAATCGGTACTGTCTGCCCCGAGTGCGTCCGGCCCAGAATACCGAAATGGCTTGAGCAACGCTCGTTTTAGATCGCGCAGCTCTATGGGCAGTGTGTAAGACCCACTATATTCATCAGTCCAGGCCGGGGTCGCCCTGACTGAATAAAATACCATCACTATAACTGTTTCTTATAGGATGCTACATTATAGGAATGATGCTATTCTAGCCACTCTTCCTGGGCTCTCTGTGAGTCACTTATGATCATGTACTACATGAGCCCGGGCACTTGCCCTTGGGACTTTGGTGCTGGATCTTAGCATGCACGGCGTTTTACACTGTTTCCCCTAGCGTAAGATTTACGCAGTACGAGAGTACCTCTCGTAAGAGAACGTACTCGGTTACTAACGTAACCTCCGTTCTCTCTAGAGAGGAAACGAGTACTGCGTATCTTGCCGTGCCTGCGCACGCTCCGGTTCGCTCCGGCGATGAAAAACCGGTAAGCTAGCCTTTCGATGCTATATTTATAGCCCCAGGCCACGCCCGTTTCGGCGGGACGTGACGTATTGGGCGCGAAGCGCCCCCATTGGTACTGACGTCACGATAGGGCCTTATCGATAGGCTGCTGCAGTTGCCGCAGGGCAGCCAATAGGCGCGCAAGCTGTCTCGCCTATGTCTGCATGCTGCCGCAACGCGTTTTACATTATTTCAAAATTAAGGATAATTTTTGGGCTTCAGTATCTCGCGGAAAAGAGATTTTCCCCTAGCGTAAGATTTACGCAGTACTCGTTTCCTCTCTAGAGAGAACGGAGGTTACGTTAGTAACCGAGTACGTTTAAAGCCTGCAGTCCATTAGATTGGACGCTTGTCATCCAATCAAATGGTAGTAAAGCTTTGCATGTAGTAATTATAGAAAAAAACACTACTTTGAAGAGAAGCATGTCAGCACTTCACTCCAAACACAGAAGCAAGCAACATTTTCTGTGGTTTTATTTACAATTTTTTATATGTTTGTCAGTATTTCATAGTTTGTATGTAAAATAGAAAGATTGAACTTATTAATTAAAGTTAAAAATCGATTGTAGAATTTCACATTTTAAATCAGGATTTTTTCAAATGTGTCTGTCCATTAGAATGGACAGTGGGTTCAAAAGCCTGTTACTGAAATCACATTCCAGTAATTGAAGTCCAGTAATGCTGATTGAAATTTCTTATATAAAAATCTATATCACAGTACCGATACATTTTTTTTTTACTTTTTCATATGCAGAATATATAGTTCTTGAAGTGCTTGAACATATAGCTGATGGAAGTATCTCAGATGTTGACTTTATGTGGAGTGATGATGAGGAAGATGGAGATGTAAGAAAAATATCCGTATAAACTTTATAAAGTAAAATGACTAGCTTCCGGCCAAACGAAACATAGGATTTGACATAAATCGAAAGCGTAACTTGAAAATTAATTATTTTTTCTTACACGAACGCATCGCTTCGCTTCAATAGGCCTTTATTAACCCCCAAGAGCCATGGAGCACTTTTATCATGGATGGATGCACTTTTATGGACTTTCAAAACAGAAACAACCATTCACTGCCATTATAAAGCTTGGAAGCCAGGACATTTTTTAATATAACTACAATTGTATTCGTCTGAAAGAAGAACAATGTCATATACACCTAGAATGACTTGAGGGTGAGTAAATCATGGGCCAATTTAAATTTTTGGGTGAACTATCCCTTTATGGGTATAGTACAACCAAAAATTATATTTGTCATCACTTACTCATCCTCATGTTGTTCCAAATCTGTATGAGTTTCTTTATTCGGCTGAACACAAAAGAAGATATTTTGAAGAATGTCGGTAACTAGACAGTTGACAGTATAGCCATTGATTTCCATATTTTTTCCTACTATAGCCTATATTTCCTAATAACTACATATTATATTATTGTGATATAATATTATCATTATTAGTAATTATTTAGAAAATTATAATAACATTTATCAGTAATTTCTCAATATAGATATTACAACACCGTATAATTAATTACAGCAAAAGCAGATCAAATTACGAAATACAGTACAAATACAGTAAAGTACTATTTGGTAGTTTACAGTACTGATCTTGTGTACTGTAAAGTGAATTACAGTACAGTTACTGGAAATAGAAATACATGCATCATGCATGGCAACCGTGCTGCCAGTAATGTACTGTAGAAATACATGAAAATCGCTAACAGAGAAATTGTTTCAAGGATGCACACAGGAAATTACTCTAACGTGAATGCGTTGATTGATTCCTAGGTTTATTTTGTTATGAATAAACAAATGTGCGATCTATAAAGCAAAAACCTTACAATTAAAGTTGAAATGTTGTAATGTTCAAGTTTTTGATCTAAAAAAGAAAGATTCGCAAAGAAAATGACTCTAACATGACCATATTGATTGATTCTAAGATATTTAGTTTATTACAAACAATGTGCAATCTGTAAAACAAAAACCTCAAAATTAAAGTTGAAATGATATACTGTTGAAAAGTTTTTGACCTTGAGAAAAAGCTTTAAGTATATACTAACAATTTTTATGTTTATTATTTAATTTTATGTTGGTACATTTTTGTGAAGTACACCTGTTTTGACGTAACGTCCATTGAAATGGACAAAAAAAATTACAATTAAAGCAAAACATTTTTTTTTAATTTTTTTATTTGGTCTCATTTATAGAAACCTCATGAGCTGGGAAAATGTACTTTTATATTTTTCAGAAACCTAAAACATAATTCAGGTCTGAACGGGTTAAAAAACGTTGTGCAACGTTTTGTCGGGGCTGAACGCAGCCCAGGTGATTGGAACAAAATACAGAGGAGGACTTTTACTTTCTGAACCTGGACTTTACACCTCTGACTGTAGCTTCTATGTGTTTTAATTATTTTATTAAAACTTTTGATGTAAGACCGTAAAAGGGTAATCATAATGTGCAAAATATTCATTTTCAGTTTACTACATTTTATATTGTGTCAGAGTGAGGACTAATTAAAAAAACATTTTTATTTTATTTTAAGGTGTACATGTTCATCAGAGAGTTGTTGGATGTGAACTGTTGAATGATGATAAACCAGGTCCAGCTCATTTCTGGAGTGCTTTTGATGGACAATCTATGGAGGAGGTCACCTATGACCTGGAACAAAACGTTGCATTAAAGTTTTGCGAAGGTACCTGCATTTGGAAAAGAACAATGTGATGAGAAAAGGTGAGAGAATCAACCTGATTATCTTCAGTATAATTAAGATAGGAAAAAAAAGTTTATATATTATATTATATATCAAATTATATATGATTATATATTTTATATAATCAACAGATATGACCCAGACAGCGGCACTGACAGAAAATGCGTGCCTCTGAATGCGTTATGAAACATGAGAACCATAAATAAATAACAACAGTAACACTTCTCATTATTCTCTGTAGTGAAACCCAGAGTCAGACTCATGAGGAAGAAACTCCCAGACGCTCAAGGGCTTCAGATCAGCTGTCTGGCCACTGGCTTTTACCCCCGTCACATTAACCTGACCCTGTTCAGAGATGATCAGCCTGTGGATGATGACCAGATCAGAGGAGGAGAGATTCTGCCCAACGGAGACGGAACTTACCAGATGAGGAAGAGTTTAGTGATCAGCGATGAAGAACTACGTGAAGGACATAAATACAACTGTACAATGAAGCATCTCAATCTGGACAACAAACTGGACATTATATTTGGTAAATAAAAATGCCCAAACCCGCAAACAAACTAAATGCCCTTTTTGATATCAACAACATAGATTTAATAATAATAAAAACTATTTCAGTACATATCTTTAGCTTTTGTATTTATTTTCCTTTTCTTTTTTTCTTCTTTTTTTTTACCACAATTTCAGATACAGATAAATATGACCCAGGAGGATCCGTCATTCTGTCTGTAGTTTTCAGTGTGCTGGTGTTAATGTGTGTGGCTGTTCTCATCGTAACTGCACTCATCATATGGAGGAAGAGACGTGCTGCTGGTAAATGTTCTACAGTCCAGGGGCCTCATGTACAAAGACTTGCGTTGAATTCATACTAAAACATTGCGTACGGACAAAGCTGTAAATGTGCGTACGCACAAAAAAACCCAGATGTATGAATCTCTGCGTACGAAGGATCCCACGCATATTCTCTTTGTACATCCCAGTTGACGTAAAATTGAGCGCACATGCACGAGCACAACGCTCCACCCAGTCTCCTCCCTTAATTAAATTAATTTAAATATGGTAATGAGTCCACTTTGGCAAAAGAAAACAGTAAGAAAATGGCGGCAAGAAACGAAACTTTACAGAAAGTGAATTGGAGGTGCTACTATCGGAGGTAGAAACAAACAAAAAAACAAAAAAAATGTCCTCCGGAATTAATAACAAAAGGAAAAAATATGAGTGGGAGAGTTTGGCTGATGCAGGTGGGATCTGAAAGTCGCACTGTAGAGTAGACTGAGTACAGTTGAGACAATTTTTGCGTTTTGATTTTCCACACAAAAATAGACACTGAAAAGAAGTGAATTTCCACATGACACGCCACATGACATTTCATTACCTTGTAGACTAAGATATTATCAATCAATAATACCCACAAGTAGTTTATATTTTCCACAATTAGATCATAAAAATAAGGTGCTTTTTGTCTCAACTTTGTCTCAACTGTACCAATATGTGGTACAGTTGAGACACCCATTTTTAATGATGTAAAGGTAACTAACCATTCATTGTAAATATAAAAAATAAAGACAAATAAAGAAAATAACAATTGGGCAACATTTTTTTTATTCATCCATTTATATTCATTCATTTTATTTAAATTTGCACTGGTTAAAATGTATAAAGCAGGAACAAGATATTTAACAATATTTATTAATAATACACAGTTTAAATATCACAAATATCTAATTTTATTTTAATTTGCGTCCTATGCTGGCTAATTACGACGTTTAACCTGTTATCATAACACTGAACAACTAAACAGTGTTTCCTAATAGAACTCTATCGGGGGTACAGTAGATATGTGTCTCAATATCCCCCGCTGGCCACCTCGCACATTTCTCTAGATTTTGCAATTACCTTGCATGACACAGTACCATGAAATATGTCAGTTTTTAGGGCACAGAATAACGTTTGTGGTGATACCAGTTATGTTTAACAGTCATATAGGGATAATAAGCTATTCATTGTGGAGAGTGCATGGTGAAGTGAACGTCATATCTTAGAAAAAAAAAAAAACTTTCCCCGATATCTTCGGATCGGAGATGCGTCCGTTGTTCAAATTTACCACGATCAAAGAGGACACTAATATGCACGTGCACAGCAAAAATCACAACTTGTGCTTGCTGCGAACGCAAGTTATTTAAGGTGTCTCAACTGTACACATGTCTCAACTGTACACAGTCTACCCTAAATGACCTTAAAAAGAAATGGTCTGATATAAAGGTGGACATTAAACCAAAGCTGTCATTGCCATAGACTAAGGGTTGTATCAGTTTGCATATGCTTTTATATGTTCTTACTTAATTGCATAATTGATAGAATATTCCCATAATACTCGTGTGACAATATAGGCTATGTCAATTATTTTATAAATTGCAAATTAATAGCAATGCTTCCCACAGGTGGTGGTGCGATAGACTTGTAGAACGAAAATTCGTTGTGTAATGTTTGTAACTTCACTTCATTGCCTGTAAGAGTCGCCAACGGACAAAAACAATGAGAAATGTACGTACGCCAGACATGAAATTGGCGTGGATGAACGCACATTCTCGCGTTAATTTCACTGTTAGTACGTACGACCGTGAGCGTGAAAGCTGGCGTACGCAAAGTTTTTGTGCGTACGCAAGATTGATACATGAGACCCCAGTTCACTACGTTTGATGCTCAATTAGAAAATGACACCAAACATCATGTTCCTTTAGAAGAGGCTCTTTCAATGTTTACTGTATACAGTTTTGTGATTGTGACATTTTATTCTGGTTTATTTCATCTTATTCAGGACAAGGCTCTGAGACGTCACTGAATAAATACTCCCCTACTCCATGTGAGTATACTATGTTTTAAATGAAGTCAGCAATATGTTCATTTTAAGTTTAATTTTGGAAAATGTCTAGAAATTGAACCAAATGAATGTTTTATTGATTTCAGCCTCCACGCAAGATGAAAATTTAGTCTATGTAATGCATTAAATTAAAAAATCAAGACAACACATGGGAAAATGAGCATTTCGGGGAGTTTCCAAGATGATTCCTTGATTGCACGTGTTTTGATCAGCTCTGCATTCCCAAATACTTAAATTGACTTGTAACATTATTGCAAAGAAGACTTTGAAAGATGGCTAACTCTAATAACACAGTGATTTTTCGGACACAACAATGGGTGGATCTGAAAAAAGGAAAAGTGCTGGAAAGAAGGCTGGAAAGTCCAACCAAAGCGTAAATGCTAACACTGCTAGCAAAACTAGCAGCAGCACGCAGTGGCCGAAACTTTTATGAAGATCCCTTCCAGTGATCTGATTACTGACAACTTGCATGATTATCTTAGACAAGACTGATCTGGATGAATTTATACTGGTGGAGGAAGAATTTCCATCTCTCCCTGAAACTCCATGCAAGTCTCCATCCCCAAACAACATAGCACTGTAGACAGACACACTACGGTCATCCTCGCACAGATCTCAGAACTTTTCTGTGATAAAAAATGATACAAATTTAATTTGAAATTGGAATTTTTTGTTGTTTAAATTATTGTAGTGAACTGGCAAAAATTAGGAAAATTGGTGAGGATAAAATTTTAGGTAAAATTTCCATCTTCTAACAAAGTAGAGGAAATTTCTGAAATGGACAAAACAGAACTTACTGAGCAGAAACATAAATTAGAGGAAATTTACAAAAGAGTGGCTGAAGATCTTTATAAGATCTCAAACAAAATGGCTTGAAGAGGGCGAGAAGAGCTCTGCCTATTTTTTAGACTTAAGAGGCATGCAAGCCAAAAATAATTATATTGAGCAATTGAATATTAATGGTGATATTGCTGAGGACCCCAAAATCATTGCACATTTTTGTTGAGTTTTATAGTTATCTTTACACCTCAAACAATCTAGTGAATAAACTATGATAATGTGAGAAATGTTGAAGGTGTCTGAATACATTTTGGTTTGACTGTAAATTGCTGAACAGACACAGTTTCATGAGTTCACTGTTGTGCTGATGTTAGATGATGTATTATGACTGAATAGTGGATTTTTTCCCTAAACCTGACTATCTAGCGTCTTCCAATCGACACTTAATAACCTTTATACTCTAGCTTTTGCGTCTTCAGTCGACAACTGGCCGAGTTTCTTACTCTAACTTGCTTCCCTAAACTAGCTCACTTCCTAAACTAGCATCCTGCACAGGAATAAATCGACAAACAGACCTGCAAATGTCCTTTAAATCCTTTAATCACGGCGAGATCTTCCCGAGCAGTTCTCAGGGAATCTCTCCCAAGAAGCAAGGCCGGAGGATCTCATACAAATTCCATTGAGACTCCCACAGTGCACAAGAATACAACAGTTTTTATAGTATAGAGGTATGGCATAAATGTCAGGCTGCATTACATATTTCCCCATATTTGATTGGTTCTTCATATGCAAACCCCTCTGTTACTAGGTAAAGCAAACTTTGTTTTAATGATGACTTCATTTGTTAATCACAAGATTCTAACAGACTGTCTAGTTTCATTTCCCAAACTATGTTATTTATACACGCACACACTCAAAGTCACAAGTTTTCCATTGGTTTCGTACAGTACATCCTGTTCAAATGTTAGATGTTAAATAAGGTTAGATGTTAGAAACATGGTTAGTTTAATATACAGTTAAAAATTTCTACGACAATATCATGGAAAGCTGTCCACCGCATGCAGTCAAAATAATTCAAATGATGGCAATGATGCTGGTGATACATTCATGAAAAAACGGAACTTTTTATTTTAAAATCGCACAGGTAAGTCCAAACCTAAATTTTGGTATAATCGGCAATCACCTTTCTTTAAAAAAAATTTCATCTGCCTCTTTTTGTTTGATGCCTAATTCTCTTTCGTTTTGTTTCTCTCTTCTAGTGGATTCTTGAAGTGCACACTGCTGTGCCCTGGTCAAGTTGTGAGCAAAACACTCAAACTGTCTAAAATCGCTGCTAAACAGCGCAATGATTGATGCAAGTGAATTCAATACCTGTCTGTAGTTATAAAGTGTACTTATAGACCTAACACGTGTCACATTTGGACAAAAATGAAACATTTAAACAGACATTGAAACAGGCTTCAATAAAACATTTTACTCTGCATTAAACTTAAAAATATATAGGTCTATATAAACAAATTACCCAATTATTAAACTTACCAGCAATGTCAGTTTTATTTACTTTTATCAAAAGTCTCTGTGCCTACAATGTATTTTCAAACCAAGGCATACATGGTTTTGTTTTTTGTTTTATCCAATTTTGCAAATAAGAATAGTAAAAGATACTATATCCATTGTTTTGCAATGTCCATTTTGGGTCACTAGCACCAAGGATTGACAGGCATCTGAACCAATCCAATGACAGCTGCGGTCTGCAAAAGTGAAAGTAAAAAGTAACAAACGAAAGAACAGATAAAACAGGCAATAACATGTTGTATCTAAGAGAAAGAACACTGTCTTCCCTGCTGAGAATGCGCCAAATGAACTTTGAGGGGCTGCTTAGTAATGCATGATATAGATCAAAGAACATTGTAGAAGTACACATTTGACCCTGATATTAAACACTGTCTAAACAATGAAGGCCAGAAAAAGTTTACATGCACTGCCATCAGAAAGGAGTAACATTGAGCTTACACTGTAAAAATGTACTTAATTCATTATATATATATATATATAATTTATTTTTTGTTTGTTTGATTGTTTTTAATTTTGTTTGTTTAAAAAAAAAAAAATGTGTCTTAGTTTTACTTCCAAAAGTTGAAATAACTTTTTCTTTTTCTCAAAAAAATGCTGAAGCCTGATTGAATTACGTCTGTGCAACTGCACAGACCAATGGCGTCTCCATTTGCCATAAGCAGCCGGTGAGTTAGCAAACAGCTAAGCTCCATTCAGCAAGACAGGCTTCACAATGATGTTGAAGACCCTGATCTTGGTGTTGATGCTGATCTCAGAGGATCGCCAGACGTTTCTCTACACAGCAAAAACTCCAGTGTTAAATTAACACTCCTGGGAGTATATATGAGACCAACCTTGTAGAGTGTAAAGTGTTAAAATATGAGTGTTAAATTAACACTCAAGAGTGTTAAAGTTAATGAGATAATTAAGTGATTAATTGAGTGATGATTGATCATTATTGAAGACACCTGATGTTAACAAGCAGAATCACTGAAGGAGAAAATCACAAATTGTAAGCCACCGTTATGGTGATTATTGTTTGCTTTAGTTGGGCTCTTGACCCTTATATTATTAACTTTAGATATTGTTTGGCTGTTGTATCTGAGTTATAACTGCCAGATGAACAAAGAAAAAAAGTGATCTGATGGTGTTGGTTATATTATGACAATCGTCATTTGAACTTGATCACTGAACTCATATTTCTGACTTAGATTTATGTTGTTGGTTACAGCATAACTGTGATTCTGCATAAATATCCAGAATTTTAGATATAATGCAAAGGACTTCTTAAAAGTTGTTTTGAAAAAAAAAAATCTTTCTTTTAGGCACACAAAGACATCAAGATTCAGTCTATGCATCTCAACAATGGTGACGAGCAGAATATTCAATTAGGAAAAGTAAATTACATAGACAATTCAGATCATAATTTATTCATACCGCAATGCATGATGGGAGCCATTAATGAGTTGTGATTGGTGGCAGCCACTGCAACATGCTTTATTATTGTCACCATTGTTGAGATTCACAGGCTGATTATTGATGTCTGTGTTTCTAAATAAATTAATTAATGTGAAAGTCTTTTGATCAGAACAATGTTTATTAAATATTTTGGATTACATGAAAAATACTGAAAATCATATGCTGTAGAATTACAGAGCTGCTGTAATTAACAAATCAAAACTATCTCAATAAGTTTAGTTTTTCAGATCACAACATGATTATGTCAAAACATAACCAACACCATCAGATCACATTTTTTCTTTGTTCATCTGACTGTTATAAATCAATAACAGCAGACAAGCAAAATTTTAAGTAAACATGTAAGGGTCAAGAACCCAACTAAAGCAAACACCCATCACCATAACGGTGGCTTACAATTTGAGATTTTCTCCTTCAGTGATTCTGCTTGTTAACATCAGGTGTCTTCAGTAATGATCAATCATCACTCAATTAATCACTTAATTATCTCATTAACTTTAACACTCTTGAGTGTTAATTTAACACTCATATTTTAACACTTTACACTCTACAAGTGTGGTCTCATATATACTCCCAGGAGTGTTAATTTAACACTGGAGTTTTTGCTGTGTACTATTGATGTTAATGCACAGGCTTGCTGAGGTATCTAGAATGATGCTGGTCTTTCCCTGCATCTGTTGTTGGCTGTGAGAGAGAACTAAGACAAGTAATTTCCCTCGGCGGCCATTTTTGAAACCCCTCTCATGCAGCTATTTCAGTCATGCAAGTATAGCACCTATCTCTTTCAATTTAAAATCTATTTTACCTTTGCACAATGTGTAAGTAACATACATTTTTCAGATCATTTTTTTGTCATACTTCTGGTGTTTCACTTATTCTTTGTCACATATTTTATTCTATTTTATTTTATTCCTTTCCATTTTGTTTACTTAATTGTTGTTCCTAATCTGTAAAGTTTGTCAATGTAATGATTGTATTGCCTCCACAAATAAAATAATGTAAAGGTACGATCAGCTATGCCAGGTCAGTGTTTCTTCTCGAGTTCTCCCTGCCTGTTTCTGGACACATTTTGTGATTAAAATGACACACAAGAACAGAAAATCGACCACCTGTTTGAATAAAACAGAGTGGAATAAGAATTACCAATATCATAAATGTTTTGTGTTTTTAAACACTGAACAGCTATCATTCAAATGGCTATTTAAATGTCTGTTTCATTTTTATATCTCGTCTTTATAAGCACTTTATATTTTTTGCTTAAAGAATTTAATTAATAAATGTATAAAAATGCAGTCTTCCGTTTAAGAAGCAATTAACATATGAACCTTTATTTTGGTTTTGGTGCAACGACGTCATAAAGGCTGCGCCGCTCTCCTGTCTCAACCTTCTTCTTTTTTTTTTTTTTTACAGTCTATGGTCTCAACAAAGGTTTGTGTTTCTGAACGATTATGTATTTAAGGTGTTAAAATTAGTGATGGCAAAATGAGGCTTCCTGAACCACTGAGACCTCGCAGCCCATTGCTTCAGCCAGAGGTTCATTACTCGAAGCTTCATTCAGCATTGCTCACTAGGGACACCTTGCTGCTGTGCAAAGAAATAGCAGACAAATAAATTAATTGTATTTATTTATTTATTTATTTATTTTCTTCTCACGGTTAATGTCTGTAACCTTTCATTTGCAATAATAAAAAGACATGAGCAGAAATTTGTCCATTGCCTGGGTATAATATAAAATATGTATCTTTCTCTGTCTAAATTTACTTGTGCAGAGACAGCTGTCACACACACACAGTTAATTAATTGTTCATAAATTGTTTGGATAGTGACAGTATGAACAACCAAAGTGACACTGTGTTGAGTGCAGTGCTTATGGTGGAGGGAGTGTACAGTGTAGTAAAGTAAACTGCAACAGCATAGTCTGAGGTGGGAACATTTGTTTCTGGGGGTTATTGTGCAGTGAACTGTTACTAGTTTTAGTGCCGTGTTGTGCTTATGGGACTGGGGATGTAGAGGAGCAAACTGCAACACTGCAGTTTGGGGTGGGTGAAGGAAGGATACAAAAGATTTTTATTGAGAAACAGAATTATTTCAAGTGTGTTGGGGTTTAGACGATTCCTCTTCTCGGACAAAATCTCTCCAGCCTTGGAAAAGAAGGAACAGTGGATGCAGGGGAACATAAAAATGCCAGTGCCAGCTGGTATAAATGAGGATACTGATGCTTCTGTTGAGCCCAGACAGGGGAGGATTCCCTCTTACTTGCTGGCTCCATTACCAGGAAAAAGGAAGAGGTCACAAAAAGCAAACAAATCCAAAAGGGCAATCCAAATCAAAAAGCAATCCAGTCCAGATCCAAAAATCCAAATCAATCCAAATAATCGTATCTAATTAATATAACAAGACTATAATATAGCTACTATAATTAATAATAACAATATACTATATCTATTCTAACCTGATAATGTAATAATATACAGCCCTAACACATATGACACAATAACGACAATGACAATGATAGTTATATAACTCTCTGACTCTCTCTGACACTACTACAACTGCCTCTACTACTCCTGACAACTAGAGGTGGGCGGATCGATCCTGAAGTATCGATATATCGATACTGACGTGGTATCGAAAAGGATCGATCCTCACATAAAAATATCGATCCAAATGTGTGTTTTTTTACCAGTCATTTTTTATTAATTTATCAAATTAAATGAATTAAAAATAAAATACAATTAAATATTAAAATGTTGACGTCAGTAAGATTTTTTTAATGAAATTAATATTTTTATTCAACAAGGATCGGTGCATTAAATTGATCAAAAGTGACAGTCAAGGGTTTTACACTGTTAAAAATAAATCTACTTCATATAAATGCTGTTCTTTCAACTTTGTTCATCAAATAATTCTGCATAAAATGTATCATGGTTTCCACAAAAATATTAAACTGTTTTCAACATTGATAATAATAAGAAATGTTTCCTGAGCAGCAAATCAGCATATTAAAATGAATTATCATCATGACTGGAGTAATGATGCCGAAAATTCAGCTTTGATCACATGAATAAATTACAGTTTACTATGACATAGAAAACCTATGTTAAATTGTAATATTCCAGTTTTTACTGTATTTTTGATCAAATAAATGCAGAAGAGAATTAAAAATCTTGCAGACCCCAAACTTTTGAACAGTAGGCTAGTATACTAGTAGGCTAGTACTATAATTAGGGTAGTTTTGTAAAAGTCACTGACTAATTACAGGCGAGTTGAGAGCACAAATCACAAAATATTTAGTAGTCATGAAACGTATTCAGATTTAGCATATTAATGATGCATTCACCTCATAAATCATGACACACTGCTCTAGCACAGGAAAGTGCATACAAGTTCAAGTGCATGCTTTTAAAATGAAAAAGTATCGGTATCGATATCGGCGATACTGGCCCTGTATTTACTTGGTATCGGATCGATACCGAAATTTGCAGTATCGCCCACCACTACTGACAACACCCTCAAGGTGGCGCGAGTTTCGAACCCCCTTTATCCGGAAGCGACACTCAGACCGAACCGATGACGTATCCACACAAACCGAGGCCTCGTTTGTCATTAGTCACGTGATTTTCACGTTAACAACACAAGCCTCGAATCGCGGCTTCATCTGGCACGCCCATTTTTTCTCGACACAAGCTCCGACGCCTCGGTTCAAATATCACATCGCTAGTTAAAATCGATTTATTTTAAGTAACATGAAGTGAATCAATTACTTGTGTTTAGTGATGGCCCATGTACTTAGTGAAATTATTATTTGAATAACGTTAGTTAAACACAGTGGACGGCAACAATCTTGACACGAAGTGGCAGATTTTTCTTGTTAATAATTGCAATTATTAAATTGAAAATACTGTCATACTCACCCCCATGTCGCTCCAAATATGTATGGCTTTCTTTTTTTCTGTGGAACATAAAATATATTTTACATTAGTATTATTGGTCAGATAATTGTTCCATTTGACCCTGTTAGTTTGTCCCGTAAACGGCTCATAAATGGTTCATAAATGATAAGTGTTATTTGTCTCAAAAACACTTGAGACTACTACAGCTTAGTGGTTTAACATTTAAAAATTGTTTTAATTATTTTAATATAGCAATAGCTACATTATCATAAAATAACTGTTGCAGGTTTCTAGACTTGCTAATTTTACAGAATTTTATAGTTTTATGTACCAGAACATAATAAAAATAATCTGGTCGTTTTATCAGATCTTAAAATCAGTTAAATACAACCTTAGATGAACAACAACAAATGACATATTACACTAAGTCATTATTTATTTTAAAGACCCCCTGTGGTGAAAGTCCAGTTTTTAATGTTGTTTATATGTCTATGTGGTGTTTTAATATGATTTAAGACAAACCATGTACAAATGCATAAGTCAACACCATCTGAGCTGGTGTGAGTGTGTGGAGGTGGGGCTAATTTGCATATTCACAGAACAGCAGTAGAGTTACATTCAAGCTATTTTAAAGGGATACTTCACCCAAAAATTGAAATCACCCCATGACTTACTCACCCTCAATTTTTCTAACACAAACGCATCACTTCGCTTCAGAAGGCCTTTATTAACCCCCCCGGAGCCGTGTGGAGCACTTTTATAATGGATAGATGCACTTAGATGGACTTCAAAACATAAACGGCTTTTCACTGCCATAATATTATAAAGCTTGAAAGAGCCAGGACAGTTTTTTAATATAACTCCGATTGTATTCGTCTGAAAGAAAAATGTCATATACACCTAGGATGGCTTGAGGGTGAGTAATGCAGAGTTCACATTGCACGATTTTCAAAGTAGTCGGGTCACTGTTCTTTTCACACTGCACGTCTATCTGGGGCAGCATTCAGTTACTGCTGTGTGCACATCACTGCACGATGGATCGGCGACAGGAGGTTTCACACTGCATGACTTTACAAAAGAAAGAATCGCTGTCAACTTCTGTCTGATCCGAAAACTACTTTTCACAACCAAACACGCGTGAGAAGTGATAAGGAAACAACGCAAGATCACGCGTGCGTGAGACCGAAATTGTTATTATAAATGATATAGCCTGCAAGAAGATTGCGATCCAAATTATCTGTGCGCTGATTTGCAGCGAAAAGGAGAAAAAGAAAAACTGATTATGCAGGAGGAAATTGTTGGGGAGACGAGGGGAGAAAGGATTGTGTTTCTGCAAAGAGAGTTGGGAGTAAATAATTTTGCAATGTGCTGCTGTTACTATTGGTCAAGCAAATGTTTGTGCTTTGTTTCTGTTATAATTGATATAATTGTAAATATATCTATTCAAATGCTGATATTGTGGTCTATAAGTCCTCCCCGAACATCCCGCTGACCTGTATCTTGCTCTCTCATTGGCTGTAGGTCAACGCCGGTGTAGTTTTCAGTCAGAACACTTTCACACAGCAGGATTTTGAATCGCTGACAGGTCCAGATATTTGGCATGCTATCTGGCGACTCGTCTGCGACTCATCGACTCATTCTCTCAGATCACGTCTTTGATCATTCACACTGTGTGATTGTCACTCACATGAACAAGCACCGATTTGCCTATGATTTCGGGAATTTTTCTGCGATTTCACAAAACTTTTCGGCGAGCGAAAATCGGGCTTTAAATTGTTCAATGTGAACTCGGCATAAATCATGGGGTAATTATCATTTTGGGGTGAACTATCCCTTTAAGGCATGAATATTTTTTTTCCAAGGAAAAAAACTTTTAAATAAGTCATTTTGGTAAACAAAAATGAGTTTAAGTGATCAAATTTACTTTAACAAAAATAAAGCCAAAATGGAAAAGCTTTATGGGTGACAAACTAAGTAACACCCTATGATTCAACAACTGCTTGAAGACTAGAGCCACTTTTAGCAGCAATAAGTTGAAGAAATCATTTTCTGTATGACAGCATCAGTCTCTCACAATTTTGGCCCACTCCTCTTTATAATGTTGCTTCAGTTCAATGGGGTTTGTGGGCATTTGATTATGCACCGCTCTCTTAAGGTCCCACGGCAACATTTCAGTCGGGTTGAGGTCTGGACTTTGACTGGGCCATTGCTACACCTTGATTCTTTTCTTTTTCAGCCATTCTGTTGTAGATTTGCTGGTGTGCTTTGGATCATTGTCCTGTTGCATGACCCAATATTGGCCAAGCTTTAGCTGTCGGACAGATGGCCTCACATTTGACTCTAGAATACTTTGGTATACAGTGGAATTCATGGACGACTCAATGACTGCAAGGTGCCCAGGTCCTGTGGCTGCAAAACAAGCCCAAATCATCAACCCTCCACTAGCATGCTTGACAGTTGGAGGTGTTTGTGCTGAAATGCTGTGTTTGGTTTTCGCCAAACGTGGCGTTGTGCATTATGGCCAAACATCTCCACTTTTGTCTCATTGGTCCAAAGGACATTGTTCCAGAAGTCTTGTGGTTTGTTCAGATGCAACTTTGCAAACCTAAGCCGTGCTGCCATGTTCTTTTTAGAAAGAAGAGGCTTTCTCCTGGCAACCCTTCCAAACTTGTCTCGTCTTTTTCTAATTGTACTGCCATGAACTTTAACATTTAAAATGTTATATGAGGCCTGTAGAGTCTGAGATGTAGTTCTCTTGGGTGTTTTGCCATTTCTCTGAGCATTGCACGGTCTGACCTTTGGGTGAATTTACTGGGACGTCCACTCCTGGGAAGATTGGTAACTCTTGAATGTTTTCCACTTTTGAATAATCTTCAATTATTCAAAGCAGTAAGGGTGTACTTAGGTTTTCAACCATGGCTTTTCCATTTTTGCCTAGTTTATGTTAAATAAATGACACAGTTTTTTTGTTCATCTGAGGTATCTATATGTATTTACCAAATTTTAAGTTCTGCCAAGGATCAGATCATTTTTTATTATTTATCCCGATACATAATTAACAGAATTCAATAGGGTGTCCTTTCTTTTTCACATGACTGTAGCTGAATGATGTCTTTTGCTTTGTGCCATTAAACTGGGGTTAACTTTTTTTTCACTTTTCAGACCTGATGCCGCTTAAAGAGGAGAGTCCAGAACTGTATGAAATGGAGGACAAAGTACAGTATGAGAAACATGATTTCATAACTGAAGATATACTTTGCTCACAGACTGAAAAGTCTTCCTCACAAAAAAGAGGTGAGGAGACGGGATCTAAAAGATCTTTTGCCTGCAAACAGTGTGGAAACTTTTTCTCTACAGCAGGAAACCTTAAAATCCATATGAGAAGTCATACTGGAGAGAAGCCTTACACATGTGATCAGTGTGGACAGAGTTACACACGAAGCAATACCTTAAAGGATCACATGATGGTTCACACTGGAGAAAGACCTTTCGAATGTGATCAGTGTGGAAAGAGTTACACGCGAAGCAAGACCTTAATGGTTCACATGAGGATTCACACTGGAGAAAGGCCTTACACATGTGATCAGTGTGGAAAGTGTTTCATAAGAAAAGACAACCTTAATTTACACATGAAAATTCACTCAAGAGAGAACCATTTTATATGCCATCAGTGTGGAAAGAGTTTCAAAGACATAGAACACCTTAACAGGCATGTAATAATTCACACCGAAGAGAAGCCCTTCAAATGTCACCAATGTGGAAAGAGGTTCAAAATAAGTAAAAACATTAAGGCACACATGAGAAGTCACAGTGAAGAGAAGCCTTTCAAGTGCCATCAATGTGGAAAGGGGTTCGTTATAAATAAGGACCTCATAAGACACATGAGAAGTCACACTGAGGAGAGACCTTTCAAGTGCCATCAATGTGGAAAGGGTTTAAAGCATGAAGAATCCCTTGCTTACCACATGAAAATTCACACTGGAGAGAAGCCTTTTAGCTGCAATCAGTGTGGAAAGAGTTTCATACATAAAGGACAGCTTAATGTTCATATGAGAGTTCACACAAGAGGCAAACATTTTAAATGCGGGCGATGTGGGGAGAGTTTTACAGACAAGAATCTCCTTAAAATGCATAGAATACTCACTCCAGCGAGAAGCCTTTCCCCTGTCCTCAGTGTGGAAGGAGATACAATCTTAAAGGACACCTTAAGAATCACATGAGATCTCACACGGGGGAGAAGCCTTTCACCTTTTTTCACCATGTGGAAAGTGGTTCATGCATAACGGACACATTAATCGTCACATGAGAATTTATAAAAGGAGAACGATTTAAAATGTCAACTGTGGAAAGAGTTTTACAGACAAAAAACAACAACAACTTAAAAGGCACATAAATATTCACAGAAGAGAGAAGCTTTTTTATTTTTCAAAATATATTCTTTTGTTTAACAGAAGGAAGAAAGAAACTCATACAGGTTCGGAACAACATGAGGGTGAGTAAATGATAACAGAATTAAAATTTTTGGAAATGAAAATTCTCTCATCAATTACTCGCTCTCATGTCGTTCCAAATCCATAAGATTTTATATTCATATTTGAAACACAAATGAAAATATTTTGAATGAAATCTGAGACCGTCAGAGTTTTGGGTGAAAATACTTTCAATAAAGGGACAGAAAAAAAACTATAATGTATTCACTAATCACTGAATTTTCTTTCTTTATTCACTATGAATTTTCTTTAAAAAATATATATATTATTTTTATTTGTATAAATGATTTTTTAAGTACCAGGGCGATGTAAAACATTTGAATAATGATTTTGGTCAAGCTCGGGTAAATAAATTGAACCACTTATAAAAAAAAAAAAAGGAAGATCACTAGGCATGTTATGGACAAATGAACAACAGTTTAAAATACTGAAGATTCTAATTTTGGCACATTGTGTACGTTATTGTAGACAATGTTTGCCACTTTGTCCCTTTCGAAGCATACCAGTTAATAAATTATCAGAAACAAAAAAATAATATATATATATATATATATATATATAGGCTATATATATATATATATATATATATACACACACACACTATATATATACACAATATATATTATATTGTGTGTGTATTAAATGTACTCACTTTCTGATAAATGCATAATTTTAAATTTGTTTGTTTTCAGATGCAAATGCCTTAAAGATGTTTTTGTTAACCTTTTAAAGTACTACATTATTGATATTCCAATCAATTTTCATTGTCACTGAATTAGATGTGCTGCTTCCTCTTTCATTAGTACTTTTATAATATATTACACATTGTATTATTTGTATGTAGTCTTTTATGTATGTGGCCTACATTTCTATGAACTTTCTGTGGACGGGACTTTTATTTTGTTCTGGTGTAATGACATCAAAAGGCTACACCGCCCTCCCCTGGCTCAACAGAGGTTTGAGTTTTTGAACACTTAAGTATTTGAGGTGTTTAAATCGATACAAATAGTTCAGTCTATATAGTTTTTACAAGTGATGTGAAATTAATGGTATTATGTGAGGTGCCGTGTGTCGCTTTACAGTTCAGTTTTCAGTTATGGATAGCCTAGTTGCCGTTTTCTCTCATTCAATTTCTAAATCGTGACTTCAGAAATAATTAATGAGTTTTTTGTGTCGGAAAACTGAACTATAAAGCGTTACATGAACTGATAGTTTGTCTCTTAAATGTCTCTTATGATATCTGTATGTGACTAAAGTGCATTTATATGTAACAAATTAGGTTTTCGATTTTTATTTCTTTCTTTTAATTGCTTTCCTCATATTAAACATGGCAAAATGTCAAAACATACAGGAACAAGAAGCTCCTGGTGAAACAACTGAGATTCACGTCACATTCTGTTTTCAAGATGGCATTTATTAAAGAGGAGACTGGAGACATGAGAAATTCACAACCATTCAGAGTGAAACATGAAAATATTGAGGAACAAACAGGTTTGTTTTCAAATGTGAACTCAGGAATTTTGTTCTCATTAAAATGTTGATATTTAAACAAATAAATGATCATTTTGAAAAGTCATGTAAATGACATGTGGTTAAAAATCCATGTTTTTAAGTGATATACAGTGCCTTGCAAAAGTATTGAAAACCCCTTATTTTTTTCACATTTTGTTATGTTGCTGCCTTATGTTAAACTTAAGCCACTTGCATTGTATTAGCTGTCTCATTGTCCTGCTGGGCCTGAGGTTCTGAATAATCCAGTCTATCCAGTTGAGTCATTACAATTCAAGTCTGATCATAACTAGTAGCCTACAACCTGAAAGCCAAAGGAAAAAACATCGGTATTTTTTACTTTCTTCAGACAATATACAATATCACTCAATATTACTATTAAATATATGGTAATGCCGCAAATTAGTCTTACCTGTGACATTCCCTACTCTGCCTTCTCTTCTAAAATAACCATTTTATCATAGTAAAATCTACATATCGTTCCTAAAAAAAGTATTATTTAGCGTAAAACATGTTGAAGATTAGCAAACAGGCTGTCAATTACTTAAATGATAAGGTGTTTCCTTACAAAAGCGGTTTATTCAGTGAAGTGAAGCCTCTTCTCTATTGACATCCATTCATAAAAAACAGCCTCAGTCTGCTCTCCTTCCCTGCGTACCAGCGTTTGCATTTGCCGTTACGCTTTTTTGGCTAAAGGTTGTGGGCTTGCTATTTAGTGGCTTAGGTTTATCCTTCTGTATGTGTTTCCCATCCCCATATATGACTCTAACAGTTATTATTTTTTTGTAGTGCTGATCCCCAGATCTGTCTTGGTTTTTGCTCTGATAGGCATTTTCAGCTGTTAGACCTTTTGAGGTGTGTGCCTTTCCAATTCATACCCATTCAACTGAATTTGCCACAGGTTAATTAACGAAATTGGAATGCTCCTGAGCTAAATTTCAAGTGAATGAATCATTAACAGATACATTTTTTTTTTTTCAACATTAATTTGTCACTTGAAATTATGTAATTGAAACCATTTTTATTTGAAGCGTCAAGTTACTACCTTCACAAGGTGCTTCACTCTATTTTGATCACTACCGTAACCGTACATCAGCGTTTATATCCGAACTATAACTTATTTGTATACTTCTGTGATAATGTTTATAACACAAAAATAATGGCACTGTGTGGTTGAAAAGACTGTTTGTAAAGTGTGTGTTTCATACATGCTCTCTCAAAGTCAGCTGCATCACCAAAACAGGTTTTGAATGTTCATATAGGCTACTTGTCGAAGGTTTAATAGACAGGCGAATTGATGTCATTTAGGAATAAGGTTGCGTCAGTTTTCATTCAAGATCGCAATCTTTGAATGATTAACTGTGCAGCTCTAACTCATAGTAAATATAGATATATATTTTTATAGTGTAATACTTATATTACAATAGTATACTAATAGTACAGTATAATACTATAATACACACACACACACACACACACACACACACACACACACACACACATATACATATAAAGAGCCTATTATAAATAAAATATAATAAATATAAGTAGCCTATAATAAAAATAAATATTCTTTAAAAAAATAAGTTGAAATAATGCAAATTGATTACTTTAACAAACGCATACTATCATAGTTAACCTCGGATAGTTACAGTAGACCTGTCTTTAACGGTTTATACATTTTTGTACAAAAAATATTTGATCACTGATTCATGGTAGCCTACCTTATTTCATACTTTAACAGTTGAATTTTAAACTTCCATTTTGTAGCTAAACAGTAATGATACATTATTATATCACTTGTTAATGGTTATTTATATTTAATAATTACATTCAGTCCTGCATGAACAGATTCGGTTTGCTTGCAGATTCGATGTGCGCTCACGCGCTCTGCTCACGCGGGCGACTTCGGGTGCGCGTGCCTGCATATGACGGATTCGAATTTTAGTTGCTATGGTGACGCGTCCCATGAATTCTTTCTGACTCGCAAATACTTTGTTCGCTGTCTGCTGGTTGAGAAGCGAATTCAGAGACTTTTGCTGAATCTTTCTGTGCTTATCTTGCGATTTTGAAGCTGTTTGGAGGATTTCAGAGAGGAGACTTTTATTCTTGAAGGAGATCGGATATATCATCTAACGTTACATCGTTTTATACGTTTTTTAAAGTTCACATTATTTCTGAGGACTCGTTAACGTTAATTGTATTGTTCTTTTCTTATTTTAGAGGGAGTTTGGAGTTTGTTTATTTATTTATTTGTTGCGGGGAGGGGTATTTCTGAGGAGCATAGTATTGTATTGAATTGTATTGCATTTTGTATTGTATTTGTATTGTTTTGATTGCAGTTTGAAGGAGGATGCAAGGCCCGACCCGGACACACACCGAGATTATTCCTGGACATTTAACACCTCTGTTTTGTGAGTTTGTTTCTGTGTCCAGATTATTCAGCACCGAAAATGAGATGCCGATGAGAAAGAGGAGGAGGATGGATAGTTCTGTGAAGCTTCGTTGGAGCGGCATCATCTCAGACCAGAATAACGTTACTGCACCGATAGATGAGAGAAGAGCTGAGGGTAAGTCAAATGACCATTGGAGAATATCACTGGAGTGTCATTAATGACCAGATATGACCACACCATATTATATCAAAACACAACTGAAGTTTGATCAAGCCAATAATCAGATTTTTATTTATTTATTCCAAGACATGTCATGAATATTTAAACAAGGATTGTTGAAAAAATAAAACATTTTAACAGAAGAATAGCCATAATATGAGTATCCAATGTTTAATAATTATAATTATTTGTTTGAAACATGCTTTTGTTTGATATTCTCTGCTTTAGATCAAGACTGTCTTCAAACCCCTCCATCTCCAGTCCACCACAGTCCTGCACTTTTCCGGAATTGGTTTGAGGTATTGGCCCTAATAAGCTACAAATGAATTTGAATATATTAATACTTGATAGATTTTGACACCTTTTTGTGCATTCGTATTAAATGTTCTTTGTTTATTGTGATATGGGAAGAAATCCAGGTCAAATCTCTTCTATGTGCTCTATGTGTATCATCAGCCTGTTAGTGAGGAAAGTGATAGTTCTGTAGATCTGCTCTCTCTTCACTGGAGTTGTGGAGAGCATATCTCTCTTCACTGGAGTATCTCAGGTCAGGGTCAGAAAGTGGAGGATCAGACCACTGCAGCCATTAGTGAGAGACACGCTGAGGGTAAATCCAATGACCAGTTGACAATGTGTAAATGCTCTGTTTATTAATGCTCTGTACATCATTAAGTCTACATCATTTTCAGCTAGATATGAGTATCCATTAATGGAAACGTGTCAATCATGGGAACTTAATTAATTAAGGGATTTTTTCTGTTCCCTTGGATGAAGTGCCATTAATTACCATATGTTACAAATTCACACCTATATCAAAATCCAAAAGTTTGATCAAAGTTATGATTTTTTTCCAGGACATGTCTTGAATATTTAAACAGAACTTTATTTTTTTAAGAATTCATGTAGTATCTGAAGAATCACCATAATATGACTATGCAGTGTTTAATTGATTACTTTCATTTAATACCATTTAATGTAATTAATAATTAATTAATTAATTAAATTTAATGATTTATTTATTTAATTGATTAACTTTATTCATTTATTTTGTATCATAAATTTTAAGGCCAGACAAGTAGTTTGTTGAGAGTTTGGTTTGTAAAGCAGGACTATACGCCTGCGCACATATATATTCAAACGCGCATACCTATAGACTAAACTCGTAATACGCATGTGCACACCGTCAGCGTTCTCACAGGTTCGCGCTTTTAAAGTTTGCGCAGAGAGAACTTAAGAGTTTTCTGTTAAAACGGTGTCGTGTTAGCGGCCCCTAAGTTAATAACTAATGATTGTTGCGACGAAAGTGAATCAATCAAAACGAACTTTACCTGGACAATAACTTTATTCTAGAGCTGCTATGAAGCCAAAACAATCTCTGCTACTTTAATTTCCTATTATCACTGTAAAGCTGCTTTGAAACAATCTACATTGTTAAAAGCACTATATAAAAGAAGGTGACTTGACTTGACTAATTATTTTTTGATTGCTTTTAAACATGATTTTGTTTGATATTCCTTGCCTTTAGATCAAAATTGTCTACAGTCCAGTGCCTGTGCTGCAGAGGATCATGGTCTTCAGGAAGCTCTATCCGGTGGTCTTGAAGATCAGCAGGTTCAAACCCCTCCAGCTCCAGTCCATCACAGTCCAGTCAGTCCAGCACCAGGTCACAACAACAGAGTGGACGAGACAACTGAGGGTGAGTTTACGGCCATGACCTTAAGCATTAAACTCACTGCTTTCCATGCAACTAAAATGAATCATCTTTTTGCAGACAACATTTTGAGCCGGTATGAAATGGGAAGAATGCTCGGTAAGGGATCATTCGGCTCTGTTTATGAAGGGAAACGCTTGGAGGATGGCCTTGAGGTATCGTCATTTTCTTACAATATTTAGCCAGCAAATTATGTTGTCTCACTATATCCATTTCAAGTCTTTTTGTGTGTATTTTTCCACTACTTACTGCATTTGACATGTTAGAAATGTAACATCTTTTTTTTTTGGTTGATCAGGTGGCAGTGAAAATTGCCAGAAAGCCGCAGAACATGAAGTACATCTACATTGTAAGTAGGCTACACTCACTATGTTGTTTTCAAATTAAAATATGAAAAACATAATGACAACCCCTTCATATAACAATGATCTTTCTTCCAGCCTGGTCATCCCGGACAATTGCCATTAGAGGTCGGCCTATTAATCCTTGCTAATAGGGGCCCCAAAGTTTCAGAGATCATTGAGCTGCTGGACTGGCAGGACCAGCCTGACCAATATATCATGGTCTTGGAGCGTCCCTCACCCTGTGAAGATCTGCGGCATTTTTGGAAACGTCACAAAGGCATCCTAGATGAGGACACAGCGCGGTTTATCATGGCGCAGGCAACGATGGCTGCTCATATGTCCTGTCGCCGTGGAGTGTTTCACCGTGATGTTAAGCTGGAGAACCTGCTGATCAACACAGAAACCCTTGAGGTCAAACTGATTGACTTCGGGTGCGGGGATCTCCTGCAGGACTCTGGCTATGAAAGATTCTGTGGTATGAATTATGAATCAAACCTGTAGTTTGGGACTTAGGTTCTAGTGACTAGTTCAATTGGTATCATATTAAACCATATCTCACATTTGAGGCAGCATTTTTTTTAATTAAAAACACCAGGTGTTTTGACCACATGTTATGGTATTTCATGCTATGGTACTTACCCATCAGACAAACCTTTTTTCTGCAGGCACTCGACTCTACTGCCCACCTGAGTACTACACAGAGGACAAGTACCACGGGAAACCAGCTACTGTGTGGTCTCTGGGAGTGCTCTTGTTCCTGTTGGTGTGTGGACGCTTTCCAGAACCAAGAGACAGGCAAATGATTGATGAGGACACCTGGTCTGATCCTGGCTTGTCAAACGGTAAGATGGCATTCATCACAACAAAGAAGACCAACTGTAATTTAAATCATACAAAACAAAGAAATTACGAAAAAGTAACACCTGAGCCAAGTGCCTGTATAGAAGATAGATACTGTATTGGATAATACAAGCTTTTTTTTCTTCTTTTTTTTTTTTCTGACCGTACTTTATAGGATAGTCGAACCTTACAGCTTAATACAAAGACAGTATGTTTGTAAAGTTTAAGGTAATAATCTGACTCACTTCTATCGTTCTGCACAGAATGCTGCCTCCTGATTCGATCCCTCCTGAAGGAAAGCCCAAGACAAAGGATTTATTTGAGGAAAATCCTTGAACATGAATGGTTTAAGGTAATGAGCCTAAGATCAGCTACAAATGATTTTGAAGATTATATTCACTTTTCATTTGAAAGATTTAAAAAATGTTTTCTTCTAATTGTAATCTATGACTGTAACCTTTTTTGTTTGTTTGTTTCAGGTCACAGAATAAGACATAAAGAGGAATGTCAGAGCTGCATGTCATGTCAGAATTCCTCCCAGAAGTTCCTTTGAAAGAATTGTTGGCTTGTCTGTTTGCTATTCAGCACCTAAGGACGACCTCCTGGAAAACAGCCAGGAAAAACCAGGACAACATATCACAGCCTCCGATAACACCAGACACATTATCCCTCTCTCCAGCATCTCCACTTCTGTGCTTCTCAGAGAAAATGGAAGAACTGGTGTATGCTGGAACCAAACTATCCCACTCTTTTGCTGCGAGCCCTCAGATATCAACCAAAAAACATCAGGCCTCGCAAACACCAAACCCTGCGGGCCCAGCTCGCCCTCGCCCTCCTCCTGTGAGAGCTATTCGGCCTCTGCCACAACGCCAGGGCCCACACACTCCCCCATCTGCTCGAGGTGAACCAAAAGCAACTGATACCAACTCTCAGTGATATGTGTCGGCCTTC
The DNA here is from genome assembly GCA_021554675.1 of Leuciscus idus. Classification (NCBI taxonomy): domain Eukaryota; kingdom Metazoa; phylum Chordata; class Actinopteri; order Cypriniformes; family Leuciscidae; genus Leuciscus; species Leuciscus idus. The sequence continues at coordinate 17,226,672 of CM038639.1, read as the reverse complement.
AATAGCCGTACAGCAAACCCAACTAATCTGGTGCCTATTACACATCAAACCCCTGGTCATTGCAACTATCTACCGATTGTCCTCGTCAACGCCTACAATGATGTACTCTCATCCTGTCTCAATACCATCGCCCCCCTTATAACCAAATCTGTCTCCTTCACACACTCCGCCCCTTGGTACACTAACCAAGTCCACCTCCTCAAAGCCAAATGCCGACAACTGGAACGACTCACCAATAAAACCGGTCTTACTGTCCACCTGGAAGCCTACAAACTTCACAGACAACAATACAAAGACGCCCTCAACTCTGCCCGCTCCTCCCACTACTCCTCTGTCATCCAATCCGGCTCCAACAGTCCCAAGACACTCTTCTTCACAATCAACAAACTTCTGAAACCCATGGACACAATCTCCAACTCCTTCACCACCTCTAAGTGTGAAGTCACCAAAATTGCCTTCTTTTCACCTTCGTAACATTGCACGGCTCCGTCCCTCTCTGTCTACCATTGCGGCTAAAACACTCATCCATGCCCTTATCACCTCCAGATTGGACTATTGCAACAGCATTCTTTACGGACTACCAAACAAAATCATCGATAAACTTCAATATGTACAGAACTCAGCTGGCCGCCTTCTCACCTCCACCCGCCGCCGTAATCATATCACCCCTGTCCTCTACAACCTCCACTGGCTCCCAGTCAAACACAGGATCAACTTCAAAATACTTCTCCACACATACAAAGCACTTAACAACCTTGCCCCTCCATACCTCTCCGTCCTACTAACCCGCCACACTCACGCCCACACTTTGCCTCTGCTTGTCCTTGTACCTATGTGTTTTCATTTCTTGGGCTATCTATGTAACCCTGTCTATATACCTTGTTTTTATTTTATTTATTTATTTTATTTTATTTTTTATGTAAACCAATTAACTGTAAAGCGTCTTTGAGTGTCTAGAAAAGCGCTATAAAAATAAATGTATTATTATTATTATTAAACTAAGATTGCTGTGAGGAGGACAAAAAGTAAGACTGTTAAATTAGCACTTTTAAACATCCGCTCACTTAAAGCTGCCGTCGGCAAGTCTGGCAGATTGGGTCGATTAGCCAAAATTTTGAATGTTTACAACTCTCATGCCCCTCCCCACTACCAGCGAGCACCCTCCCATCGAGGTCGTGCTCGTCAGTGCGTCACTGTGCGTGTGTGTACCTGATTTTCTGTGAACGCGTCCGTCTCGTCAGCATCTATCAACACCATGGACTAGGAGGTAGGCTGCCTGGCTAATCTATCCATAGATAGCAATAACCGAGGAATTGGAAGCTTGTTAGTAGATTTTCTCTCCGCCATCACGCTTCATACAATCTCCAGGCGAACTTCAGGCGTGGCGTGTGCATGTGATATTAACGTGCGCGAGTGAGGGGGGATCTGTGGCGTGTGCACGACCTGTGATTGACAGTCAGATCTCACACCCCCCTGCGCTGATTGGACCTGATGAAGCGGGAGCGCTGGATTTTTGCAAAACAAATAACACGCTCCAGGTGGAGTTAGAAGCTCGGGTTTTTTTCTAAAACCACCTTATTTATGTTGTTCTGTCGGATTATAGTGTCGATTACACTGAATATGATCAAAAAAATGTTGCCGACGGCAGCTTTAATAATAAATCACTTCTAGTCAACGACTTAACCACAAACAACCTGGATTTGTAAGCTGCTCTTTTTAAAGATATCTATCAATGTAAGCAAATATCATTTGGGAATTACCCATCTTTCGAATATCTGTGTATTTAGTGTTAAAAGGTGCTCCACACATTTTACTTATTATTTACAGGCCTCCAAAATACTCTCCAGCCTTCGCTGAGGACTTTACTGAACTGTTATCAACAATTACCTCAGAGTTTGACTGTTTTGCTATTGCTGGAGATTTTAACATCCACATAGATAATGCAGAAAACAATATGGCAAAAGAAATCAAAACTGTTTTAAAAACTTTTGATCTGACTCAGCATGTACATGGACCCACACACAATCGTGGAGACACTCTAGATTTACTTATCAGTAAGGGTCTAAACATTTCATCGATTGTTATTAAGGATGTAGCACTGTCTGATCATTTCTGTATTTCCTTTGATATATTGATCTCTCCTGCCATTGAAGGATGCTTAAATGAGAACACTAGTGTACTATTTATGAAGGCTATATCTTTAACACCAAGCATATCTGATGGTTGGTACAGATTACTAATCTGGTGGGCTCAGATAATCCACGGTATATGAAAATCCACAGAAGAACACTGACCGTCATGGGGAAATCTCAGAGTCAAAATAAGATACACCGGTGTTTTGCCAGATGAGAAGTTTATTTACTATTTTAATTCATTTTACTCTTAATTCATTTTATAACGGTATCACTTATCTCTTTTAATTCCTTTTATAACTGTTTCCCCTGCTTTTATTTTGTGTCTATTTTCTATGCAAAGCGCTATGAATTGCTATAGTGTGATTAATTCCTTTCTATGTAAAGCTTTTGAATAACTGTTTGAATGTTCCTTACTTTTATTTTTTGATTATTTTTATTCCTCTCTAAAGCACTTTGAATTGCCATAGTGTATGAAATGTGCCATGTAAATAAACTTGCCTTGCCTTGCTATGCTACAAACTTTGTATTCTTGCATAATTAACTATTATTGTTCAATAATTAATATTTTATATAAACCATATTGGCGTACCTGATTTTGAGAAATGGTATGTGTGTTAGACCGCTTAACATTGTGATTGCTATCAGGATATGAGGAGACTTTCAACCAGCATAATAAAAAAAAATGTTTGTAGATAATCACCTATTGCACCTCAGCATTTTCCAAACACTCTTATCTTTATATGTTAAAAATTCTGTATTCTTCAGGAGGGGCAGGTCCTCTATCCACCTTATTTTTATTTCTATTTAATGCCAAGGAATCAAAAATACAAGTAGCCTACATAGCAAAAATGTAGAAGTTACATTAAATGATACTAAAATCCATAATTTATACATGGATCTATTATATAGAAGAACTGAACAGAAAACTTTAATGAAATAAATTAAAAAGTTGAAACAAGGTTATTGTCTTAAGAGCTTTAAGATTCTTGGATGATGAAATATTTTGGATGTACTGTTGGACCTCTCTCCTAAAAACAATGAGTAAAGGATTTTGAAGAGAGAATTTACAGCGGTGAATGTGAAATTTAGTAAGGAGCAATAATAGATTAATAATAAAATATTCCTTAATTTTAGCTTTTTGTATATTAAAGAAGCAAAACATTACATCCTTAAAAAACAAAAGAGAAATCCAGAAGCACATTGCAGTTGATAAAATTAGAAAATTCGTCCCAAAATAGTTGTTTGAGAGGACAATCCCAGAAGATATGAGGAGCAGTTTCATCAGGGGCGCCACAGAAAGAACAACTTGTGTCTATATCTGACTTAAACCTTTTCAAAAAAGGGTAAGATTTGTGTAATAATCTGAATGAAATTTCTCTAACCTTGTTAGTTATTATGTATTTCAAAGGCAGAGTCCATACTTTTTTTCCCAATCAATATGGTCAACCAAATTCATCCAATATGACGACATATATGGAATTGTTACAAGCTCCTTTTGAAAGAGAGATCTAATTCTATAATAATACGTGATGAAGGATGTGACAAAAAGCACAGTTTTCCTACTGGGAGTTCAAATGGGTCTAAAGAAATAGGTAAAGTGTTAGATGATCTAACGGACTCTCTTAGAAGCATAACAACTCCTTTAGGAACAGCGTCCATTACAATGGGAAATTCCTTGGGAGTTACTGGGAAATTGAATTTACGTAAAAATTCTTTATAATTTAAAGTAACACCTTCTGAATTTAATAACTGAGAAACAGTCAAAATTAGTTTCTCAAACCAATTACTAAAAAAAAAAAGACATTCTTATATACAATTTCCCAGTTGTTCCAAATAAAGTACCGGTGAGGGGAAAAGTTGTGCTTAAAAATGAAAGACCACGCAAGTAATGCTTGCTTATGGAACTTAGATAAGTTGTAAGGGATTCTAGCAATATTATAATTACAGATCAATAGGAAAGGGAGACCACCTAATTTGGAAAAGAAGTAATTAGGGATAAAATCCCAAATTGAATTTGGATTACACAAAAACGGTCTAATCCAATTCATTTTGAAAGTGTTGTTCAGAGATGAGAAATCAAGAAAATTGATTTTAACATAATGTACTTCTTAACATAATGTACTTCTTAACATAATGTATTCTGTTTTGCCAAATGCAACCATGCATTACATCTTCTTTGGGCTTTTATTATAACAGGGTCAAAGTTCAAGGTACTATTATCTACTATCTTGATTTTTAGTGATCACGATGCCTAAATATGTAACTTTAGATCTAACTGGAATATTATAGAAAGAGGGTGCAGTGCAATCTTTAATAGACATTAAGTCACATTTATTTAAATAAGTGAAAATGGGACACCCTTTGTCTGACTCCTCTAGATAAACTAAACCTTGGGGAAGTGCCATTCTTTAATTTAATCCAACAGCTTCTATTATTGTAAAGGGTTTTAATTACTTTGCAAAACATATCTCCAAAACCAAATCTATGTAATGACTTCATAATAAATTGTTGCTCTAAAGAATCAAACGGCTTATAGAAATCTAAAAAAAGAATGAAGCTGTACTCCTGTATCAATTCTGAATAATATAATAAATCAAGAACCAATCTTATATTATTAACAATTTGTCTTTTACTCATAAAACCAGATTGTGTCTCATCTATTACAGATCTCATTGCCGATTTTAGTCTTTTAGCAAATATTAGAGCTATGTAACAGGTGTCTACAGAATTTGGTAATTAATTATTAAATGAATTGCTGTTGGTACAAATAGATTTAGCAGAAGATTTAAAGTTCGTAAAGGAAGTAGCGGGTTGTGTTGAGAAACAACAGAAAGACAAGAGTTAGATTTGAACTGGAATGTAATTTGATATAAAGTGAAAATATTAAACAAAATAAAAGTGAATTACAATATCATTCAAACAATACACAATAATGATCAACCATGAACATTTTTCCTTGAGTGCACTCTTCTCTCACCCCCAAAAAATACACAGACCGGTCATTTCAATGTCAAAATGAAATGAAATAAAAAACAAAAATAAATAAATAAACGAAGTGTCTTTTCTCTAAAAATATCACAGCTGTTAAAATGAATAAGGACCTCAATATCAATCAAATTTGGCTCTGGGTAACCATACACCATCAAGAGTTCAATGTTCTGCAAAGTACTGATCAGTTTCTTAGTCCTCGTATTTGTCAAGTCAATCCTGAAAGGGAACTTAATAGTTTTCTCTCTCACACAGGCGCATGTGACCAACAATAATGGTGAACTAAATTGAACAAGGAATACCCACGCTGTTCACTATAACCACACTATAATCATTTAGATTGAAATATTCAAATTAAACAATGGAACATCGCAATATAATTTTTTCACCAGAAATTATATATTAATCATTCACCTCTATATTAATCGTTTTTCCTTTTACACAGGCGCGTCTCACAGGCACGCATGGCCAACAATGGCGTCGGTGAACAAGGCATACCCACGCGGTTCACTATAACCCCGGAGTAAAATGTGACTCAACAATATTCAATCAGCTTCTCCATACAGTGCATGGTATGAAATGAATCAATTGAACTCATTTCTACTTTTCAGAAGGTTTTCTTTTAACTATATTCCTTTAACTTCGATCGCAAAGATCAGCTCACGTCTTTTCTCCTCTATCATTGCTCAGCTCTCTCTCCTCGTTACGCAGGCGCGTGATGACGGAGCGCTCTGATTGGTCTTCTTCTTCTTCTTCTTCTTCTTTGGGCTTATTGGCGGTTCGCATTCTTAAAAAGAGCATTACCGTCATCTACTGTAGGTAATAGATCAGAGACAATATATCACTACTCCCAAAACAATCAGGGCTCGTGCTTTCAATGTTGCTGCGTGTTCAGCTCCTCCATCTACAGCCAAAGTCCATCATATTCCAGAGAGGGATACTGATACTAAAAATACTAATAGCCTAGTGTATCTATATTCTATAGAGCAAATTTGTTCTACTTAAAAACTTTATTATTAGCTACCCCCTTCTACTGAGTTTAAAATCATCTTTAATGTTAATTGTTGATTATCTTTCATCTGAAATCCTTCAATTATCTTACTTCTTTCCTCAGAATATTTATGACACTTAATAAGTACATGCTCCACTGTTTCTCTGATTCCACACCATTCACATAATCCTGTAGGATGTTTTCCTATTATTTGCATTGTTGAATGAAGTCCTGTATGTCCCAGTCTTAATCTAGAAATAATAGAGTCTTCCTTCCTTCTCCCACTTGAATTCCTTCCTCTACCTACCAATGGTTGTTTTAAATGTAAATGTCTACCCTTTTTCTCATTATCCCAATACGATTGCCATTTTTTTATTTATCTCCCTTTTAATTATTGATTTGATTTCTAATTTGCTATACCTAATTTGCATATCTATAGTTTCCTTTGCCATAGACTGTTTTGCTAATTTATCTGCTGCTTCATTTCCAGACACTCCAGTATGTGCTGGAACCCATAAAAACTGAACTATCTTATTTTTTTGTTGCATCATTTACGTTTTTTATGCATTTGGCAGACGCTTTTATCCAAAGCGACTTACATTGCATTTTAAGGAACACATTTACTTTCTTATCAGTTCTTGCTTTCCTTGGGAATCGAACCCATGACCTTGGCGTTGCAAGCACCAGCACTCTACCGTTTGCACTACAGGAAAGCGCATCATGAACAATATCTGTAATATTTCCAAAACGATATCCTGTCTAGTATCTGACTTTTGAGCATCCAGGCACATCAAGGCTGAACTTGAATCTGAGCATATTAAAGTTTTACTTAGCCCCATTTCATTTATTTTATTAATTGCTACCATAATTGCTAGTAACTCTCCTGTAAACACAGATACATGATCTGATACTCTTTCCCCTCTTGCCACTTTCAATCTGGGAATTATATACGCTACCCCCACCTGTCCCTTCTGTGGATCCTTAGATGCATCTGTGAAAACCTGTATATATTGTTCATACTTAATACCAATATATTCTTTTGTCATCTCTGCATCCAACATCCTCTGATCTTTATCTTGTCTTGACTCCAATAAGAATAGATCTACATTTGGTTGAGGTAAAATCCATAATGGTGTTGTTGTTGGTAATATTACTTCTGGAATAACTCTATACTCATTTAATTTCATATCCTGAACTAAATCCTTAATAATCCAACCAAAACTGTTAACTTTCCCTTTCCCATATTCCCAACATGCTTCAAGTATACCTTTTGTTGGATGACTATCCTTCTGCCCTTTTAGGTTTACCCAGTATGCCAGTATCAATTGCTTCCTTCTTAAGTGAATTGGCATCTCCCCCATCTCCACCTGTAAAGCTGAAACAGGAGAGGAAGGATGAGCTCCACAACATATTCTCAAAGCTCGTGATTTAATTCGTTCTCATTTTCCTAACTCTGACTTAGCTGCTGTTCCATATGCGATACAACCATAATCTAATACTGCTCTTATCATTGTCGAATAAATTGTTTTTAATGCAACTCTATCAGCTCCCCATTCTCGTCCTGAAATACACCTCATTACATTTAAAATCTTCTTACATTTATCCTCTATCTTATTTATGTGTACATTCCATGTAACCTTTGTATCAAACCACATACCTAAAAATCTTATCACTTTAACCTGTTCTATCTCTTTGTTGTATAAATTAATCTTTAAATCAATACTTGACCTTTTATTTGTAAAAAATATATATTTGGTTCTCTTACGAGAGGTTCTCTCGTATTGCGTAAGTTAGCTTACGCTACGGGTAAAGTCATCTTTTCTCGAGATATGAAGCCAAAAAATTATCCTTAATTTTTATTCATTGTCAACGCAGTGCAGCAGCTAGCAGACCTAGAGCAGGCTATCAGCGCGCTCATTGGCTGCTCCGCGGCAACTGCAGCAGCCTACCAGTGAGCCTGGCGTGACGTCACGCCCAATGAGGGCACACGCGCCCTCACGCGTCACAGCCCGCCAGAATGGGAGTGGCTTAGCGTATAAAAGGAAGGCTCGGAGGCTGATACCCTGATTTTCGTCTCTTCAGCGAAGCTCTCCGCATCGCTGCACTCTGAGAGAAGCCGCCGCCGTCGAAACCAGCGCCTGCAAGCCTAGGAAAGCGTCTGAGGAAGCCGGCCGTCTTCGCCGCCTTCAGCCATCCGTGCCTGCTACGCTATCCGGCGTCATATCCTTTTACTGCTGTGTGTGTTCGCCGCTGCGACACATACTCTCGCTTCTAAAAGAGAAATTTCCTACGAGGCGTTGTTTCAAATGCCTCGCACCACTCCCCGCTCTCTCTCGCCCTCTGTTCGAGCCGCGCAACTGCGCCGTTCACAAGGGATGTCAGAGATGCGGACGATTACGGGGCTCGCTCTCTCCCTCTGTTCGAGTCGCGCAAACCGCGCCGCTCACAAGGGATTGCAGAAGCGTACGGTCATGGGGCTAGTTTCTCTTTACGTTACAAGAAAGCTACCCCGCCCCCCGCGCCCGTCTCCCGGCGAAAGGAGAAAAGAGTGTTTCACATCCATTCACACATATTTCTCAGTCCCCTCCTAAGTTCAGGCTACTGGAAATATCAATACTGCAGTAAACGAGCCTGTTACACAGTACACGCACGCCTGCAAAACATGATGACGCTCTCTGGCTACTCGCCCCTCTTCCCGCGCTCTCTCCCTCTGCTCGAGCCGCGCAGACCGTGCCGCTCACAAGGGATCGCAGAAGCGGACGATCACGGGGCTAGATTTTCTTTACGTTACAAGAAAGCTACCGCGCCCGTCACTCACCGGCGAAAGGAGAAATGAGAGTGTGTGAGTCCCGCCGAGGCTTGTCCATAGTTCTCAGTCCCCTCCCAAGTTCAGGCGACTGGTAATATCAATACTGCAGTAAACGAGCCTGTTACACAGTACACGCACGCCTGCAAAACATGATGACGCTCTCTGGCTACTCGCCCCTCTTCCCGCGCTCTCTCCCTCTGCTCGAGCCGCGCAGACCGTGCCGCTCACAAGGGATCGCAGAAGCGGACGATCACGGGGCTAGTTTTTCTTTACGTTACAAGAAAGCTACCGCCCCCGCGCCCGTCACTCACCGGCGAAAGGAGAAACGAGAGTGTGTGAGTCCCGCCGAGGCTTGACTGACCGCCATGTCTCACATAGTTCTCAGTCCCCTCCCAAGTTCAGGCGACTGGTAATATCAATACTGCAGTAAACGAGCCTGTTTATAATACACGCACGCCTGCAAAACATGATGACGCTCTCTGGCTACTCGCCCCGCTTCCCGCGCTCTCTCCCTTTGCTTGTGCCGCGCAAACTGCGCCGTTCTCAAGGGATGTTAGAGCGGACGGTCACGAGCAATGTTCAGCACCCCGCGTGCCTCACTCACCGGCGAAAGGAGGAGAGAGTATTGTAGCCCCGCTGAGGCCGGGCCAATCTCCAAGCCTCACACATTTCTCAGTCCCCTCTGAGTTCAGGCGGCTGGAAATATTAATATTGCAGTAAACGAGCCTGTTACAATGCACGGACGCCTGCAAGCTAACGCCGACACGAAACATGACGACGCTCTATAATATGCTCGCGCAACCGATAGCCTATGTATTCTCCCCCTGTGGCTCAGTGGCAGAATCTTGTGGCAGAGTGGCAGAATCAGAGACCCGCGTTCGAGTCCGGCTCTGGCGGCAAAAGTGTTTTATGCCGAGCTCGCGGCCAGCTTCTCACATGCAGAAGTGAACCCGCCCCTCGCACCCTCGCGCTCACATGATGGTGTTTGAGTAACTATGAGGGTCTAAACATTTGAGCCTTCAAAGCATTTTGCGCTGTCAGTCACCTAAAAAAGCGACTGCAGATGTGTATTTTGCAGCCAACGAGTCAGTTACACAACTCGCTCGCCTGCACACAAACGCCGTTCGCACAGCGACCCAGAGAAATCTGAAAAAGAGTATTAATTCTGGTTATTCGGCTCACGCCGACGGTGTTTTGAGTGTAGGAAATGTGCCCACAGCCCAGTGCTCAGCCCTACACACAAGCACGATCTCCCCTGTGTCTCTCACAGAGCTCACTCTCACAAAGCGGGCACGCGCCGCTCGAGTGATAAGCGTAGGAATTGTGCCCACGAGTCAGTGCTCACACCTACCCACTGCCCGCTCTGTCACACAGCTGCCCCGGGGGTTAGATCACATAAAGCTCCCCAACACTGGCCATGTTATGAATGTAAGCCCTGTGCCCGCCCACGAGCGCTCACACTTACTGATAAACACATTAACACCCACGCCGCTCTCGTGTCACGGGTTTCTCACTGCAAAACGTTCTCCGTCCCAAGTGACCGAGTCATTGAGTGCAGTCCAGCCAGTTATCGCTATCAGCGAGCTCCCGTTCCCCAGCAACGGCCGGGACCCAGAGGCCATTCGACCCCTAGCTATGCATGCGGAAGCGTGGGAAGCTATCCCGGGCGTGTCAGAATGGTAGCTGAACATTGTGAAACGGGGCTATTCGCTGCAGTTCGCTCGCCGTCCCCCGCGCTTTCGAGCACGGACCGAGACGAGAGTGAATACAGAAGCAGGCTATCTGCTTCATACAGAAATAGCGAAACTATTGTGCAAGGGGGCGATAGAACGAGTGCATCCTTCTCTGACCGAGACGGGTTTTTACAGCCGTTATTTCCTCGTTCCCAAGAAGGACGGAGCTCTCAGACCCATATTAGATCTGAGATATTTGAACAAAGCTCTCATGAGACGGCCGTTCAAAATGCTCACAACCAGACAAATCCTCGCGCAAATCCGCCCGAGGGACTGGTTTATTTCTCTCGATCTGAAAGACGCATACTTTCAGATTCAGATTATACCCCGTCACAGGCCATTCTTGAGATTCGCCTTCGACGGTCAGGTATATCAATACACCGTCCTCCCGTTCGGCCTGTCTTTAGCACCCCGTACGTTCACGAAGTGCATGGACTCGGCCCTCGCTCCCCTGAGAACACAGGGCATGCGAATTCTGAACAATTTGGACGACTGGTTGATTCTAGCGCAGTCAGAGGAAGAACTCATATCCCACAGACTAGCGCTTCTCAGCCATCTGAAAAGCTTGGGTCTCTCGGTCAACTGGACCAAGAGCTCATTAATACCCAGTCAGTCAATCTCTTTTTTGGGAATAGAGCTGGACTCGGTGGCTATGACGGCCAGACTGTCGACACAGCGCGCGCGCCGTATTCGACATCTCGCCGCGTCTTTTCAGAAAGGCAGGTGTTTCCCCCTGAAAACATTTCAGATGATGTTGGGCCACATGGCTTCAGCTGCAGCGGTGCTTCAGCTGGGCTTACTGCGCATGCGCCCGCTTCAGCGCTGGCTGAGAGCGAGAGCGCCCCGCAGAGCGTGGATTGCCGGCGGCTCGCGAGTCAGTGTGAATCAGGGCTGCGTCTCAGCCCTGCAGCCCTGGCTGGCGGCCGAATGGTACCAACGGGGAGTTACAATGGGAGTTATCTCGCACCGGAAAACGATCTCGACAGACGCCTCCAACCTAGGTTGGGGAGCGCTTCTCGAGGGCAGACCTGTCTATGGCCTCTGGTCAGACCGGTAGAAATGCCTTCACATAAACTGTCTGGAGATGCTAGCGGTCGAGAATGCACTGAAACATTTTCTCCCAAACCTGCGAGGACACCATGTACTAGTTCGCACAGACAACATGTCAGTGGTGTCCTACGTGAACCGTCAGGGCGGGATCAGATCCAAAATCCTCTGCGCACTGGCGGAACGCCTCCTCGTTTGGGCTCAGAGCTCACTGCGCTCGCTAAGAGCCGCGCATGTGCCCGGTCACCTGAACGTCGGCCCAGACAGACTGTCCAGAGACAACGTTCCCCCCGGGGAATGGTCTCTGCACCACCAGACAGTCCAGCTTCTATGGCACCTGTTCGGCAGAGTGAAAGTCGACCTCTTTGCGTCAGACGACAACGCCCACTGCCCGATATTCTTCTCGAAGAGCGAGGACGCGCTGGCCCGAGCCTGGCCCAGCCTCCCGCTGTACGCTTTTCCCCCGATCTCGCTGTTACCCCAGGTGATCGGGAGGATCAGAGAAACGCGCCACTCAGTGCTCCTCATAGCCCCGCACTGGGAGAACCAGACATGGTTCCCGGAATTAATGCGGCTGGCAGACTCAGCCCCATGGCCGATCCCGGTGAGGAGAGACCTTCTCTCTCAAGCCCGCGGTTCGATCTGGCATCCCCATCCAGAGCGCTGGTCTCTGCATGCGTGGCGAATCAACGGATACTCGTTGATTTGCCAAAAGGGGTCGTGAACACGATCACGCAGTCTAGAGCCCCCTCTACGAGACGGCTCTACGCGTCAAAATGGTCTGTGTTTCACAAGTGGTGCACGGGGAAAAATTTAAACCCACAAGCGTGTGGGATTTCGTGGGTTTTGTGCTTCCTTCAGGAGCTGCTGGACGCGGGCAGGCCCCCCTCCACGCTCAAAGTCTATGTTGCGGCTATTGCAGCGTTCGCCGACTCGGCGCGCGGCCGCGCATTAGGAAGGAATGAATTCATCATCCGCTTCCTTAAAGGAGCCAGGAGGATGAATCCCCCGCGGCCCCCCTCGGTTCCGATCTGGGATTTGTCTTTGGTCCTAGAGGCCCTGAAAGCTTATCCCTTCGAACCTTTGGACACTGTGGATCTGAAATACCTCACTTTCAAAACCGTTTTTCTGATAGCTCTGTCTTCAGTTAAACGCGTGGGTGACTTACACGCGTTATCAGTTAACGCGGCGTGTCTTGAGTTCGGACCTAATGACTCAATAGTCATTCTCAAACCGAGACATGGTTACGTCCCCAAGGTGATGGGCACTCCTTTCAGAGCGCAGGTCATTTCCCTCTCAGCCCTACCGGCATCCGGCAGCGAGGTTGATAGTAACCTCCTCTGCCCTGTCAGGGCCCTGAGGAATTACGTCACGCGCTCCGCCGCTTTCAGGCGCTCGGAGCAGCTTTTCGTTTCGTTTGGAGGGCGCACCAAGGGTCTCGCCGCCTCGAAACACAGTCTGTCCAGATGGATAGTGGAAGCTATCGCGGCAGCTTATGCGTCCAGAAACCTGCAGTGCCCCTTGGGCATCCGGGCTCATTCCACCAGAGGCATGGCCTCATCGTGGGCTTGGTCCAGCGGGATTTCCATTCATGACATTTGTACAGCGGCAGGCTGGGCCTCCCCCTCTACATTTGTTAGGTTTTATAACCTGGAAGTCCCCGCCCTGCAGGCTAAACTTCTATCAGTCTGAGTCGTGTGTATGTCCAGCCCACACTTTTGTGCGCGGGCTACTCACTCGGTTTAGCTCTCCTGGTTGAGCTGCACTAGAAAGGGTTATGTCAGTATAGACCGGCCGAGCCGCTCTACACCCCCTAATGTGTGCTTATGAACATGTGCTGGCCCACTAATAAACTGTCGGCCACCTGTTTCCCACTTATCAGTGTTCCCCGGGTTTCCCCTGGGACTCATGTAGTGGATGCTGGGCGCGCACGGCGTTGACAAGGGGTTCCCGTAGCGTAAGCTAACTTACGCAATACGAGAGAACCTCTCGTAAGAGAACGTAATCGGTTACTAACGTAACCTCGGTTCTCTCTAGAAGAGGGAACGAGTATTGCGTAACCCGCCGTGCTCGCGCCACGAGCTCTTGTCGCTTCAGTCGACGAAAACCAGGGTATCAGCCTCCGAGCCTTCCTTTTATACGCTAAGCCACTCCCATTCTGGCGGGCTGTGACGCGTGAGGGCGCGACGTCACGCCAGGCTCACTGGTAGGCTGCTGCAGTTGCCGCGGAGCAGCCAATGAGCGCGCTAGATAGCCTGCTCTAGGTCTGCTAGCTGCTGCACTGCGTTGACAATGAATCAAAATTAAGGATAATTTTTTGGCTTCATATCTCGAGAAAAGATGACTTTACCCGTAGCGTAAGCTAACTTACGCAATACTCGTTCCCTCTTCTAGAGAGAACCGAGGTTACGTTAGTAACCGATTACGTTTTCTCCACAGAGAATTTAAAACCCCATTTGTAAGACCATTCCTCAACATTTTTTTAAAACTGCTTGCATTTTATTAACAATATACTCTACATTCCTACCTCTAAGCCACAGAGCTCCATCATCCGCGAACAGTGATTTATTTACATTCTTATCTATTGTTGCAAATACATCATTAATCATAATAATAAACAACAAAGGACTTATAACACTACCCTGAGGAGTTCCATTCTCAATTATTCCTTTCCTTGATATATATTCTCCAATCTTTACTTTAATATTTCTTTCAATTAAAAACTCTTTAATCCAATTATATAATTTTCCTTCTATTCCAATTTGATCTAACTTTATCAATAAACCCTCCTTCCATAACATATCATAAGCTTTTTCTACATCAAAGAAAACTGCTATTAGAGTTTCTTTATTTATCAATGCTTTCCTTATATCTGATTCCAATTTAATAATTGAGTCCATTGTACTTTTTCCATGTCTAAAACCATTTTGATATGGGGAAAAATATATATTCTTCTCCATATGATACATTAAACGATCTGTAATCATATTTTTCCATAACTTTAGATGTGATGTTAATGCTATCGGTCTGTAGTTTAAAGGGATACTTGGATCTTTACCTGTTTTTTTTATGGGAATTATTACTGCTTCTTTCCATCTCTTAAAATCCCTTCTTCCCATACCCTGTTATAAAACTCTAGAATAATTTTAAGAGATTCCTCACTTAACTTTTTTTAACATTACATAACTAATTCCGTCCTGTCCAGGAGTTGAAGCTTTAGTGTTTTTTAATGCCCTCTTTAATTCTGAATATGAAAAAGGCACATCTAGAAAACTATTTGTTACTCTCTTTTTTTCTAAAATAAATGGATGCTATTTTAACAACTTCTCCCTCATTTCCTTACACTCTTTCATCAAATTATCCGAACTATTTATTTTTGAGAATTCTTTTCTAAACATTTCTGCTTTTTCCTCATCACTTATTGCTATTTCTTCCCCAATACATAACACAGGATACTCATATTCTCTTCGAATGCCACTCATCTTTTTAATCATACACCACACTTCCTCAATTGGAGTATTTTTCCCAATTTCTTCACAATATGATCTCCAATACTCTTTCTTCACTTCCCTTATTGTTCTTCTAGTTTCTGCTTGAGCCTTTTTATATTATCATGTTTTCCCAATTGTGAGTTTTCCTTAGAATTTTAAATGCTTTCCTTTTCCTTTTAACATATTGCACAGTCCTCATTCCACCATGGGACTATTTTCCCCACCCTCTTTCCATTGCTTTTCGGAATGCATTCTCTAGCAGCATTCTGTATCACTGATATTAATTCTGTATATATTCTTTCAATTATTATTCTTTCATTCATCTTGATCATTTTCAATCCTTCCTCACATATTCTTTCGAATTTTTCCCAATCTGCTTTCTCATACTTCCACTTTCCTGTATTTCCTTTCTTTATCTTCCCTATCTCATTATTTACAATTGAACTTAATATTAGGAAATGATCACTACCCGCTGTACAATTTAATACCTCCCAATTTATTATTCCCCCTAATTCATTAGAAACAATTGTTAGATCTATTGCGGATTCCCTCCCTGAATTTACATCCATACGTGTTTCTGTTCCATCATTTATACAAACCAAATTTTCCTTTTCCATCAACTCTTCAATGACCATACCATTTGTATCTGTCTATAAACCTCCCCATAAAGTATTATGGGCATTAAAATCCCCGCACCATATTACTCTACTTCCTCTTAATCCTTTTATTGCTTCCATACTTTCTTGTGTTAATCTTTTACACGGATTATAAAAGTTTATTATAACATAACTTTTATTTCCAAACCATATTTCTACAACTATATATTCCATCGTTTCCCCTTTTTCCAAAACTCTATAAGGCATTCCCTCTTTTACAAAATTGACACATCCTCCTCCTTTTCCTTCTTCCCGATCTCTTCTCACACTTATGTATCCTTTTAAAACAAATTCTAGTCTAGGATTCAACCATGATTCTTGAATACATATTACATCTGGCTTATCCTTCATTTGGTTTATCCTTTAAATTCTTGACCATTAGCACAAAGGCTCCTGGCATTCCATTGTAAAATAGTTAACATACTAGCCAACCCCTAACTCCTGACTTGACTGAGATTCTGTATTAAGGTTTTTCATTATATCTTCACATTTCAATCCCTTAATATCTAGAAATCTCTCTGCCGCCTTTACTATTATTTGTAACTTTTCTGTTCTCCTTTCTGTTTGTGCTGTACAATTAATTACCTCCACCATGAATAGCACAACATTTCTCTTACTTACTATCATTACATCTTCTGGTACTCTACCTTCATCAATTCTTCCTGTACCTTCATTTCTTTTTCCATACTCCATTCTCTCAGTCTCACTTTGCCTATTTCTATCATTTACTACTTTCACAGCTTCAGCATAGGTTCGATTATTTTTTTACTTTTCCTGTTGTACTTCCACAGCCTTTTTCCTCACTTCACAACCTCCACATGCCGCATTGTGACTATCCACAGTTGCAACACTTCAATCCTACTCCTTCTCCACACTTCCCAAATTCGTGCTCCCCTCCACAACGCGCACACCTCATTTTAGACTTACACACTGACGCAGTATGTCCATATCGCTGACAATTATAACACCTCAAAGGAGGGGCTATATACGGATAATATGACCCATCTTAATCCGATCTGGCACTTCTTTTCCTTCCAATTTTAGACGTACTGACAAACTATCCATTCTTCTACCTTCTCTGTTCATTTGTAATCGGACTGCATCTATAATCTTTGCCCCCTCTAGATTCTTTTTTAATTCCTCCATAGTAACTCCTAACGGAATTCCATTTATTACTCCAGTCCATACACCCATGACTCCTGTCCTACAATCTTGTAATTCATTACCATCTGTTTCCCAACTGGCTTTATTTTTATGGCTTTATTTTTTTGCTCTTCATTCCTACATGCTATCATTAAAGCTCCATCTTGTAGCACTTTTGCGAAAGCTATCTCTCCTACCAGCTTTTTCAATTCATATGTCAACGTCAATGGATTAACTCCTGAAACTCCTACCTCTCCTTTAAACTTCAATATTATCCTAAATTCACTCTTGCTATTACTTCGTTCCTCTCCATCTTCCTCACTAGCTATTGAACTGCTTTCTGATCTTTCCTCCTTACCTTTTTTCCTCTTTTTATTAACCTTCTTTTCTGTTCTGACATTTGTCCATCCTACCTCCATATCATCCTCCTCTTCACCTGTATCTTCCATTCTTAGAGTCTCTGATCCATCCCCAGTTCGATTTCCCGGATCCCTCTTATTCATATTTTTGGACTTATTTGAATTGGCCGCCATGCACCGCCACTCCGAATATCAACCGACCGCGTCACTTCCCGTCACCTCGCTGACTTGACTGAGATTCAAGTGTACAGCTCATCTAATTTACATTGCAGTTCAGCATACTCAAGCTTATCAGATTCAGAAAGCAGCTGTGGGGGTTTAGAAGAAAAAGTATTGAAATTTTAGACACCACCTTATTTTATTCTGCTCTTTTAAGTTTGGCTAAGTTACTAGCAAATTTTCCGAAATATTTACCAATTTCAAACTTCAACAGCTCCCACTGGCAACAATATGAATCTAACGGTAATGCTCTTTTCCAATATTGCTCAATCAATAATGTAATATTCTTTTTAAAGGGTAACTAAACCCTAAACCAACTTTTTTTTACTTAATGATCTGTAAGAATGGGGCTTTATTAGTGCTGTTCATTGATTCAAGTAATTTTTTTGACATTTGTGTTTAAAGTGTTTTAATTTTACAAAATATGGTGTAAAAACGTCTTGAGTGCTGCCCTCTTCAGGTTGAACAGTGGCTACTGCAGTTGAATTTTCCTATTGGAAGTTGTGGTACCCTCTGACGTCAAGGGTACCAGTTAACCACGCCCTTGCCTACAGAGAGATACATCTCAGATGCACAGCCCCTCTCCACTGGGCTCTGCCTACTTTTCCAGCATTTTTCAAATATTGCCAGTGGGTGGAGTCAAGCTCTGACCTGGGGTTTAGTTATCCTTTAACATCTTTATACAGGAGAAGAGAATTGTTCAGTTTCCAATAAGAAAGAGTTGATCTGAAATCAAGGGATGCTGAGAGACTAACCTTAAGAGAGACAGCACTGTGGTCTGTAAGAGGCGTGGCGTGAATGCTGACTGATTTACAACTGTTTGCTAGGTTTTGGGAAATAAGCCAATAATCTATTCAAGACTGCTTAGAGTGGTCCTTGCTGCTCCAGGTATAGAGTCTCAGCTGTGGATATGTTTCTCTCCATATGTCAATTAATGTATAATTCCCGATATTTTAAATATCATAACTTTCTCAATCCTCAACTGATTTTCACAACCCAGGTGTCATTGTAAAGGGAATTTTCAGCTCTGTTTAGTCATGTGATTCATCTTGAGCTAAGGGGTGTTTGAAAATTTTGTCATCAATGCTTTTTGTGTGCAAAAAACAAACAAAAAGAATTACTTTATTCAGCAATTTCTTCTCTTCTGTGTCAGTCTCCAACGCTGATCACGAAGTAACCAGTGCAGTGCTTCCGGGTTCTATGTAATTATTGTCGATGGGCCGTTGAATAATTAGAAAATGATGCATACCCGAGGTGGTAATGGGGCCACGATGCAAAGCGGGTGTGCATTATTTTCTATTAATTCAACGGCCAGCAGTCAATTATTCCGCTTATACTACGATTACCACACCTCAAAACACTGTTCAGATGTTGTATTTCAAGACATTTGTCTGGTTTTTGTCCTTAAAAAAAAAAAAAGAGAGAGAGAGAGAGAGAGAGAGAGTTATCAAGCGTGTTAGCTGAGTCTGGTGCGTCTCTCTTTAACAGCGAAACTGTAAGTTTATCTACCTCAAGAACTGCACCATTACCTCGCTGGTAAATGTCATGTAGCTTAAGTTTTTTTACTGATATTTTTTTTTACTATATTTTTTATTATTTTTTTATTTTATTTTATATTATCTATTGTACTGATTAATTCATCAGAGCAGCGCTGACAACATGTTTCTGTGTGAGTGTGTGTTGGCTGATCATCTCCCAGACTCTTTTCACAATAGCCTATAGCCCAAAGTCTGAGTTATTCCTTTGTTCTTTCATTATAGCCTACATTTTTACGACCTGGATTTTACTTAAACCTATTATAAATTGATGCACCCAAATTTTGGCTGCCGAAAAGGTTTTGGAGGTCTGAAATCACTGACTGAAATAGTGATATTTAATTAAAGCGCTCCTCTGCACTGATGTGATGGCTTGTTTTTGTGCACACTGCAAACAACTTGGATAAACTACAACAGGTAATCATGTCAGTGTGGACACTAAAGCTGGATTCACAAGATTTATTTCTTGTTTTTAATATTCTGATAGTATATTTAGATCTAGGCTACTGTTTTCTGTATGCGTGAACAACTTTACTAGCCTAGACATTTGCGTCTGCCATAATCGCAATGAGTTTTACTTTATTACACGTTTAAGAAATGTATTCCTGCAGGAATTTTATAGGCTATTAATAAAAAAAGAAAAAAAGAAAAGAAAAAAAAAGAATGCGTCAATACAATGATAAATCACTTTACCGCAAGCAAAAATCAATTACTTTGTGTAAATGAGGAGTCTCAGTGGTTTGTTGCAGAAGGTGCACAACAAATTTTAATAGGCCTACTACATGACATCACTGCTGGTGGCAGGGGCCCCTTCTTGTGCTTCGTAGATGTGCGCTACGCCACTGATTGTTTTTACTATTTATTTATCGTTGTGGATTTTGTTTCGGTTGCTGTTGGTGGCTGTAAGGACCTTTTGAAATAACTGAACAACTTCTGCCCTCAGTTGAGTGTGTGGCTACTCAGCCTATGCAGCGAGCTAAACATACAGTAAGAGAAGGTGATTCCAGGAATGACAGGACACAGTTTTCTTCTCAGTGCCTTTACTGAAGACCTCTCTTTTTTGATTGTAAAACTGTGAACATACAAGCAAATTTTTTATTAAAAATACATTATTTAACAAACCAAGACACATTGCTGTGAATTTAAATGCTGGAAGTGATCAGAATTCAAGATATAAGAATCACAAGATTACATTTCTAAATAATTCAGTTTGTGTCAGTTTGCCACCATGTGGTTGCGGAATATACTGCAGTTAATTGCAGTTTCAGTACACAGATTCACAGGCAGTTCAAAATACTGTTCAACATATCTGTAATCCCGACATCTATTTACTGCTACTGTCGAAGAAAGTTGTAAATTTGTTTATTTTTTCACTATTCTGTAAAAACATAACAGGTCTTTCCTCTTTAGTTAGATTTAGTAGAACATGAACTCAGCAAGCCTTCGTCGAAGCTACACAGGAAAACAAAAGCTAACGTTACTTGTTTTACTTTTGACAACCTGTATGTACAACCTGACGACCTGGGTTGTGTGAAAAAACAGTGCTATTGACTTATAAGATATTGTGCAACCACATACTAAACAGAAGCTAGCAACATTAGCTTGGCTTAGATCACAAACAACTTTTTGCTTGTAAGAGTTAAAATAACCTCTTAAGTAACAGAAAAGTAACCAAACATTTAGAAAACAAAATTGGCCACTAATTACTTACAGATTATGGCATGTCAAAGCTTCCCAAAGATATAAGGGGTCTGAGAGGAGTGTAGAATGTCAACACCTCCGGACATTTTCTCACACCGCGTGTAACAAACTTTTTTTGCCTGCTGCCTCAGCACATCACCACAGAGCACCGTGTAGCGTACGCAATATATAATCGAAGAAGAACCCCGAAACTAATACAATACTATTGAACAACAAGGGACAGAATACTCCCCGCCTGACATCTGTGACGAATGTCATCCATAACTAGCATGTAAATACAGATAAAATACAAAGAAACAAAGTAACTCTCAGAAAAAAAGGTACAAAAGCTGTCACTGGGACAGTACCCTTCAAAGGGGTTCTAATATGTACCATTTAGGCAGAGGCGGACAGAGTACACAGCTTCATTACTTGAGTAAAAGTACAGATACCCCTTGCTAAATTTTACTCAAGTACAAGTAAAAGTACTACAGTCAGATGTCTACTTAAGTAAAAGTACTGAAGTACTTGTTTTTAAAAGTACTTGAGTATCAAGAGTACAAGAGTACATTTTCTAAATATTGCATTACTACTGCCACAGTGCTTACATTGGTAAACACAGCAAACACTTGAAGCGAAAACTATCATTAAATTGTTCAGAAAATTGAAATAGTCTGGTGAGGTGGGGCCACGGGTTGGCACATTCCCGGGAGCGATATTTTTTTTCCCAGGATGGTAGGGGAAGACTCATGAATATTCATTAGGGAAGTCATCCCTGATTGGTCTAATAAACTACCCCCTAACCCCACCCCTAAACCTACCCATCACTGGGGTTAAGACCAATCAGGGATGACTTCCTAATGAATATTCATGAGTCTTCCCCTACCATCCTGAAAAAAAAAAAAATCGCTTCCCGCGATGGACCTTCATCCATTGTTTCGTCCATGGTTTCGTCTCTTATCTAAATCTGACCATGGAGTTGACTTTGGCGGAAAGCTGAAGGTGATTGCTGATAGACTGTCCCAATCAGTGGCGCCTGCACAATCCAATCACGTTTGAGAGGGAAACAACAAATCGAGGGTTTCCGAGATCAGGGGCGATTCTAGGATTTTCATTTTAGGGGGGCTCAGCCCCCAATGAGGGTATGATGTAAAAAAAAAGAAAAAAAAAAAGGTTAGTTTATGGTCTAATGCTCATTATTAAGTAGTTTCATTCATTCATCCAGTAACATGCATATGGCACGGTTTTTTAATCACTGAGGTACCGAATGTGAGGTAGTTAGGGGGGTTCGGGGGCATGCTCCCCCGAGAAAATTTTGATTTCTCTGATCTACATATGTGCATTTTAAGATGTTTTGAAGGCCAAAAAAATTGGATGACAATAGCTTTAAAACCATGTGCGGGCAGCTGTTTTTTTCTCACCTCATCAGCATCACACTCTTTTTCTCTTTGTTTTTATCTTGCTCTGTCTTTTCCCCTCCTAAAGCTGAGCTTTGACTGATACAGGCTTTTAATTTTTGTCTGTCAGTGAAGAAAGTAAACATAGGGTCAACTGATAGGTTGATTTATGAATCATTTTCTCAGACAAAGCTACCAGGAAAGCTAGGTAACTAAGTCCATCTACAATGAAATATAAATTATTTATTTTATTTTTTAAGCTTTTTAGCATTTGTAATCAACAATACGGTTGGTTATTCATCAAGTCACCCCGTGAAAATCTATTTAATTTCAAATCATTTAACTAACCAGCTAAACGTGTATTAATGTAACTGTCTATTGGCAATATGATTAATCTGTTCTATATTTATTTCTATTTATTAAAAATAACAACATGAATTATCAATTTGCCACTTCTATAAATCAAGTGCTTAAAAGAAAAGCACAAATCCCTTTACTCTACTCTTACTCTAATATATGTAGGCTATACACTTCTACTGATTCATTATTACTTAATACAAAACTATATTTATTAATACAAAACCAAATAACTCCACATGATGTTTCTCTCTCAAGGCCATCTAGTGCTTTCAGACAATGATGTGTGTCTTTAATCATTTCTGTGCATGGCAGCATAATGTAATAACGAAATACAAAATAATATGTTTTAAAGTTTAAAAAGTAAATTAAAATAAATCATGATCGTTTTCTAAAGTATGTTTTCATGGGTGTTAATCGCTTCATTTTTGTTTTGTAGAAAAAAACAACTATCACACTGATAAGGGCTGAAGGTGAACGCAGCGAAACGTAACGTTATTGGTATTGGAAGAGAAACCGAACCGTCCCGTGTTGCTCCCAATGCTCCAGTAACATTACATTATGTAAACTGCAATGCATAAATGACAAAGAACTGCACCGATGCAGATGTAATATCATAGCAATCTATCAATAAATGCACTCACGACACACCTCGCTCTGCTCGGCGCCCCTGCAGATTGAAAAATGCGCTAAATCCAAGCAGACTCAGATAAGGGGAGGAGCCGAAACTTGACGCAGCTTGCCGCCGTTTCAAATGAGTTTTTTTAAAGGGGACTGAAGCGATAAAAAATATATTAATCAAATATTTTTTAGGGGGGCTGGGCAGAAGTTTAGGGGGGCTGAAGCCCCCCTAAAAAGGGCCTAGTGACGCCCCTGTCCGAGATTTTTCTTTTTTCCTTTTTTTTAAATTTTTTTTAGAAGAAGTAATGGGTAGGCCTACTCACGGTTATGGATAGAAATGTAGTGGAGTAAAGAGTACAATATTTGCCTCTCAAATGTACTTGAGTAAAGTCATGAGTACTCCCCAAAAATGATACTCGAGTAAAGTACAGATCCCTCAAAATTGTACTTAAGTACTGTACTCAAGTAAATGTACTCCGTTACTGTCCGGCTCTGCATTTAGGTACTAATATGCAGGGCCGGATCTACCATTATGATCGGAGTTTTTTTTTTTTTTTTTTTTTTTTTTTTTTTTTGCCACGTACGCTGCTACATAAAAATAGTATACACAAGGCTTGGCCTCGATCTTGATAATTATCCAATCAAAAATTTTTAAAAGTGTATATTACATTATATGATCTCTTTATGCAAATGCTTTAAAACAATTCATGTGCGATAAGACAAAAGTGTGACTGTGACACACACACACACAGAAAGACGCGCGCGCCAGTATCGTGCGCAGGCACGTGCACACATAGACATAAAAGGGGGCTTGAGCACCTGCCCTTTTTATTCCTGGAGAGAAAGTGCCCTTTTTTCTGGGGTGCTTTTTTTTCTTTTTTTTTTTTTAAATAATATATATTTCTGTTTGCGCACAGCTTCCCTGTCAAACAAATATATTTATTGAAGAATGGTATATCTAAATATCAGGTCAGGAGTTCTGAAGCGCTCCCTCTCCCTCTCCCCCGATTGTTAAACCCGATTGTATTGCTTCCGCTAAAGAAAATAGTACGCTCCGTCTCTACGGTTAGAAGAATCCTGTGAGTCCATAGCAACGCTCTGTTTTTCATGGCAATGGTCTGTTATACTCCGCACAGCGGTCTCTTATCAAGAAATAACAGACCTCATTCTACATTGGAATTCAACCAAGCCATGTAATAAAATAAGTTAATAAAATAAGCATATATCACCACCAGGTGATATGCTTTAGTTATTTTGTTTATCCTATTTACCTGCATTGCCCTGTCAATTAGATGCAAATGTGTGCATTTTAACTAGTTGACGCCTAATTTGCATACAAAACGTCCTCAGTTAATGACTTCTATCAAGAGTCTTTCCCCCTGAAATTTAGAAATCTAAATTGGTGAATTTAGAAGAAATCTACAGATGCAAACAGATGGAGGATACACTCTAAAAAATGTAGTAAATCTGAGTAACTGCATCTGGTAGCCTACATTAATAAATAAAACTGAGTAGAAATAAGTTAACATTAAACATTAAAAATAACAATATTTATAAATTAACTTTTTATTTATGAGTAATTTTACTTTTTTTATTTCCTCTAAACCTTTATAAAATAGTATTCCATACAACCACAAATACATACATGACATTGGCTTTTATTTAATTGTTACTCAATTATTTTGGTAAGTTTAATTTTAAAGTGTTATGTATTCTGATAACACCAAAATAATTAAAACGATGTAGTGCCTTGTGCAAAAATAAACAAATTATTAGTAAAACACGCCCCTCTGCTTGATGCAGTTATTTAGGTTATTCTAAATATGAAGAGTACAGATGAAAAAGCCTCTAAGTGCCATCTGAAATTTCCTTCTATGATAATTTTTATCAAGCTTGTATGTTTATGTTCACTTATTTCACATTACTGGCAATGAAAAGTACCTATTAATTGTCATTTAAGTTAAATTACTGAACTTAAATATACGAGCTTGAAAAAAAAATGCTCATTTTAGAAGAACATTTCAGATGGCACTCAGAGGCTTTTTCATCTGAACTCTTCATATATACTTGAAACTAGTAGCATAGAAAATGTTTTCAAAACATGCACATTGTGGAATGCTTTCCTTTGCTGCTCTATAAACCTAGTGAATACTAAGGAGACCATGGTTTCTGTGTGAACTGATTATTTTGTAGACATCTTTTGAAAATGAAACAATTGCGTGAGTTTGAGGAAGATAAAATTAATTAACTTTTTTAATTAATTTTTTAAAAAGGAAGTCAGAGTTGCGTTAATATATATACTTTTTTGTTTATAAAAAGAAAAAAAAATACGTAATTATGAGAAGTGCCCTTTATTTCACTTGAGCCCCTGCCCCTCAAAATGTCTGTGCACGTCCCTGATCGTGCGCACAGACAGCACGCCAGAATACAGTTATCTTTCGTGCTTGAACTTACAATAACACACACAATTATGCCAAAATGTCCGTTTTGTCGAGTATCTTCATAACATAAGAGCTGTCTTATGATGAACGTGAAGAGTTGTGAGAGAATGAGGCGCGTGTGAGATCCGCGTCTCCGTCAGCTGGTCTTAAAGAGACAGCAGCCAATAAAGCTTTCTGTCAGTAAAGTTAATCAAAGAACAAAAAGAATAGAGAAAATGACTCACTGCTGTTGACTAAAGTTTTGTTGTTGTTGTTGTTGTTGCAGCTATAATAAGGATTAGTCTATATTTAATTTATAATTTATGCAGTGCAGTTTGATCACTTTATTCAATTTCGGTATATGTCCTAGGTCTACCTGTTAGACAGGCACAGGTAAATATGACATTTATTTTTAACTATTATTGAGACAAATAACAATACTTCATTTTTTTTAAAAATATTATTTTAATTTGAAAACACAGTGCATTTAGTTGTTGTTTCTAGTTTGAGTTGAGAAATAGGCTACAAATTTCAGCATTATCACTAATCTGTGTGCATTTTACTTGAGAAATAAGCAAGTTAACTCATGAAACCATTTGATTACTATATTGCAATCGCATATCGCAATATTGACCTTAATAATCACAATATGACATTTTCTCCAAATCGTGCAGCCCTACTTTTCAGAAAAAAATATTTTGTATCATTGTCTTGTGAACTAGTCATTCAGCTTTTGATCAATAGTGATTGGCATGTTAAATCCTGGTGGGCCACCTGTGTGTGTTCCTTTGGAGGGTGTGGTTGTCAGGTAGGGGAGGGGGCCAATGAGCTTCAGTGCCCAGGGGCCCCTGGGGGTACTAATCCAGCCTTGCTAATATGTACACGTTTGGTACCAATATGTACACGTTTGGTACCAATATGTACCTTTGAGGGACTTATATGCACTCTTTAGGTAGGTGTACCCTTTGAAAAGGTACCGCCACAGTGACAGCTTTTGTACCTTTTTTTCTGAGAGTATACTCCATAAAAATCCTAATTAACAGAATTAAGTTTATCTAGATCTTGTTTTAGATATTTATGTTTTAGGCTACAATGAGGTTTCATTAGTTAACATTAGTTAACTACGCAACATTTGTTAACATTAACTAATAATGAACAGCACATATCTACAGCATTTATTAATCTTTGTTAATGTTAATTTCAACATTTAATAGGGTACATTATTAAAAAAAAATAGTTGTAGGCTATTTGTTAATGCACTGTGAACTAAGATGAACAAACAATGAATAGCTAGGCTATTTTTATTAACAATAACGTTAGATTACAGATTATAGGGGGGACCAAGAACCAGTGAGGGGGGGCCCATGGGAAATCAGAAAATTCAACTGGAAATAAATACTTGTTTAGAAAACATTAAGCACGATTTCAAAAATATTTGCAATGCCCTGTGCCCTAATATAGATGGTATTAAATGTGGCACTGCATTTATTGGACCACACAGTTTTGTTCTAATAAAAACAAAACAAAAATAAAGACTCTGTCCTCTTTTCATTCTCAACTGAATAACACTAACAAGTCCTCTCTATTCAGTAACGTTAGTCTGACGAAGTTATGTTAGCTAATCTAACGTTAAGGTCCTTGCACACTAACATATGGTGCAATATTTCAAAATATATACTGTAATTGAGTGTGTATACTATAAACAGTGACGTGTCGAGGTGTCTCTCTCTCCTGTTTGAAAAACGCGGACCAGTGATTCCGCTTTGCGAATCGCAAATCAAGCAGTGATTGACAGCGCTCTGATCCAATGGTGTTGGGCATTGTCATGTTGACAGTAAATCTAGCCCAATGATGTTGGGGGAGCACCAGGGGGGGCCAATCATATTCCAAGGGGGGGCCGGTGCCACCCCGTGCCCCCCCCCTCCAGACACGCCCCTGCTCAGGTAGGCTAGCCTACCACCCACACAGAAGTGAAATTAAAAATAAAACGAAAGAGGAACGTCTTGAGGAAGAAAATGTCACTGTCTTTTACTTTAAGCAGCTAAATTATATAGACGATCATTATCAAAGAACATAGAAGTAGGCTACACAACACCTGTTTGTCTGAAGACCGATTTTGCATCGACTTGGGATCGTGTTAAGAAGGGACAAGCGCGAGCAATAATCGGATTCATTAATTTAAAGAATGCTCAAGCTTGCGTATCTGCTGTCATGCTTGACAGTTGTCAATGCAGGTAAGTTTATTTAATGCTTTCCTATCACCTTATTTTGCAACGCGGAAGTAATCTGTTTTATGTTAGATGTGTGAGAAGAGTAAAACTATTTGTGCTACAAACAAGTGTTTATAATTAGGCTACATGGTAAGAAATAGGTACCAGTTTGCAATATCAAACCGCAAAACGAGCTGTTTTACAGCTAAAAAGAACTGAAAGTGGACACCACACACACAAATGGCCGCCGCGCCCGATCTTAAAAATATGGTAGGCCTAAATAGCCTACTACTTCTTATTTCATTAAAAAGGAAAGAAAACATACTTGATGTCGATGGTAACAAATGGTTTTGAGTGTTTGTGTCTATAAACCTATAAACTAGCATTACATGCACAAGCATGAATGTGCAAGTGGTTGTATATTAATTGTGATGTTTAGCCACCTACCTAAACAGTTGTTTACAGTAGGATGGCAATTTATCATTTGTAGGTATTTCATTGTAATTTATTATTTATAGTTAAAAACAACGATCAGATGTTTTTTTGTTTTTTTTTGGAGGGTGAGTAAATGTAAACAGAGTTTAATTTTGGGTGATCAATCCCTTTAATGTTGCAATTTTCATATTTTGTCTGGGAATGTTGGACAGTTTTTCAGATTTGAATATCTTTTTTTGTGTGGTATAGGCCAACGTAAACAATTGTTAATACGTGTGAAATATCTATTCATATGTGAATTGTAAAATTGCACAATGGCCGCCTGCTGCTTTCTATATGTATGTATGTGTGTGTGAGTGATATATATTATTAACAGTGTTGAAGTATCATGGTCTTGCATAAACTCAAGAAAAAAACAACTCACCTAATGCTGTAAACATACAGAGAGCCCTATCAGCTGTAAGGTTAAAAATAACTCAAATTAAATATAATGCGTTTTTTTATTATAATAACAACTTTATTTAATGATATAAGTAAAAATATATTAAATATGTAAGATAGTAGCCCAGGGCCGTCCATAAGGGGGCCCAGCCGCTAGGGGGGGCCCATGCAGTCCAGCTATAATTATGTTCATCCTAAATATAAGCAAAGGTTACCATATTTTATTTTGAACCAAAATAGCACCATTAATTGTTGAAAGTGAGAAAAAAAATGCATTTTATTTAATGTTGCTCGAGTAAAATATAGCCTGTGTCATAATGAAACACCCCTTTCCTGAAAATGGTCTGAGCAGGCTGGCGAGCGGGCGCGGGCGCCGTGAGCGCTGAGCGAGCAGCAGGTACGAGTAGTGAGTTGTCGTCGAAAAAGATGGATAAAGCAAAAAAGCTGTCGGGGGCTAAAAATAGAAAAAGAAAGAGGGAAAAGGAGATGGCATGTCAATTGATGCGACAGCAGCTAAATAAGTGGATGGTGAAAGGCAACAGGTAGGATTTAAAGTGTGACGTCCAGGCATGTAGGCTACTGGCCATCGGGACTGGAGATTCCCAGTGGGCCGACGTGCTTTTTGGGCCGATGCATCTCATACTTTTTTTCTTTTTTTGTCTTAACGGCCCATAAAACTGTACATTTGTTTAGTTTTGTTTTGCTTAATCGGCGGCGCTGGGTTACTGCCGGTGTAATGCATTGGTCAAAAAAAGTCAGCGTTAGTTTTTTTTCTGACACACCGGCCCATGAAACACGTAGATCAGCGGCCCATTGGTTCTTTTCTTGATGGTCACTGGGCTGGCCCAATCACCCAATCTTTAATGTGAAGTATATAAATATACTCTTTCAAGTATAGAAATTAGTACAAAACGAATTATGAAAGTTTCCTTTATTTTTCAGTGCATTTGTTTTACAATATATGGCTATTATATAATGGGATTAATATTATAACTATTATTATGTAGTAGTGTAATGTAGACAGACAATTTTGTTGACACACAAAATTGTTGCTGCATACCCACCCCTGAGTCTCTCTCAGTTAAATGTATGTGTTAATAGGAGAGAGAGAGAGAGAGAGAGAGAGAGAGAGAGAGCACACATGATATGAGTAGCCTATAGCAGATTTGGGGAGGGCCCATTCACTGGACCTTTTCAGGGGCCCAGTCATTTCTGTGGGCGGGCCTGCCTATATGTGTAATATAGCCTATAGCCTATTTTTATAATATATAAAAAATGATACATGCACATTTTTTATATATTATAAAAATAGGCTATAGGCTATATTACACATAGGCTACACATACACATAATTTTACATCAATATAGAACGTATTTGTACTACTAATAAAAATAGGGAATCCTATCATAAGATTAACAGAATAATAATAAAGATTTAAAATAATTCTTAACATGTATTCTATTGTATAGTACATTTGTGCAATTTGCTTTTTGAAAAAAAAAAAATAAAATGTGTTCATGTGATGTCACCCTATCAATATATCTTACCGGCAATTTTATAAAAGCCCTCTTTTAAGGACATGGCCAACACTATTAATGAAACTATTCATGTACTCCTGCAGAGCGAGGACCACCTTTACGAATGGTTCGACAAACCGTGTTTTCCCCTATAGCTTCTGTGCGTCACCCACCGTGCAAGTATGTACCACTTGCAACAAAAAAAAAAACGCAACGCAATATTTGCGGTACAGTAAGTGCATGAATTCGACGTGTTAAATTCTTTATGTGCGGCTCAAGAAGTTCGCAAAGATAAGACATTCCTTCCGCGGAAAATCTGTATCTTTCATACAAGTAACTATCAGGAAAGGCAAGGGAATTTTGTCTGGCTAAAAACTCTTTCTCTACGAAGTGCTCGTCAAACTATTTGCGCTGAGATGTCACAGGATTTGGAAGAAAAGGTGAAGCCACAGACACTGGGAATAAGTTACGTCACCTACATGTTTCTTTGCTCTCAGCTGATTGGTCAAACTTCAGTCTGAGATCTTGAATCCAGAACATAACCTGCCCCGGAGCAGGTTAGCCGTGCAGCGTAAGATACCATGGCAACGAACACCGATTCAAGCCAAGCTACTTTCATAGTACCTAAAACCCAGGGTTGGCGGAAACTAAACTGAAACATAGCTGGCTAGCCACCTAAACCGGCTTCATGGTACAGGCCCCGGGTCACGTGTGCTAGGGATCTGTCACGTCACATTTACAAGCGCCAAAACGGTATTGTTTGAATTTCGTAATAAAAGTGACAGAATCTGAGAGCTGAGATTTTTTTTTATATCATAAGTAACCTGCTCTGTCTAGTCTGTCGGTCTCCGTGTCCTGTTTGCTTCGCGATTTTTCTGTGCGTGAGAAAATGGATGTGTGGCGTGAGAGCGTGTGAAAAGTGTCAATTGCGTGAGTCTCACGGTGAATGCGTGAGAGTTGGCAGCTCTGATTCATATGTCAATTGTAAAATTGCACAATGGCCGCCTGCTGCTTTCTATATGTATGTGTGTGTGTGTGAGTGATATATATTATTAACAGTGTTGAAGTATCATGGTCTTGCATAAACTCAACTCTGGTCTTGGCTTGGACTTTGACTCATATTAGCTGATGATTCTTTCATCCATTATCAGCATGGTTGAAAATGCTGCAATAACCATCCAAATCTTCTCTCAATCTCTTGATTCATCCTGCCTATTTTTGCTTCTCTGTTTCACTGTTCTGCATCAAGTACAAGGTTCAGTACAATGTTCTTAACAGAGGAACCTTACTTCTTGATTATTTTATTGTGGATGACAACTTTTCTAATTAACTTAGCAATTTATAATGTAATATTTATCACACATATATTGTTGTGGGTAACAAATAAACAAACAATCCTGAATAAGAGACAATACTAATTTACTTTGAGGTTTATTTTCTTGCAAGAAAAGGTCAGCAGTCATACAGTCACACAGAGTGACAGTGAGGGGAGGGCAGCTTTCCTCTTTTATAGCCTCAACTCTCCGAATTTTGTCTCTCTAGTCTAGGCCAATGATGTTATTTTCAACCATATTCGTGACAAGAGGCCCTCCAACCCTCTTCTTTTCATATGATGGTCACACACATCTTAAAGATAAAATTTGTTCCACAATATTCATTTATAATGCCAGAGACCAGAGGAAGATAAGTCTGGACTTATACTCATATGTTATGGTCTAATTTGACTAATCTGTACTAATATTTCTCGTCCTTGTGTATCCACAGGTTCTCACTCACTGATGGCTTTGTTAACATATATAGTTGGACCGACACCATTTCCTGAGTTCAGTGTTGTGGTGATGTTGGATGATATGCAAATAGGATATTATGACTCAACCACATGGAAACCTGTCTATCGCACTAAGAGTGATTCAAAATACCATGATGAGGAGCAAAGTGATGCTGGTGTTATATTTCAGTACATGTATGATGGCATGAAAAATAGGGATTTGTATGTTAAGAAACACCTCAATCTCACAGATGGTGAGAACTAAAGCCTACATTATCAGCATTAACACATACTTAATTTAATAACAGATGTATTGTAGCCAGAGGTATAAAGTCCAGGGGTCAGAAAGTAAAAGTCCTGCCATATGTTTATTCCACCCATGAACTCAGCCAGCTGATTTCACTAATTAGTTCTAGCCTATCTCCTGGCTGAAAAACGAGTTTGACATCTAATGTGCTAATTAGCAAATCCAGGTGATTGGAACAAAATACAGAGGAGGACTTTTACTTTCTGAACCTGGACTTTACACCTCTGACTGTAGCTTCTATGTGTTTTAATTATTTTATTAAAACTTTTGATGTAAGACCGTAAAAGGGTAATCATAATGTGCAAAATATTAATTTTCAGATCACGTTTTATATTGTGTCAGAGTGAGGACTAATTAAAAAAAAAATAATACTTTTATTTTAAGGTGTACATGTTCATCAGAGAGTTGTTGGATGTGAACTTTTGAATGATGATAAACCAGGTCCAGCTCATTTCCCGAGTGCTTTTGATGGACAATCTATGGAGGAGGTCACCTATTACCTGGAACAAAACGATGTCCATTTGAAAAAGCAATGGATTATATCATGGTACCAAGTAAATCAGCTTCGTATAAAGTTTTTATGTGGAAATGTTTATCATCCTATTTGCATTAAAGTTTTGCGAAGGTACCTGCATTTGGAAAAGAACAATGTGATGAGAAAAGGTGAGAGAATCAACCTGATTATCTTCAGTATAATTAAGATAGGAAAAAAAAGTTTATATATTATATATCAAATTATATATGATTATATATTTTATATAATCAACAGTTATGACCCAGACAGCGGCACTGACAGAAAATGCGTGCCTCTGAATGCGTTATGAAACATGAGAACCATAAATAAATAACTGATGCAACAGTTAAACAACAGTAACACTTCTCATTATTCTCTATAGTGAAACCCAGAGTCAGACTCATGAGAAAGAAACTCCCAGACTCTCAAGGGCTTCGGATCAGCTGTCTGGCCACTGGCTTTTACCCCCGCCACATTAACCTGACCCTGTTCAGAGACGATCAGCCTGTGGATGATGACCAGATCAGAGGAGGACAGATTCTGCCCAACGGAGACGGAACTTACCAGATGAGGAAGAGTTTAGTGATCAGCGATGAAGAACTACGTGAAGGACATAAATACAACTGTACAATGAAGCATCTCAATCTGGACAACAAACTGGACATTATATTTGGTAAATAAAAATGCCCAAACCAGCAAGCAAACAAACTAAATGCCCTTTTTGACATCAACAACATAGATTTAATAATAATAAAAACTATTTCAGTAGGCTACATATCTTTAGCTTTTGTATTTATTTTCCTGTTTTTTTTTTTTTTAATTCACCACAATTTCAGATACAGATAAATATGACCCAGGAGGATCCGTCATTCTGTCTGTAGTTATCAGTGTGCTGGTGTTAATGTGTGTGGCTGTTCTCATCATAACTGCACTCATCATATGGAGGAAGAGACGTGCTGCTGGTAAATGTTCTACAGTCCAGTTCACTACGTTTGATGCTCAATTAGAAAATGACACCAAACATCATGTTCCTTTAGAAGAGTCTCTTTCAATGTTTACTGTATACAGTTCTGTGATTGTGACTTTTTATTCTGGTTTATTTCATCTTATTCAGGACAAGGCTCTGAGACGTCACTGAATAAATACTCCCCTACTCCATGTGAGTATACTATGTTTTAAATGAAGTCAGCAATATGTTCATTTTAAGTTTAATTTTGGAAAATGTCTAGAAATTGAACCAAATGAATGTTTTATTGATTTCAGCCTCCACGCAAGATGAAAATTGAGTCTATGTAATGCATTAAATTAAAAAATCAAGACAACACATGGGAAAATGAGCATTTCGGGGAGTTTCCAAGATGATTCCTTGATTGCACGTGTTTTGATCAGCTCTGCATTCCCAAATACTTAAATTGACTTGTAACATTATTGCAAAGAAGACTTTGAAAGATGGCTAACTCTAATAACACAGTGATTTTTCTGACACAACAATGGGTGGATCTGAAAAAAGGAAAAGTGCTGGAAAGAAGGCTGGAAAGTCCAACCAAAGCGTAAATGCTAACACTGCTAGCAAAACTAGCAGCAGCACGCAGTGGCCGAAACTTTTATGAAGATCCCTTCCAGTGATCTGATTACTGACAACTTGCATGATTATCTTAGACAAGACTGATCTGGATGAATTTATACTGGTGGAGGAAAAATTTCCATCTCTCCCTGAAACTCCATGCAAGTCTCCATCCCCAAACAACATAGCACTGTAGACAGACACACAACGGTCATCCTCGCACAGATCTCAGAACTTTTCTGTGATAAAAAATGATACAAATTTAATTTGAAATTGGAATTTTTTGTTGTTTAAAGTATTGTAGTGAACTGGCAAAAATTAGGAAAATTGGTGAGGATAAAATTTAGGTAAAATTTCCATCTTCTAACAAAGTAGAGGACATTTCTGAAATGGACAAAACAGAACTTACTGAGCAGAAACATAAATTAGAGGAAATTTACAAAAGAGTGGCTGAAGATCTTTATAAGATCTCAAACAAAATGGCTTGAAGAGGGCGAGAAGAGCTCTGCCTATTTTTTAGACTTAAGAGGCATGCAAGCCAAAAATAATTATATTGAGCAATTGAATATTAATGGT
This sequence comes from Leuciscus idus, assembly GCA_021554675.1. Lineage (NCBI taxonomy): Eukaryota > Metazoa > Chordata > Actinopteri > Cypriniformes > Leuciscidae > Leuciscus > Leuciscus idus. The sequence goes on along the minus strand of CM038639.1, from coordinate 17,191,758 downwards.
GATATTGCTGAGGACCCCAAAATCATTGCACATTTTTGTTGAGTTTTATAGTTATCTTTACACCTCAAACAATCTACTACGGAGTTTTCCGAGTCCTTGCCCAACATAAAGCAGCTTAGCATTGAGGATTCTATATAAGCCCCTCTCAGATTAGAAGAAATTTTTGATGCCATAAATTATTTGAAAAATAAGTCTCCAGGAATGGATGGTATAACTGCTGAATTTTATAAAGCATTTAGAAAGACCGTTGCTCCTTTTTTGTTCAAAGTTTTTATGGAGAGCCTTGAAAGAGCTTTGCTTCCTCCAACCCTGATGTGTCAAGGACTTATCACCCTCAAAACCAAATAAAGATCCCATTTTAATTGATAGTTGGCAGCCAAATACGTTGCTAAATAATGATTATAAAATAATTGCTTTTATCAAAAAGACTGAAATGTGTTTTAAACAATCTGACTTGTTTAAAAAAGAAAAAAGGCGCATCTTCAGTAATATATAGCGTTATAATAACGTTTGGTTTTGAACATTTTACATAGATCTCTAATGATTGTTTTGGACTATTATAAAGATTTCGAGTTTTCCTTAGGAAAGCCCTTTAAAGGGAATTAAAAGGAATCAATACCAAAATGATAAGTCAGTTAGCCGATGACACTGCCTTGTTTCTGAAGGATGTCTCTCGAGTAGCTATTGCATTAGAAACTCTTAAGCCCTTTTCCAAAGCCTCAGGTCTTTATCTTAATATCAATTAATGCGAGCTGCGTCCAGTTGGCAACTGCTTGGAGTCCTCAATTTGTAACATTTATGTAAGAGAAAGCATCACCTTTTTGGGGGTTAAATAATTTGATAATAAGATGATAAGAGGTGCCCCTCCATTTTTTGCCTCAAAAGACATGCAAGGTTGAATCATTTGTTTCTGAGAGGTCACTCAAGGGAAGAGTTCTTCTCACTAAACCAGAAGGCATTTCTCGCTTATCATTTACTGCTCAGTCACTTTATGTTGACAAACAAACATGTAAATTAAAGGGATAGTTCGCCCAAAAATTATATTTAAGCCATGATTTACTCACCCTCAAGCCGTTCGAGATGCATATGTCAATCTTTTTTCAGACAAACACATTTTCAGTTATTTTAGAAAATGTCTTAGATCTTTCAGTGGTTATAATGTGAAGCAATGGGGTCCAGCTGCTTCAAGTCCGAGAATGTGCATGCATCCTTCACAAAAATAATCCATCCGGCTCCAGGGGGATAAACGAAGGCCTTCTGAGGGTAATCCGTGCGGTTTTGTCGTAAAAATATACATATTTAAAACTTTATAAACGAAAATAACTGGCTTCCGGTGGCGGTCGGTGCGCGTTCATGGAGATGGATGCTGGCGTATGACGTAGGACGTAGCGTAGGAAGCGTCGTGACGTAGAACGAACGTAGAGTTTTGTTTTGCTCTGCTCTCTGGCTGCGCTGTCACGTTCGTTCTACGTCACGACGCTTCCTACGCTACGTCCTACGCTACGTCCTACGTCATACGCCAGCATATAACCACTGAAAGATCTAAGACATTTTCTAAAATAACTGAAAATGTGTTCGTCTGAAAAAAGATTGACATATGCATCTCGAACGGCTTGAGGGTGAGTAAATCATGGCTTAAATATAATTTTTGGGCGAACTATCCCTTTAATTGACAGAATATGTGAATTTGAATGAAAAAACAAAGTTCACTACTAAGGAATCAGTAATATTAAATTCATATGATAAAGGTGGTCTACATTTTATAGACTTCAGCTCTCTGAACAATGCTTTTAAAATAAACTGGTTTAGATAGTATTTTCAAAACATGGTCTGTTTGGAATATAATCCCTCTGTATATTTACTCTCATTTAGGTGGCAAAGAATTTTTTTTAATGTGCAATTATAAAATTGAAAAACTTCAAATTAAACTCTCTAAATTCTATCATCAAGCACTTGCTGCTTGGACTCTCAATTAAGTATTCATTTATGCTTACTAGGGCTGTACTGTCCCAGTCGATTAGTCGATTAGTCGATTAATTGGTCGATACGTTCTGGTTCGACCAAAATTCTGATTGGTCGATTTTTTGCCGCGTTCATTTCATCAGTTTTGCCGCGCTGAGGCGTGCTCATTTCATCAGGTGGAAAGCACTAACTGCTAATGGGGGTGTTTTCAGAGTACCCTTGTTTCACTGTAACAGTCTGTCTTCAGAACACCCCCCTTGTTTTCACCTTTTTTGGATTAGCCCAACCCAAGAGAGAGCGATAACTATAGAAGGTTTGATGCTGAATATTATTTATTTAATTGTGAGAGCGTTTTAGTCAGTCCTCTTCTAACATATCAACAACAAATAAATCGACAGTGTGGCAGCATTTTGTTAAAATTGATAACAGGAAAAAAGTCGAATGCAAAGTTTGCAAGCAACAGTTTTCCACAGCCCGACGACAAACATGACATATCATCTTGGTAAGCTCACTTGTCTGCGTTAGCTTGCCCTGTCTGTTGAGTAGGCTATATGAACATATCAGAATTTGCATATTTCAATGTTTTAGTGACTTTTTTATTTTTTATTTGGAGCCTAATGCGCAATTGCGCTGTGCTGTTGGTTGTGTTAGTTTTGAGCCTAGGATGCTTTATTTTTCAGTTATGCACTTTATTTCGTTTCTGCTCTTGATCTGGTTTGTTTAATAAATATTCTTTTTTTATTAAAGTGGACGTGCCTTTTGTGTTTATTAAGAGTAAAAGCTTTAAGTTAATAGTCTATTCGTGTCTCAGCTGCGAAGCTGAGCTCATGTTCAGCCTCGCTCGGTGCGAGGACATGCACGGTGAAATGATAGTGTCTGACAGTTATATCTTATTATAAGTTATAATAAGGAATATGCAACATAATTTAGACAATTATTTTTGTCATATGTTATAATTTATAACATATGACAAAAATAATTGTCTAAATTATGTTGCATATTCCTCAACAGTTCTTGTGATGATATCACTAGTTGACAACATAGTACTATTTTCGGAAATCATAAGCTATGATATTGCGCAGGTGCAGGTGATGCAACGCTGTCAGAGCCGACAGACTCGAGTGTCAGACTCATTTCAGTGCAAAATAATTAGGTCAAAAACGATTTAATATACTGCAAATAGCCTACTAGTTTTTTAAGTTTATTTATAATTCATTTAGGCGGACAACAAGGCTACCAAGTACTGCGCACAGTGCGCATCTAATTAATTTAACGTTTTTTTTTTCTACCGTCATTTTTAGTCGATTTTTTGTCGAAAATTTCAGGACTTCAGTCGACCAAGATTTTCTTTGGTTGAGTACAGCCCTAATGCTTACTCAACAATATATAGATATGCTCTCTGTTGTTTTCTTTTTTTTCTTTTCCTTTTCTCTTTTTTTGTAATTTCTATTGTATTGTGAAACATGTATGTTCTTCTTATGTAATATGGAAGGTACTCATGCTATTTGCTGATAATAAAGCATTACAAAAAATTGAATTTGCTTGGTGGCTGTAATTTAGGTTGTTATGAAAATGACCATTAAACGATGAAACCACAAAGGAATGTAACACATGTAACGAATGTTTAACAGTTATTAAATGTTTTTAAAGAATAATATCACTTTATTCGTTTTCTTTTCTTGCTGGTCAAAAGGAGATTTGTGTTTTATCCAAGCTCTTCTCACTCGCAACTTCAAGGCATCTGATATTGTCACATGTCCAAGAAGAAAAATGTAGAGAAACCTCTTTGAAAGTAATATGTTATGGGCACTTTGGGCATTTGTATATGGATGCACATTTTTCTTCAATAGACTGACGCAAAGGGCAAGGGAAGATCATTTTATCATATGACATATTTTGGCGTAAGATTTTCAGTTTGACTGTGTAAGCTTAAAACTGAAATTCCCACTCATGTGTTCAAAAAAATGCAGCCTGAAGAAGCGTTAGAATCTAATGTGTGACATGCCAAAGTTCAGATTTATCTTTTGAATGGCTGAATTCAGAATAGCATACTAGCATTATATGCTTAAGGCATTGCAGAAACAGTAAAACATTTTTACACTTGAACAAATTTCAACTGGTCGATAAGAGAATGCAGAGTCCCATGTTTTAAAGCAGTTGTTATTATTCCAGTGCCAGAAAAGCGATCAGGTTCTCACTCACTGATGGTTTTCGCCACATACAGTCAATCCAAAAAATACTGGGTGCAGGACACTATAGTTCATTTATGTATATGTATATCCATGTGAGGATAGCAAAATAAAGTAAACTGACATATTATACCCAAAAATTCTCATATAGTGGACCACCAGTAAAAAAAAATTCAGACACTTTGACCTGACCATGTTTTGCTTAAGTGTTTTTTCTTTAATTGCTAATGCGACCTTTTTACACCACAGACAGAACAAAATTAAGCATTTGATTGGTAAATGGTTGACCTATTGGCATTATCTAATACTTAAATTTAACATCTGGCAGCTATTCAACCTAATTAATTTGTGAGACAGTCTAACAGAAGGATGGCCAAAACCAGTGAAATATCAACTGAGTTCTTGTCATATTTTATTTACCATTTTCTAAAGCATAATGAATAAACTGTGATAATGTGAGAAATGTTGAAGGTGTCTGAATACATTTTGGTTTGACTGTAAATTGCTGAACAGACACAGTTTCATGAGTTCACTGTTGTGCTGATGTTAGATGATGTAGCCTATTATGACTGAATAGTGGATTTTTTCCCTAAACCTGACTATCTAGCGTCTTCCAATCGACACTTAATAACCTTTATACTCTAGCTTTTGCGTCTTCAGTCGACAACTGGCCGAGTTTCTTACTCTAACTTGCTTCCCTAAACTAGCTCACTTCCTAAACTAGCATCCTGCGCAGGAATAAATCGACAAACAGACCTGCAAATGTCCTTTAAATCCTTTAATCACGGCGAGATCTTCCCGAGCAGTTCTCAGGGAATCTCTCCCAAGAAGCAAGGCCGGAGGATCTCATACAAATTCCATTGAGACTCCCACAGTGCACAAGAATACAACAGTTTTTATAGTATAGAGGTATGGCATAAATGTCAGGCTGCATTACATATTTCCCCATATTTGATTGGTTCTTCATATGCAAACCCCTCTGTTACTAGGTAAAGCAAACTTTGTTTTAATGATGACTTCATTTGTTAATCACAAGATTCTAACAGACTGTCTAGTTTCATTTCCCAAACTATGTTATTTATACACGCACACACTCAAAGTCACAAGTTTTCCATTGGTTTCGTACAGTACATCCTGTTCAAATGTTAGATGTTAAATAAGGTTAGATGTTAGAAACATGGTTAGTTTAATATACAGTTTAAAATTTCTACGACAATATCATGGAAAGCTGTCCACCGCATGCAGTCAAAATAATTCAAATGATGACAATGATGCTGGTGATACATTCATGAAAAAACTGAACTTTTTATTTTAAAATCGGACAGGTAAGTCCAAACCTAAATTTTGGTATAATCGGCAATCACCTTTCTTTAAAAAAAATGTCATCTGCCTCTTTTTGTTTGATGCCTAATTCTCTTTCGTTTTGTTTCTCTCTTCTAGTGGATTCTTGAAGTGCACACTGCTGTGCCCTGGTCAAGTTGTGAGCAAAACCCTCAAACTGTCTAAAATCGCTGCTAAACAGCGCAATGATTGATGCAAGTGAATTCAATACCTGTCTGTAGTTATAAAGTGTACTTATAGACCTAACACGTGTCACATTTGGACAAAAATGAAACATTTAAACAGACATTGAAACAGACTTCTATAAAACATTTTACTCTGCATTAAACTTAAAAATATATAGGTCTATATAAACAAATGACCCAATTATTAAACTTACCAGCAATGTCAGTTTTATTTACTTTTATCAAAAGTCTCTGTGCCTACAATGTATTTTCAAACCAAGGCATACATGGTTTTGTTTTTTGTTTTATCCAATTTTGCAAATAAGAATAGTAAAAGATACTATATCCATTGTTTTGCAATGTCCATTTTGGGTCACTAGCACCAAGGATTGACAGGCATCTGAACCAATCCAATGACAGCTGCGGTCTGCAAAAGTGAAAGTAAAAAGTAACAAACGAAAGAACAGATAAAACAGGCAATAACATGTTGTATCTAAGAGAAAGAACACTGTCTTCCCTGCTGAGAATGCGCCAAATGAACTTTGAGGGGCTGCTTATAGCCTAACAATGCATGATATAGATCAAAGAACATTGTAGAAGTACACATTTGACCCTGATATTAAACACTGTCTAAACAATGAAGGCCAGAAAAAGTTTACATGCACTGCCATCAGAAAGGAGTAACATTGAGCTTACACTGTAAAAATGTACTTAATTCATTATATATATATATATATATATATATAATTTATTTTTTATTTGTTTGATTGTTTTTAATTTTGTTTGTTTAAAAAAAAAAAAAGTGTCTTAGTTTTACTTCCAAAAGTTGAAATAACTTTTTCTTTTTCTCAAAAAAATGCTGAAGCCTGATTGAATTACGTCTGTGCAACTGCACAGACCAATGGCGTCTCCATTTGCCATAAGCAGCCGGTGAGTTAGCAAACAGCTAAGCTCCATTCAGCAAGACAGGCTTCACAATGATGTTGAAGACCCTGGTCTTGGTGTTGATGCTGATCTCAGAGGATCGCCAGACGTTTCTCTACTATTGATGTTAATGCACAGGCTTGCTGAGGTATCTAGAATGATGCTGGTCTTTCCCTGCATCTGTTGTTGGCTGTGAAAGAGAACTAAGACAAGTAATTTCCCTCGGCGGCCATTTTTGAAACCCCTCTCATGCAGCTATTTCAGTCATGCAAGTATAGCACCTATCTCTTTCAATTTAAAGTCTATTTTACCTTTGCACAATGTGTTAGTAACATACATTTTTCAGATCATTTTTTTGTCATACTTCTGGTGTTTCACTTATTCTTTGTCACATATTTTATTTTATTTTATTCCTTTCCATTTTGTTTACTTAATTGTTGTTCCTAATCTGTAAAGTCTGTCAATGTAATGATTGTATTGCCTCCACAAATAAAATAATGTAAAGGTACGATCAGCTATGCCAGGTCAGTGTTTCTTCTCGAGTTCTCCCTGCCTGTTTCTGGACACATTTTGTGATTAAAATGACACACAAGAACAGAAAATCGACCACCTGTTTGAATAAAACAGAGTGGAATAAGAATGACCAATATCATAAATGTTTTGTGTTTTTAAACACTGAACAGCTATCATTCAAATGGCTATTTAAATGTCTGTTTCATTTTTATATCTCGTCTTTATAAGCACTTTATATTTTTTGCTTAAAGAATTTAATTAATACATTTATAAAAATGCAGCCTTCCGTTTAAGAAGCAACATATGAACCTTTATTTTGGTTTTGGTGCAACGACGTCATAAAGGCTGCGCCGCTCTCCTGTCTCAACCTTCTTCTTTTTTTTTTTTTTACAGTCTATGGTCTCAACAAAGGTTTGTGTTTCTGAACGATTATGTATTTAAGGTGTTAAAATCTATTTATTTTAAGTAACATGAAGTGAATCAATTACTTGTGTTTAGTGATGGCCCGTGTACTTAGTGAAATTATTATGTGAATAAAGTTAACTGTGGGCTGTACCATTAGCACGAGAGTGTGGGTTGGGGAAATGATAGCCACGCCACGGGCTAAATTTACTGCATGGATTTTTAGGAGTAGTTAAACACAGTGGACGGCAACATTCTTGACACGAAGTGGCAGATTTTTCTTGTTAATAATTGCAATTATTAAATTGAAAATACTGTCATACTCACCCCCATGTCGCTCCAAATATGTATGGCTTTCTTTTTTTCGGTGGAACATAAAATATATTGTACATTAGAATTATTGGTCTGATAATTGTTCCATTTGACCCTGTTAGTTTGTCCCGTAAATGGCTCATAAATGGTTCATAAATGATGAGTGTTATTTGTCTCAAAAACACTTGAGACTACTACAGCTTAGTGGTTTAACATTTAAAAAATAATTTAATTATTTTAATATAGCAATAGCTATCATGCACACAATTTTTATTAATTTAATTTGATTAATTTTGTAATCTGCTGGCCATGGAAGTTCAGTGAACTTTAATGAGCCTCTTTGTGTGCTGTGGCTCCCAGGCTGAGAAGACAATATCTGACACATGCATTTCTGGTTTTAAAGTTTGTATTACCTATACTGATAAGTTAAGTTGTTGGATGTACTCGAGGTTCGGTTCTACATTATCATAAAATAACTGTTGCAGGTTTCTAGACTTGCTAATTTTATAGAATTTTATAGTTTTATGTACCAGAACATAATAAAAATAATCTGGTCGTTTTATCAGATCTTAAAATCAGTTAAATACAACCTTAGATGAACAACAACAAATGACATATTACACTAAGTCATTATTTATTTTAAAGACCCCCTGTGGTGAAAATCCAGTTTTTAATGTTGTTTATATGTCTATGTGGTGTTTTAATATGATTTAAGACAAACCATGTACAAATGCATAAGTCAACACCATCTGAGCTGGTGTGAGTGTGTGGAGGTGGGGCTAATTTGCATATTCACAGAACAGCAGTAGAGTTACATTCAAGCTATTTTAAAGGGATACTTCACCCAAAAATTGAAATCACCCCATGACTTACTCACCCTCAATTTTTCTAACACAAACGCATCACTTCGCTTCAGAAGGCCTTTATTAACCCCCCCGGAGCCGTGTGGAGCACTTTTATAATGGATAGATGCACTTAGATGGACTTCAAAACATAAACGGCTTTTCACTGCCATTTTAAAGCTTGAAAGAGCCAGGACAGTTTTTTTATATAACTCCGATTATATTCGTCTGAAAGAAAAATGTCATATACACCTAGGATGGCTTGAGGGTGAGTAATGCAGTTCACACTGCACGATTTTCAAAGTAGTCGGGTCACTGTTCTTTTCACACTGCACGTCTATCTGGGGCAGCATTCAGTTGCTGCTGTGTGCACATCACTGCACGATGGATCGGCGACAGGAGGTTTCACACTGCATGACTTTACAAAAGAAAGAATCGCTGTCAACTTCTGTCTGATCCGAAAACTACGTTTCACAACCAAACACGCGTGAGAAGTGATAAGGAAACAACGCAAGATCACGCGTGCGTGAGACCGAAATTGTTATTATAAATGATAGCCTGCAAGAAGATTGCGATCCAAATTATCTGTGCGCTGATTTGCAGCGAAAAGGAGAAAAAGAAAAACTGATTATGCAGGAGGAAATTGTTGGGGAGACGAGGGGAGAAAGGATTGTGTTTCTGCAAAGAGAGTTGGGAGTAAATAATTTTGCAATGTGCTGCTGTTACTACTGGTCAAGCAAATGTTTGTGCTTTGTTTCTGTTATAATTGATATAATTGTAAATATATCTATTCAAATGCTGATATTGTGGTCTATAAGTCCTCCCCGAACATCCCGACCTGTATCTTGCTCTCTCATTGGCTGTAGGTCAACGCCGGTGTAGTTTTCAGTCAGAACACTTTCACACAGCAGGATTTTGAATCGCTGACAGGTCCAGATATTTGGCATGCTATCTGGCGACTCGTCTGCGACTCATCGACTCATTCTCTCAGATCACGTCTTTGATCATTCACACTGTGTGATTGTCACTCACATGAAGAAGCACCGATTTGCCTATGATTTCGGGAATTTTTCTGCGATTTCACAAAACTTTTCGGCGAGCGAAAATCGAGCTTTAAATTGTTCAATGTGAACTCGGCATAAATCATGGGGTAATTATCATTTTGGGGTGAACTATCCCTTTAAGGCATGAATATTTTTTTTCCAAGGAAAAAAACTTTTAAATAGGCCTAAGTCATTTTGGTAAACAAAAATGAGTTTAAGTGATAAAATTTACTTTAACAAAAATAAAGCCAAAATGGAAAAGCTTTATGGGTGACAAACTAAGTAACACCCTATGATTCAACAACTGCTTGAAGACTAGAGCCACTTTTAGCAGCAATAAGTTGAAGAAATCATTTTCTGTTTGACAGTATCAGTCTCTCACAATTTTGGCCCACTCCTCTTTATAATGTTGCTTCAGTTCAATAGGGTTTGTTGGCATTTGATTATTGACCTCTTAAGGTCCAACGGAGAGGGGGTGCAGCAAAAAATCGGCAGCTGGCAGCAGGAAGTAGCTGCCGTTGACAGCCAGAAGACCTGCCATATAAGGAGGGACCTGCTATTTCGTGGCAGCCAATCAGTATCGTCCAACGTAGTAGCAACCAATCACTGGAAGTCAAGCGACAGCAGCCAATGGTAGCGCCGGCGAATCTTCAGTAATGGCGGCGGTATTTGGCTATGGTAAGTTCGTTATAAATGATCAGATTAATAAATAATTGTTGCTTTGTAAATTGGATTTTAACTTCTATGTTAGAGACAGTGTATCTGTGACTACTTTAGTTGAATTGGTTAATTTAATCATTTGTAGGGGCTATTAACTTCAAACACTACGTTACCATTATCACTAAATATTAGCGTTAACTTAATCTATTGATTAGAATAAAGCTCATGCTGATTTATTGGAATTATTGACAAGCTCAGCCTTGATGATACACGTGCAACATTAACCATATTGCATTGTTTTTGACAAAATGGTTATTTTAAGAACTACCTTTCTTTCTAACTCTGTGTACACTCTGTTCTACACCTCGTGTAACTGCCTATCAATTATGGCAGGTAAGAAGCCAATTATATTTCAAAAATCTTACTAACTTAAGTTAATTTGAGCAGAACAAGCAAACACCTGTCCATAGTAAAAATGTAATTATAGACTTCTAAAATGTTCTACCTTTTATATACTATGAATTTGTGTTGCTATTTTTAAGTATGTTATTTTCTTGTATACAGCCCTGCAGACACTGCAATGAAATTTACAAGAACTGCTTACCAGGTGTATAAAGTATGAATGAAAATGTGATCACTGCTAGCTGCTTAATGACAAAATGCAATAAGAATAGTCATTCAAGTGGCTGCATCCATGTGTACTGTTAATAAGGTTATTTGGATATTAATGTCACAATTTTCTTATGAATCCTCTAGGTTATGTTGGAAGAGGGAAACGAGGAGAAATGCAAGGCTTTTACTCGGAAAACACCCATCCAGGGTTTGATTGGTGCCAGATGCTGGAGAGTGAAAAGTCGTTCAATCAACCAGTTCCAGTCTAAAAGCCTAGTTAATCTAACTAATCTTTCTTTTTTTCTGAACTAATTCTTTCTTTCTAACTAATACTTTCTTTCTAAATTTACTTCTAACTGTCTACATCTATCTTTCTAACTAATCTTTCTTTTTTCTAACAAATTTGTCTTTTTTACTAATCTTAAGGTTACAGGGGATAAACACTACGTGATATGATTCACAGAATTGTACTTTTATGTGTATTTCTTTAAAGTGAACATTATTGGTACTACTTTCTTATCAGTGTTTTGGAATTCTTTCATCATATCTGGTCCTGGGTCTTTAAGCTGTTATCCCCCAACACGATAAACATTGTAAATCATGTTAAACCATGCTAGAACATTGTAAAACTTTTTCAAACTGTCTGGTTAGGCTTTTTCAAGCCAACTTAGTTTTTCTATGAACTTTACCATCTAGTTCAGAATTTTTGTTACAAATATCAAGCCTGTTTCAAAAGTTACAGCTGTTTTATAATAAAAAAAGACAAGACTGTATTGAAATACTACAAATGTAAAAACTGAACTTAATGATAGCAAAATATGATTTTAAATAAAGGTCATTGATGAGACAATGTTCTTTTTTTCTTTTAGACAGGACTTTCATTATTTAAGTTTAATGTTTATGTACATTTAATAAATATACAATATGATTATATAGGCATTCATTTATGTATATATTTCATTATTTAACAAACATGTACACACATTCATAAAATGTATTTATACACGTACAAATTCATAATTTCAAGTGTAGCTTAATGTTTTTGTTTTTTGTATTATGTCTATGATCTTCGTTACTTGATAATTACTAATTTAAGTATTTTATTTAAATAAGTACTAAAATTATATATAAATTGATATAATAAATTAATTTGCCTGGCTAAAAGCGTCATCCACCTCCGACTTCCGGTTATTAGCGGCAGCTACTTCCTGCTGCCAGCTGCCGATTTTTCGCTGAACCCCTACTGGTCCCACGGCAACATTTCAGTCGGGTTGAGGTCTGGACTTTGACTGGGCCATTGCTACACCTTGATTATTTTCTTTTTCAGCCATTCTGTTGTAGATTTGCTGGTGTGCTTTGGATCATTGTCCTGTTGCATGACCCAATATCGGCCAAGCTTAGCTGTCGGACAGATGGCCTCACATTTGACTCTAGAATACTTTGGTATACAGAGGAATTCATGGTCGACGTCTTTTTCTAATTGTACTGCCATGAACTTTAACATTTAACATGTTATATGAGGCCTGAAGCATTACACAGTCTGACCTTTGGGTGAATTTACCGGGACGTCCACTCCTGGGAAGATTGGTAACTCTTGAATGTTTTCCACTTTTGAATAATCTTCCTTACTGTAGAATGATGGACTTCAAATAATTTGGAAATGGCATTTTAACCCTTCCCAGATTGATGGCAGAATCAATTTCTTCTAATTCTCTATTGTTGATGTCTTTCCTTCTTGAAATTGTGTTAACACACACACACCTGAATGCTCCAGACCAGCAAACTGACACCAAAACTTCTGCTTTTATAGAGGTGATCACACTTGCTGATGATCAGTTAATCAAAGGCATTTTATTAGCAGCGCCTGACTGCCACTTACCCTAATAATTCCTATGGAAGCAGTAAGGGTGTACTTAGGTTTTCAACCATGGCTTTTCCATTTTGGCCTAGTTTATGTTAAATAAATGACACAGTATTTTTGTTCATCTGAGGTATCTATATGTACTGTATTTACCTCATTTTAAGATCTGCCAAGGATCAGATCATTTTTTTTTATTATTGTCCCGATACATAATTAACAGAATTCAATAGGGTGTCCTTTATTTTTCACATGACTGTAGCTGTTTGATGTCTTTTGCTTTGTACCATTAAACTTTCAAAGACATAGAACACCTTAACAGGCATGTAATAATTCACACCGAAGAGAAGCCCTTCAAATGTCACCAATGTGGAAAGAGGTTCAAAATAAGTAAAAACATTAAGGCACACATGAGAAGTCACAGTGAAGAGAAGCCTTTCAAGTGCCATCAATGTGGAAAGGGGTTTGTTATAAATAAGGACCTCATAAGACACATGAGAAGTCACACTGAGGAGAGACCTTTCAAGTGCCATCAATGTGGAAAGGGTTTAAAGCATGAAGAATCCCTTGCTTACCACATGAAAATTCACACTGGAGAGAAGCCTTTTAGCTGCGATCAGTGTGGAAAGAGTTTCATACATAAAGGACAGCTTAATGTTCATATGAGAGTTCACACAAGAGGCAAACATTTTAAATGCGGGCGATGTGGGGAGAGTTTTACAGACAAGAATCTCCTTAAAATGCATAGAAGTACTCACTCCAGCGAGAAGCCTTTCCCCTGTCCTCAGTGTGGAAGGAGATACAATCTTAAAGGACACCTTAAGAATCACATGAGATCTCACAAGGGGGAGAAGCCTTTCACCTTTTTTCACCATGTGGAAAGTGGTTCATGCATAACGGACACATTAATTGTCACATGAGAATTTATAAAAAGAGAGAACGATTTAAAATGTCAACTGTGGAAAGAGTTTTACTGACAAAAAACAACAACAACTTAAAAGGCTCATAAATATTCACAGAAGAGAGAAGCTTTTTTATTTTTCAAAATATATTCTTTTGTTTAACAGAAGGAAGAAAGAAACTCATACAGGTTCGGAACAACATGAGGGTGAGTAAATGATAACAGTATTTAAATTTTTGGAAATGAAAATTCTCTCATCAATTACTCGCTCTCATGTCGTTCCAAATCCATAAGATTTTCGTTCATATTTGAAACACAAATGAAAATATTTTGAATGAAATCTGAGACCGTCAGAGTTTTGGGTGAAAATACTTTCAATAAAGGGACAGAAAAAAACTATAATGTATTCACTAATCACTGAATTTTCTTTCTTTATTCACTATGAATTTTCTTTAAAAAAAAAATATATTATTTTTATTTGTATAAATGATTTTTTAAGTACCTGGGCCCGGTTTCCCGATAACGCTCACTCTTAGCGTGCTAAGAAGACAAGAAAGATATATCTTACCAAATGTGTTTATGTTCCTAAGTGTGTTCCCCGAACTATACCTTAGAAAGCTGCTTAAGATATACCTTCTTACGTGCGACGTTACCCGGCGCTGTCCGTGGCGATGGTGCTGAATTGGTTGAAATCGATGACTCGAGAATCAATTATTCTCTCGTGCAGGGGCTGTTTATGTGAGAAAGTGGTGTTCTTTATTAGAGAAGCACTTCAGAAATAGTTGAAATTGCATTTATTATGATTATTGGATATTATAAAAAATAATCCAAACTATAATAGCCTATAATAACCTAGCCTACATATTTTAAAATTGTAACATATATTGCTGCCACAATAACCTTTTCAAAAATGTACGTGCCTTCTTCTCTTTCCCATTTTTGTTCGCTGAGGTGGAGCTGCGATGAAATATTGTTCTTGGAAATACTTTCCAGCATTTCAGTAATAAAAGTTTACATCTTGCGTACGGTGCTCGGCAGTGATCAAAAAGGATTTAAACCGTGAATTTCGAATCTCTTGTAAACTCAGAGATATGGATTCAGGCGGCAATTAAATTACCACACGACCTGTTTGTCAAAAAACAGAAGGTACTAATTTGGCCAGGGATTTTTACGCGGGTTGGTTGAGAAAAACACTGATATTATGGATTCGGACGGCACTAAAATCACCGACTTACCCCTGTAAATGTTTAAAATACGACGAGCCCATGAGAAACAATATTAGCGTCCGAATAGGACTTAACTGACAGTAGCCTATGCTTTCACTGGCCTTTAAAAGAGCGTTTTAATTAAATTAATAATATTGTATAATAATATAATTTAAAAAAATAATCAGTGTAATGACAATTTTATTCTTTGCATGAAAACACTTGAATTAGCCTAACTGAACACTGTCTGGGTGTATTAAAACTTCAGAATTATATTCATATAGACCTGCAACAGTGATAAGGTAAAGCTAAGAGTGGTCCAGACCAACCTTACGAAAGTGTGACTTACAAAAGATATACTTAGCGTACGAACGTTTCGGGAACCGTCCCATAAGGTTAAGAGAGAGGTTAAGGAATAGGTTAAGAACTACTTAGAGATAAGAACGCTTTGGGAAACCGGGCCCAGGGCGATGTAAAACATTTGAATAATGATTTTGGTCAAGCTCGGGTAAGGGACTGGGGTGCGTTCTCCGATTACGTTGTCTCTTAGCGCGCTACGAAGACTCAAAAGGTACACCTTAACTACAGGTATACCTTTCCTACGTGTGTTCTCCGAACTATACCTTAGGATGTTGCTTAAGGTAAACCTTCTTAAGTTCGACCTTAGCAGGTGCTGTCCATGGTGGAGGCGCTGAATAGGTTGATATCGATGCCTCGATGATCGATTGTGCGCTCTTTCCTTCACAGCGGTATAGGTAAAGTATTGAGAAAACAATGTTCTTTATAAAGAAGCGTTTTAGAAATAGTACAAACTGCATTTATCGGGGCTCATTGAAATATGTACATGCAGAAATAAATATGAGTATGTGTTTATAATTTAGCAAGTGTGCAATCCCAAACCCTCACGGCCATAAGTGTGTTAATGTTCTCCACAACGTATGCTGATTATCCACCAGCCATGTAGTTGACATACACTAACTGGCTCCGCGGACGGCGCCGTCTTTGATTTAAAACAAGTACTCGCTGTCTCGCTGCCATAGCTATAAAGTTTGTGTAAACTCATCTTTCTTTATATAGACTCCTAAGCCTTTTCTGTCAAATGGTTCGCCAGCTGATGTGCCTTAGGATAGTAGCCTAATTAAAAAAAGCTAACAACCATTAGTGTATGGAAACTTTATTAATGAAAACACTTCCATACACTGGGTGTAGGCTATAACAACATAAGTATTTTATGTGTACATTTTTTAAGTAAAGTAAAAATGTAATTTTAATACTAAATCAGATTTTATATTAAATGTTCATATAAAATTTTCTAGGCCTATGTGTAATTAAACTGCGATGTAAAAAAGCTTTTTGCGTAGTGGTGGCCACAGGGTCGGCGCCAGGACATACGGAACGAGGGGGCCTCGTTGTGTCACTGGGGGGGCATACCTCTCCCACCCTCAATAATAATAATATACCCACTTTTAATTAAAACAACAACAACAACAACCATAAATCCATGATTGCTTGAATGATCAAGCACGTTAGGTGTTTTAGACGAATACAGATTATTATGAATAAAGAGTAGAAGTTGACTGAAAAAAAAAATACTTAACGTCATGACGTACAGTCATATTTCAATCTATTACATACAAGCTGCTAGTGACGTAATTTATTTAATCGCCTGTCGCGAGTGAAAATGCAAAGTTGCAAAGCTGATTTTATTCTAGTAAAAATAAATTAATTTACAAAAAAATATATATATATAGGCTATAATAGAAATTTTTAAGAAATTAAAAAAACGGCATATTTTTTGAGTTATTAAACATTGTATCGTTAAAGTTGGTATTATACCTTATATTGCTATCCTATAGGCTACTGTTGTGTATACCAACATTAACACAACATTTCCCCAAAATCATGTTTAATCGGAGATACGAGATTTATGACTTGGGAGCAGGGAGATACGAGGTTAATGTACGCTGTCATTGTTGATAAGAACGGTACGGACACAGACGTCGCTGCTGCCAGCAGTGTTCATCAAAGTCTGCGGTCGCTTTGAGCCTTTTGACAAGAGATAAGGCTTTAAGAGCCATTCAAATCTAATGACTGTGGTTACATACATCTTCCTAAACCCCATTTTAAACGTTTAAGAGATATGAGTGATGCATGCAATACCAAAATACTAGGCTGTCTAAAATAGGCGGAAATTAATCTGCACGCAAACAAAGTCAGCGGTCGCGTTGAGCCTTTTGACAAGAGAAAAGGCTTCAGTAGTTAACCAAAGACTGTGGTTACATACATCTTCCTAAACTCCATTTTAAAGGTTTAAGAGCTATAAGTGAAGGAGAACAAAAAACGACGAGCTGACTAACGTTAGGCTGTCTAATAGGCGGAAATTAGACCAGTAGACCTAGCCTACCTTTTTTCTCCCATAAATAAAAACCTTGTTACTTGGGGTATTTTACATGCACAGTGCCAACTTCGAGTCAGTAAAATAATAATAAAAACAATAATTCTATGCTGGTATCCAAAACATTTAATTCAAATCAAGTATTATATTAGATACATTTTTTAAAACTTCAATGCACACGTATAATAAGCCTAGTAATAATAAGCCTAGTAATAAGTAGACATTTAAAATACATCAATAACAGATATCATAGTTTAACACAGATAAAATCAGAGTTAAGGCTTGCTTTACGTGTTGCTCGACGAGGACTTCTTAATCGTTGTGACTTTCAATCCTGAGGAGACAAAATGCCGCGAGGCTCCCGCCCGCCGCGGAGTGAAGAAGAGGTGGAGTTACGAGGATTCTCAGACAGTTGAAGTGTCCAATGGAGTTAAGAGATTTGCTCTCAAGCTATTTTCAACACTTTAGATTGGTTAATAATTTGTAAAAATAACAGTACCACGTGGGGACTGACCAATAGCATCGATTTGGGAAAAAATATGAAATTGACCAAATTTGGACATACAAGGTTTCCACCCGACAGGCGACAGCGACGATATGTAGTTAATTATATGTCAGGAATAAGAGGGCACAGTGGAACCGTCACCGTGCCTGTTGCTGAGTCTCAACGGATGAAATCGCGCTCCGAGGCAGGGTGGTGTGCTGACCAGAGGTGAGGGGGCACAGTAACCTAGGTGGCCGGGCCAGGCCCCCTGGGGCCCCCTCGTGGCGCCGACCCTGGGTGGCCACTAGCGGTATGAACTGTCAGCAGCGATAAGGTATAGCTAAGAGCGCTCCAGACCAACCTTACGAACGTATGACTTACAGAAGGTATACTTAACTAAGAAGGTTTCGGAAACCACGTATTAACGATAAGGTACTTCTTAAGGTACAACTTAAGAACGACGTAGCGTTAAGGTAGTTTCGGAGAACGCACCCCTGTTCGTTTTTTATTTAAGGGGCCACCGGAGGAGTTTTGAGATCTGTTGTCAAAAAAGACATGACCCTCCCTTCGCCAGCAATACATTTTTCTATGACCCTCCAAAATGATTGTGAAAAAAGGCATGACCCTCCCCGATAATTTATTGATTAGCCTACTTCTGTACTGCGCTTGGCAAAGATGTTCAGATAGCCATTGTTTGTTTGTTTTTAAACCATAAACTCTTGCTTTCTCATCTTACTAGGGCTGTAACGATAGACCAAACCTACGATTCGGTTCGTATCACGATTTTTGATTTTAGATTTGAAAAAAAATGTTTTTGGTGCTGATGCGGTGTGACTCGTTCAACATGTGGGTGGCGCTGCCAACAAAGCATCTAAAAGCTGTCACAAAGAACCGGCAAAAGTAATTATTATGAATATGTCAAATATAGCAAGGAAACATTTTAATTGTTTATTAATAAACGTGTTTTCTGTGTCGACTGCAAAGATGAAGTTGACGATGCGTCGCGATCTTCTCAGAACGCGCCAGAGAGAAATGCACATTTCATAAGCAGAAAGCAGTCTGTTTTCCTTCATTTTTAATTGTTCTGTTTAAAAGTAGACATTTCAAGCTTTCTATATATTTCTCAGGTCTGTGAGGCAAGTAGCCTTACGCTGAGTTTCGGTTCATTTATGAGACAAGAGTCCAGGGCTGCGTTTCCCAAAAGCATCGTAAGCCTAAGTTGATCGTAAAAACGATCGTACGACTGATCTTAATATTATGGTCTGTTTCCCAAAGGCATCGTAGCTTAAGTAGCACTTGAAAATCTTCGTAGATCTACGAGTGCTCTGGAGTAACCGTACATCCCCAAGTGCATCGTAAGAAGACAGATTTATGAGGACACCTGCAGGACAACCGGCAGATTACACCTTTAACTTTATTCAAATGCAATGTGATTATAATATAAGGTTTTGATTGTACTTTATTGTACTCTTTATTACTCTTTTTTGTTGTTGGTTAAATTAATGTATAAATTAAATAATTAAAAAGGTCAGAAAAAAAAATTGAAATAATTTAATCTAATAATTTTAATCAAAATTAAATGAATGAACAAAAAATAAATAAAAGAGATCCTTTAAATCTGTTAAAAATTACATCTTTGTTTCGCTCTATCTCCTTTAAAAGGACATTAATTTAATCTTTTTTGAAAGGTATCATTTCTTCTTCTTTTTTTTCAGCCATTTTGTCAGTGCCTCCGCCTGTAGGTGCTTTATATAGACTTGTCTTGATTGCTTATCCACAACAGATGACAATTATTAGGTTAAACGTTCAGAATACGATTCCATATAAGGTTATATTTCAGCACTTCGCGAATGGACAGCGACTCTTAAGTAGCACGTAGAGCGCGTTCTCGCGCGTTCATGTTAAGTGCATTTTTGGGAAACGCTCGTGGAATTGCTGCGAGCGTTCGTAACCTTGCACGTAGAAAGCGCTCTTAAGAGCTAAGATACATCGTTATCGGGAAACCCGGCCCAGTTCTCGCCCGCGCCTCCGTGTCATGATTATCTATTTTCTACTATATTTACTTCTTAGGCTATTTAAATCCAGATAAAACATTGATTAAAATTAAGATACAATTAATAAAAAAACGAAATTCACTTTAAAGAAAGGCTTTGTGCTTTCTGTTTGAGGTCTCTTTGAAATTTTTAAAGTCGCTTTCAGAGCAGTCATGTCCGTAATGGAGAACTGTCACGCCCGTAACATTGTTTTTTTTTTTCTTCACATAAATGCGACCACGAAAAATAAAATTAAAATAATATGTTATGTTCTGTGGAGGCCGATCTTTATTCATCCGGTGGGTATATATCTTTTGGTTTGCACAGTGTCATTTATAGAATTACTAAAAAATATTTTGCCACCTAAAAGTTAAAGATTTTTTGTGTCACGTCACATGTGTATTTCCCTCATATTAAATATAAAACGCATGTGTAGACTGATATTTTTCTAATGTCTTGACTCCTTTCAGACGTTTCAAAATATTGGTATTAAATGCATTTTCTGAGAATTTATATTTCACGTATTGACTGCAAATGTCACGTCCATAACACTGGAATCGCCCAAGTTTAACGAATTTATCCTCAACTAGTTGTTGTGGTGTCATGTCATGTACGTATTTATGTTAACTTAAATAAATCTAGTAATTTAAAGATGTGGTAGCCCTACATCTTACACATCGTGGAAACAAAATAAGAATGGAAACTAAAATATGGTAGCCTAGTATGCGCCTCAGTCCCAATACTGTAAAACTCGACGTAGGCCTACGTTCACAACATGTTAATGCAGCGGTAGAGTTACACTCACAGGACACTGTGCACTTATTCGCAATCACAAAAGTTCATTATTTGCTCGTGCTTTAAAGCTTTGCCGGGTAAACATTTCATTGGCATTCTGTTCTGACATGATGCACTTTTTCTAAGCGCGAACTGAAGTGCGCGAGCACTGTCAAACAGCGCCAAACTGGATTTTTGTTGGGTCAGACCCATCTGATATCGAAGGGGGGCTGATAACGCGAGATCAACATGGAGCTAAATGGAAAAAAATAGCACCAAACAAGCCACTTTGAAATGTTGCTGTTTTCATGTCTATATAAAAGTTGGGTGACCCTCCCCCTAGACAAAAAAAAATTGGATGACCCTCCCCTCAACAAAGAATAAAAAGACATGACCCTCCCTGAACCACTTATAAAAAAAAAAAAAAAAAGGGAAGATCACTATGTTATGGACAAATGAACAACAGTTTAAAATACTGAAGATTCTAATTTTGGCACATTGTGTACGTTATTGTAGACAATGTTTGCCACTTTGTCCCTTTCGAAGCATACCAGTTAATAAATTATCAGAAACAAAAAAAGAATATATATATATATATATATATATATATATATATATACACACACACACACACACACACACACACACACACACACACACACACACACACACACACACACACACACACACACACTATATATATATACACAATATATATTATATTGTGTGTGAATTAAATGTACTCACTTTCTGATAAATGCATAATTTTAAATTTGTTTGTTTTCAGATGCAAATGCCTTAAAGATGTTTTTGTTAACCTTTTAAAGTACTACATTATTGATATTCCAATCAATTTTCATTGTCACTGAATTAGATGTGCTGCTTCCTCTTTCATTAGTACTTTTATAATATATTACACATTGTATTATTTGTATGTAGTCTTTTATGTATGTGGCCTACATTTCTATGAACTTTCTGTGGACGGGACTTTTATTTTGTTCTGGTGTAATGACATCAAAAGGCTACACCGCCCTCCCCTGGCTCAACAGAGGTTTGAGTTTTTGAACACTTAAGTATTTGAGGTGTTTAAATCGATACAAATAGTTCAGTCTATATAGTTTTTACAAGTGATGTGAAATGAATGGTATTATGTGAGGTGCCGTGTGTCGCTTTACAGTTCAGTTTTCAGTTATGGATAGCCTAGTTGCCGTTTTCTCTCATTCAATTTCTAAATCGTGACTTCAGAAATAATTAATGAGTTATATTTTTGTGTCGGAAAACTGAACTATAAAGCGTTACATGAACTGATAGTTTGTCTCTTAAATGTCTCTTATGATAGGCCTATCTGTATGTGACTAAAGTGCATTTATATGTAACAAATTAGGTTTTGGATTTTTATTTCTTTCTTTTAATTGCTTTCCTCATATTAAACATGGCAAAATGTCAAAACATACAGGAACAAGAAGCTCCTGGTGAAACAACTGAGATTCACGTCACATTCTGTTTTCAAGATGGCATTTATTAAAGAGGAGACTGGAGACATGAGAAATTCACAACCATTCAGAGTGAAACATGAAAATATTGAGGAACAAACAGGTTTGTTTTCAAATGTGAACTCAGGAATTTTGTTCTCATTAAAATGTTGATATTTAAACAAATAAATGATCATTTTGAAAAGTCATGTAAATGACATGTGGTTAAAAATCCATGTTTTTAAGTGATATACAGTGCCTTGCAAAAGTATTGAAAACCCCTTATTTTTTTCACATTTTGTTATGTTGCTGCCTTATGTTAAACTTAAGCCACTTGCATTGTATTAGCTGTCTCATTGTCCTGCTGGGCCTGAGGTTCTGAATAATCCAGTCTATCCAGTTGAGTCATTACAATTCAAGTCTGATCATAACTAGTACAACCTGAAAGCCAAAGGAAAAAACATCGGTATTTTTTACTTTCTTCAGACAATATACAATATCACTCAATATTACTATTAAATATTATGGTAATGCCGCAAATTAGTCTTACCTGTGACATTCCCTACTCTGCCTTCTCTTATAAAATAACCATTTTATCATAGTAAAATCTACATATCGTTCCTAAAAAAAGTATTATTTAGCGTAAAACATGTTGAAGATTAGCAAACAGGCTGTCAATTACTTAAATGATAAGGTGTTTCCTTACAAAAGCGGTTTATTCAGTGAAGTGAAGCCTCTTCTCTATTGACATCCATTCATAAAAAACAGCCTCAGTCTGCTCTCCTTCCCTGCGTACCAGCGTTTGCATTTGCCGTTACGCTTTTTTGGCTAAAGGTTGTGGGCTTGCTATTTAGTGGCTTAGGTTTATCCTTCTGTATGTGTTTCCCATCCCCATATATGACTCTAACAGTTATTATTTTTTTGTAGTGCTGATCCCCAGATCTGTGTCTTGGTTTTTGCTCTGATAGGCATTTTCAGCTGTTAGACCTTTTGAGGTGTGTGCCTTTCCAATTCATACCCATTCAACTGAATTTGCCACAGGTTAATTAACGAAATTGGAATGCTCCTGAGCTAAATTTCAAGTGAATGAATCATTAACAGATACATTTTTTTTTTCAACATTAATTTGTCACTTGAAATTATGTAATTGAAACCATTTTTATTTGAAGCGTCAAGTTACTACCTTCAGTTTTTACAGCACAAGTTTTTACATTTTTGTCTAGATCTTATAAGCACCCTGTGCTCTATAAGCGTACAGCTCATCTAATTTACATTGCAGTTCAGCATACTCAAGCTTATCAGATTCAGAAAGCAGCTCTGGGGGTTTAGAAGAAAAAGTATTGCAATTTTAGACACCACCTTATTTTCTTCTGCTCTTTTAAGTTTGGCTAAGTTACTAGCAAATTTTCCGAAATATTTACCGATTTCAAACTTCAACAGCTCCCACTGGCAACAATATGAATCTAACGCTAATTCTCATTTCCAATATTGCTCAATCAATAATGTAATATTCTTTTTAACATCTTTATACAGGAGAAGAGAATTGTTCAGTTTCCAATAAGAAAGAGTTGATCTGAAATCAATAAGGGATGCTGAGAGACTAACCTTAAGAGAGACAGCACTGTGGTCTGTAAGAGGCGTGGCGTGAATGCTGACTGATTTACAACTGTTTGCTAGGTTTTGGGAAATAAGCCAATAATCTATTCGAGACTGCTTAGAGTGGTCCTTGCTGCTCCAGGTATAGAGTCTCAGCTGTGGATATGTTTCTCTCCATATGTCAACAACATTAAATCACATCATAAATGCATCCATAATTGGACTTACAGAAGCAGCTCTGGAAGGAAACCTAAATCACTATTTAACCATATTATAATCCCTACCCAAAATAATACCAGCATTGGGGTATTTATTTATCCAGTACTGTATATTATCGCTAATCATATCAATTAAGGTGGTATTTTCCTTAGAAGGATTATACCCATACACATTTAAAAGAACTGTGGTGGTCTAGCCAAGTAAAACCACTAACAAAAGAAATGACCCTTGGGGTCACTGTCAAGGTGTAGTATTTCACCAGCAAACTTATTTTTCGAAATGGCGACACCAATCGCTCTGTACCGTGAGACATCCAGATATCATTGCCCCACTGGGACCTCCAAAATGTAGCATCATCCTGCGTGGAATGGGTTTCTTGAAAAACACAAAAATCAAATCCGTGGTTTTTAACAAACAAAAAAGGGCTTTGCGTTTCACATTGTTTCACAAAGACGTTGATACAATTAGAATGCATAATGCATAGAATGCAAGCCCCTGCCCCCTTTTGTCTCAAAATGTATTGTGCCCCTCTCTGATAATTGTAAAAAATTATAATTAACTCATTAGACAATTAGAAAAAATAACTCTAGAAAATAACTTTTTGCACTATATTACATGTTCCTTATATGTACATTTCTTTTTCTGTATATCTGAATAAATCGAAAAATCTAAACGTTTTTATATCAACCATTTAAAACAAAGTTAGTATTATAACTTAATTAATATTAACGTGATCTTAAAGTATTTGTTATCCCTGTGGCTCCATCTGGTGGACAACATTAGTATTCATCGCTGAATCGAATTGACATAAATGTCTGATACTTTTTTTTAACGATTACATTTTTTAAATGATTATTTTATTAGGCTACTGATAATATAGCCTCATCAAACTCAAATTCACTGATTCATTTCATGGTACCTTATTTCATGCTTTAACAGTTGAATTTTAAACTTCCATTTTGGAGCTAAACAGTAATGATACATTATTATATCATTTGTTAATGGTTATTTATATTTAATAATTACATTCAGTCCTGCATGAACAGATTCGGTTTGCTTGCAGATTCGATGTGCGCTCACGCGCTCTGCTCACGCGGGCGACTTCGGGTGCGCGTGCCTGCATATGACGGATTCGAATTTTAGTTGCTATGGTGACGCGTCCTATGAATTCTTTCTGACTCGCAAATACTTTGTTCGCTGTCTGCTGGTTGAGAAGCGAATTCAGAGACTTTTGCCGAATCTTTCTGTGCTGATCTTGCGATTTTGAAGCTGTTTGGAGGATTTCAGAGAGGAGACTTGTATTCTTGAAGGAGATCGGATATATCATCTAACGTTACATCGTTTTATACGTTTTTTAAAGTTCACATTATTTCTGAGGACTCGTTAACGTTAATTGTATTGTTCTTTTCTTATTTTAGAGGGAGTTTGGAGTTTGTTTATTTATTTATTTGTTGCGGGGAGGGGTATTTCTGGGGAGCATAGTATTGTATTGTATTGTATTGCATTTTGTATTGTATTTGTATTGTTTTGATTGCAGTTTGAAGGAGGATGCAAGGCCCGACCCGGACACACACCGAGATTATTCCTGGACATTTAACACCTCTGTTTTGTGAGTTTGTTTCTCTGTCCAGATTATTCAGCACCGAAATTGAGATGCCGATGAGAAAGAGGAGGAGGATGGATAGTTCTGTGAAGCTTCGTTGGAGCGGCATCATCTCAGACCAGAATAACGTTACTGCACCGATAGATGAGAGAAGAGCTGAGGGTAAGTCAAATGACCATTGGAGAATATCACTGGAGTGTCATTAATTACCAGATATGACCACACCATATTATATCAAAACACAACTGAAGTTTGATCAAGCCAATAATCAGATTTTTTTTTTTATTCCAAGACATGTCATGAATATTTAAACAAGGATTGTTGAAAAAATAAAACATTTTAACAGAAGAATAGCCATAATATGAGTATCCAATGTTTCATAATTATAATTATTTGTTTGAAACATGCTTTTGTTTGATATTCTCTGCTTTAGATCCAAACTGTCTTCAAACCCCTCCATCTCCAGTCCACCACAGTCCTGCACTTTTCCGGAATTGGTTTGAGGTATTGGCCCTAATAAGCTACAAATGAATTTGAATATATTAATACTTGATAGATTTTGACACCTTTTTGTGCATTCGTATTAAATGTTCTTTGTTTATTGTGATATGGGAAGAAATCCAGGTCAAATCTCTTCTATGTGCTCTATGTGTATCATCAGCCTGTTAGTGAGGAAAGTGATAGTTCTGTAGATCTGCTCTCTCTTCACTGGAGTTGTGGAGAGCATATCTCTCTTCACTGGAGTGTCTCAGGTCAGGGTCAGAAAGTGGAGGATCAGACCACTGCAGCCATTAGTGAGAGACACGCTGAGGGTAAATCCAATGACCAGTTGACAATGTGTAAATGCTCTGTTTATTAATGCTCTGTACATCATTAAGTCTACATCATTTTCAGCTAGATATGAGTATCCATTAATGGAAACGTGTCAATCATGGGAACTTAATTAATTAAGGGATTTTTTCTGTTCCCTTGGATGAAGTGCCATTAATTACCATATGTTACAAATTCACACCTATATCAAAATCCAAAAGTTTGATCAAAGTTATGATTTTTTTCCAGGACATGTCTTGAATATTTAAACAGAACTTTATTTTTTTAAGAATTCATGTAGTATCTGAAGAATCACCATAATATGACTATGCAGTGTTTAATTGATTACTTTCATTTAATACCATTTAATGTAATTAATAATTAATTAATTAAATTGAATGATTTATTTATTTAATTGATTAACTTTATTCATTTATTTTGTATCATAAATTTTAAGGCCAGACAAGTAGTTTGTTGAGAGTTTGGTTTGTAAAGCAGGACTATACGCCTGCGCACATATATATTCAAACGCGCATACCTATAGACTAAACTCGTAATACGCATGTGCACACCGTCAGCGTTCTCACAGGTTCGCGCTTTTAAAGTTTGCGCAGAGAGAACTTAAGAGTTTTCTGTTAAAACGGTGTCGTGTTAGCGGCCCCTAAGTTAATAACTAATGATTGTTGCGACGAAAGTGAATCAATCAAAACGAACTTTACCTGGACAATAACTTTATTCTAGAGCTGCTATGAAGCCAAAACAATCTCTGCTACTTTAATTTCCTATTATCACTGTAAAGCTGCTTTGAAACAATCTACATTGTTAAAAGCACTATATAAAAGAAGGTGACTTGACTTGACTAATTATTTTTTGATTGCTTTTAAACATGATTTTGTTTGATATTCCTTGCCTTTAGATCAAAATTGTCTACAGTCCAGTGCCTGTGCTGCAGAGGATCATGGTCTTCAGGAAGCTCTATCCGGTGGTCTTGAAGATCAGCAGGTTCAAACCCCTCCAGCTCCAGTCCATCACAGTCCAGTCAGTCCAGCACCAGGTCACAACAACAGAGTGGACGAGACAACTGAGGGTGAGTTTACGGCCATGACCTTAAGCATTAAACTCACTGCTTTCCATGCAACTAAAATGAATCATCTTTTTGCAGACAACATTTTGAGCCGGTATGAAATGGGAAGAATGCTCGGTAAGGGATCATTCGGCTCTGTTTATGAAGGGAAACGCTTGGAGGATGGCCTTGAGGTATCGTCATTTTCTTACAATATTTAGCCAGCAAATTATGTTGTCTCACTATATCCATTTCAAGTCTTTTTGTGTGTATTTTTCCACTACTTACTGCATTTGACATGTTAGAAATGTAACATCTTTTTTTTTTGGTTGATCAGGTGGCAGTGAAAATTGCCAGAAAGCCGCAGAACATGAAGTACATCTACATTGTAAGTAGGCTACACTCACTATGTTGTTTTCAAATTAAAATATGAAAAACATAATGACAACCCCTTCATATAACAATGATCTTTCTTCCAGCCTGGTCATCCCGGACAATTGCCATTAGAGGTCGGCCTATTAATCCTTGCTAATAGGGGCCCCAAAGTTTCAGAGATCATTGAGCTGCTGGACTGGCAGGACCAGCCTGACCAATATATCATGGTCTTGGAGCGTCCCTCACCCTGTGAAGATCTGCGGCATTTTTGGAAACGTCACAAAGGCATCCTAGATGAGGACACAGCGCGGTTTATCATGGCGCAGGCAACGATGGCTGCTCATATGTCCTGTCGCCGTGGAGTGTTTCACCGTGATGTTAAGCTGGAGAACCTGCTGATCAACACAGAAACCCTTGAGGTCAAACTGATTGACTTCGGGTGCGGGGATCTCCTGCAGGACTCTGGCTATGAAAGATTCTGTGGTATGAATTATGAATCAAACCTGTAGTTTGGGACTTAGGTTCTAGTGACTAGTTCAATTGGTATCATATTAAACCATATCTCACATTTGAGGCAGCATTT
Source organism: Leuciscus idus (assembly GCA_021554675.1). NCBI lineage: Eukaryota > Metazoa > Chordata > Actinopteri > Cypriniformes > Leuciscidae > Leuciscus > Leuciscus idus. The sequence goes on along the minus strand of CM038639.1, from coordinate 17,163,423 downwards.
TTTTTAAATTAAAAACACCAGGTGTTTTGACCACATGTTATGGTATTTCATGCTATGGTACTTACCCATCAGACAAACCTTTTTTCTGCAGGCACTCGACTCTACTGCCCACCTGAGTACTACACAGAGGACAAGTACCACGGGAAACCAGCTACTGTGTGGTCTCTGGGAGTGCTCTTGTTCCTGTTGGTGTGTGGACGCTTTCCAGAACCAAGAGACAGGCAAATGATTGATGAAGACGCCTGGTCTGATCCTGGCTTGTCAAATGGTAAGATGGCATTCATCACAACAAAGAAGACCAACTGTAATTTAAATCATACAAAACAAAGAAATTACGAAAAAGTAACACCTGAGCCAAGTGCCTGTATAGAAGATAGATACTGTATTGGATAATACAAGCTTTTTTTTCTTCTTTTTTTTTTTTCTGACCGTACTTTATAGGATAGTCGAACCTTACAGCTTAATACAAAGACAGTATGTTTGTAAAGTTTAAGGTAATAATCTGACTCACTTCTATCGTTCTGCACAGAATGCTGCCTCCTGATTCGATCCCTCCTGAAGGAAAGCCCAAGACAAAGGATTTATTTGAGGAAAATCCTTGAACATGAATGGTTTAAGGTAATGAGCCTAAGATCAGCTACAAATGATTTTGAAGATTATATTCACTTTTCATTTGAAAGATTTAAAAAAAATTTCTTCTAATTGTAATCTATGACTGTAACCTTTTTTGTTTGTTTGTTTGTTTCAGGTCACAGAATAAGACATAAAGAGGAATGTCAGAGCTGCATGTCATGTCAGAATTCCTCCCAGAAGTTCCTTTGAAAGAATTGTTGGCTTGTCTGTTTGCTATTCAGCACCTAAGGACGACCTCCTGGAAAACAGCCAGGAAAAACCAGGACAACATATCACAGCCAGACACATTATCCCTCTCTCCAGCATCTCCACTTCTGTGCTTCTCAGAGAAAATGGAAGAACTGGTGTATGCTGGAACCAAACTATCCCACTCTTTTGCTGCGAGCCCTCAGATATCAACCAAAAAACATCAGGCCTCGCAAACACCAAACCCTGCGGGCCCAGCTCGCCCTCGCCCTCCTCCTGTGAGAGCTATTCGGCCTCTGCCACAACGCCAGGGCCCACACCCTCCCCCATCTGCTCGAGGTGAACCAAAAGTAACTGATACCAACTCTCAGTGATATGTGTCGGCCTTTAATAGCCGTACAGCAAACCCAACTAATCTGGTGCCTATTACACATCAAACCCCTGGTCATTGCAACTATCTTGGTACACTAACCAACTCCACCTCCTCAAAGCCAAATGCCGACAACTGGAACGACTCACCAATAAAACCGGTCTTACTGTCCACCTGGAAGCCTACAAACTTCACAGACAACAATACAAAGACGCCCTCAACTCTGCCCGCTCCTCCCACTACTCCTCTGTCATCCAATCCGGCTCCAACAGTCCCAAGACACTCTTCTTCACAATCAACAAACTTCTGAAACCCATGGACACAATCTCCAACTCCTTCACCACCTCTAAGTGTGAAGTCACCAAAATTGCCTTCTTTTCACCTTCGTAACATTGCACGGCTCCGTCCCTCTCTGTCTACCATTGCGGCTAAAACACTCATCCATGCCCTTATCACCTCCAGATTGGACTATTGCAACAGCATTCTTTACGGACTACCAAACAAAATCATCGATAAACTTCAATATGTACAGAACTCAGCTGGCCGCCTTCTCACCTCCACCCGCCGCCGTAATCATATCACCCCTGTCCTCTACAACCTCCACTGGCTCCCAGTCAAACACAGGATCAACTTCAAAATACTTCTCCTCACATACAAAGCACTTAACAACCTTGCCCCTCCATACCTCTCCGTCCTACTAACCCGCCACACTCACGCCCACACTTTGCCTCTGCTTGTCCTTGTACCTATGTGTTTTCATTTCTTGGGCTATCTATGTAACCCTATCTATATACCTTGTTTTTATTTTATTTATTTATTTTATTTTATTTTATTTTTTATGTAAGCCAATTAACTGTAAAGCGTCTTTGAGTGTCTAGAAAAGCGCTATAAAAATAAATGTATTATTATTATTATTAAACTAAGATTGCTGTGAGGAGGACAAAAAGTAAGACTGTTAAATTAGCACTTTTAAACATCCGCTCACTTAATAATAAATCACTTCTAGTCAACGACTTAACCACAAACAACCTGGATTTGTAAGCTGCTCTTTTTAAAGATATCTATCAATGTAAGCAAATATCATTTGGGAATTACCCATCTTTCGAATATCTGTGTATTTAGTGTTAAAAGGTGCTCCACGCATTTTACTTATTATTTACAGGCCTCCAAAATACTCTCCAGCCTTCGCTGAGGACTTTACTGAACTGTTATCAACAATTACCTCAGAGTTTGACTGTTTTGCTATTGCTGGAGATTTTAACATCCACATAGATAATGCCGAAAACAATATGGCAAAAGAAATCAAAACTGTTTTAAAAACTTTTGATCTGACTCAGCATGTACATGGACCCACACACAATCGTGGAGACACTCTAGATTTACTTATCAGTAAGGGTCTAAACATTTCATCGATTGTTATTAAGGATGTAGCACTGTCTGATCATTTCTGGATTTCCTTTGATATATTGATCTCTCCTGCCATTGAAGGATGCTTAAATGAGAACACTAGTGTACTATTTATGAAGGCTATATCTTTAACACCAAGCATATCTGATGGTTGGTACAGATTACTAATCTGGTGGGCTCAGATAATCCACGGTATATGAAAATCCACAGAAGAACACTGACCGTCATGGGGAAATCTCAGAGTCAAAATAAGATACACCGGTGTTTTGCCAGATGAGAAGTTTATTTACTATTTTAATTCATTTTACTCTTAATTCATTTTATAACGGTATCACTTATCTCTTTTAATTCCTTTTATAACTGTTTCCCCTGCTTTTATTTTGTGTCTATTTTCTATGCAAAGCGCTATGAATTGCTATAGTGTGATTAATTCCTTTCTATGTAAAGCTTTTGAATAACTGTTTGAATGTTCCTTACTTTTATTTTTTTATTTTTTTATTCCTCTCTAAAGCACTTTGAATTGCCATAGTGTATGAAATGTGCCATGTAAATAAACTTGCCTTGCCTTGCTCATCTACAAACTTTGTATTCTTGTATATTTAACTATTATTGTTCAATAATTAATATTTTATATAAACCATATTGGCGTACCTGATTTTGAGAAATGGTATGTGTGTTAGACCGCTTAACATTGAGATTGCTATCAGGATATGAGGAGACTTTCAACCAGCATAAAAAAAAAAAATGTTTGTAGATAATCACCTATTGCACCTCAGCATTTTCCAAACACTCTTATCTTTATATGTTAAAAATTCTGTATTCTTCAGGAGGGGCAGGTCCTCTATCCACCTTATTTTTATTTCTATTTAATGCCAAGGAATCAAAAATACAAGTAGCCTACATAGCAAAAATGTAGAAGTTACATTAAATGATACTAAAATCCATCATTTATACATGGATCTATTATATAGAAGAACTGAACAGAAAACTTTAATGAAATAAATTAAAAAGTTGAAACAAGGTTATTGTCGTAAGAGCTTTAAGATTCTTGGATGATGAAATATTTTGGATGTACTGTTGGACCTCTCTCCTAAAAACAATGAGTAAAGGATTTTGAAGAGAGAATTTACAGTGGTGAATATGAAATTTAGTAAGGAGCAATAATAGATTAATAATAAAATATTCCATAATTTTAGCTTTTTGTATATTAAAGAAGCAAAACATTACATAAACAAAAGAGAAATCCGGAAGCACATTGCAGTTGATAAAATGAGAAAATTCGTCCCAAAATAGTTGTTTGAGAGGACAATCCCAGAAGATATGAGGAGCAGTTTCATCAGGGGCGCCACAGAAAGAACAACTTGTGTCTATATCTGACTTAAACCTTTTCAAAAAAGGGTAAGATTTGTGTAATAATCTGAATGAAATTTCTCTAACCTTGTTAGTTATTATGTATTTCAAAGGCAGAGTCCATACTTTTTTCCCAATCAATATGGTCAACCAAATTCATCCAATATGACGACATATATGGAATTGTTACAAGCTCCTTTTGAAAGAGAGATCTAATTCTATAATAATACGTGATGAAGGATGTGACAAAAAGCACAGTTTTCCTACTGGGAGTTCAAATGGGTCTAAAGAAATAGGTAAAGTGTTAGATGATCTAACGGACTCTCTTAGAAGCATAACAACTCCTTTAGGAACAGCGTCCATTACAATGGGAAATTCCTTGGGAGTTACTGGGAAATTTAATTTATGTAAAAATTCTTCATAATTTAAAGTAACACCTTCTGAATTTAATAACTGAGAAACAGTCAAAATTAGTTTCTCAAACCAATTACTAAAAAAACAAATACATTCTTATATACAATTTCCCAGTTGTTCCAAATAAAGTACCGGTGAGGGGAAAAGTTGTGCTTAAAAATGAAAGACCACGCAAGTAATGCTTGCTTATGGAACTTAGATAAGTTGTAAGGGATTCTAGCAATATTATAATTACAGATCAATAGGAAAGGGAGACCACCTAATTTGGAAAATAAGTAATTAGGGATAAAATCCCAAATTGAATTTGGATTACACAAAAACGGTCTAATCCAATTCATTTTGAAAGTGTTGTTCAGAGATGAGAAATCAAGAAAATAGATTTTTAACATAATGTACTTCTTAACATAATGTATTTTGTTTTGCCAAATGCAACCATGCATTACATCTTCTTTGGGCTTTTATTATAACAGGGTCAAAGTTCAATGTACTATTATCTACTATCTTGATTTTTAGTGATCACGATGCCTAAATATGTAACTTTAGATCTAACTGGAATATTATAGAAAGAGGGTGCAGTGCAATCTTTAATAGACATTAAGTCACATTTATTTAAATAAGTGAAAATGGGACACCCTTTGTCTGACTCCTCTAGATAAACTAAACCTTGGGGAAGTGCCATTCTTTAATTTAATCCAACAGCTTCTATTATTGTAAAGGGTTTTAATTACTTTGCAAAACATATCTCCAAAACCAAATCTATGTAATGACTTCATAATAAATTGTTGCTCTAAAGAATCAAACGGCTTATAGAAATCTAAAAAAAGAATGAAGCTGTACTCCTGTATCAATTCTGAATAATATAATAAATCAAGAACCAATCTTATATTATTAACAATTTGTCTTTTACTCATAAAACCAGATTGTGTCTCATGTAATTACAGATCTCATTGCCGATTTTAGTCTTTTAGCAAATATTAGAGCTATGTAATAGGTGTCTACAGAATTTGGTAATTAATTATTAAATGAATTGCTGTTGGTACAAATAGATTTAGCAGAAGATTTAAAGTTCGTAAAGGAAGTAGCGGGTTGTGTTGAGAAACAACAGAAAGACAAGAGTTAGATTTGAACTGGAATGTAATTTGATATAAAGTGAAAATATTAAACAAAATAAAAGTGAATTACAATATCATTCAAACAATACACAATAATGATCAACCATGAACATTTTTCCTCGAGTGCACTCTTCTCTCACCCCCAAAAAATACACAGACCGGTCATTTCAATGTCAAAATGAAATGAAATAAAAAACAAAAATAAATAAATAAACGAAGTGTCTTTTCTCTAAAAATATCACAGCTGTTAAAATGAATAAGGACCTCAATATCAATCAAATTTGGCTCTGGGTAACCATAACGTTACACCATCAAGAGTTCAATGTTCTGCAAAGTACTGATCAGTTTCTTCTCAGTCCTCGTATTTGTCAAGTCAATCCTGAAAGGGAACTTAATAGTTTTCTCTCTCACACAGGCGCATGTGACCAACAATAATGGTGAACTAAATTGAACAAGGAATACCCACGCGGTTCACTATAACCACACTTATAATCATTTAGATTGAAATATTCAAATTAAACAATGGAACATCGCAATATAATTTTGCACCAGAAATGATATATTAATCATTCACCTCTATATTAATCGTTTTTCCTTTTACACAGGCGCGTCTCACAGGCACGCATGGCCAACAATGGCGTCGGTGAACAAGGCATACCCACGCGGTTCACTATAACCCCGGAGTAAAATGTGACTCAACAATATTCAATCAGCTTCTCCATACAGCGCATGGTATGAAATGAATCAATTGAACTCATTTGTACTTTTCAGAAGGTTTTCTTTTAACTATATTCCTTTAACTTCGATCGCAAAGATCAGCTCACGTCTTTTCTCCTCTATCATTGCTCAGCTCTCTCTCCTCGTTACGCAGGCGCGTGATGACGGAGCGCTCTGATTGGTCTTCTTCTTCTTCTTCTTCTTCTTTGGGCTTATTGGCGGTTCGCATTCTTAAAAAGAGTATTACCGTCATCTACTGTAGGTAATAGATCAGAGACAATATATCACTCACTACTCCCAAAACAATCAGGGCTCGTGCTTTCAATGTTGCTGCGTGTTCAGCTCCTCCATCTACAGCCAAAGTCCATCATATTCCAGAGAGGGATACTGATACTAAAAATACTAATAGCCTAGTGTATCTATATTCTATAGAGCAAATTTGTTCTACTTAAAAACTTTATTATTAACCTACCCCCTTCTACTGAGTTTAAAATCATCTTTAATGTTAATTGTTGATTATCTTTCATCTGAAATCCTTCAATTATCTAACTTCTTTCCTCAGAATATTTATGACACTTAATAAGTACATGCTCCACTGTTTCTCTGATTCCACACCATTCACATAGTCCTGTAGGATGTTTTCCTATTATTTGCATTGTTGAATGAAGTCCTGTATGTCCCAGTCTTAATCTAAAAATAATACAGTCTTCCTTCCTTCTCCCACTTGAATTCCTTCCTCTACCTATTAAATGTAAATGTCTACCCTTTTTCTCATTATCCCAATACGATTGCCAATTTTTTATTTATCTCCCTTTTAATTATTGATTTGATTTCTAATTTGCTATACCTAATTTGCATATCTATAGTTTCCTTTGCCATAGACTGTTTTGCTAATTTATCTGCTGCTTCATTTCCAGACACTCCAGTATGTGCTGGAACCCATAAAAACTGAACTATCTTATTTTTTTGTTGCATCATTTACGTTTTTTATGCATTTGGCAGACGCTTTTATCCAAAGCGACTTACATTGCATTTTAAGGAACACATTTACTTCTTATCAGTTCTTGCTTTCCTTGGGAATCGAACCCATGACCTTGGCGTTGCAAGCACCAGCACTCTACCGTTTGCACTACAGGAAAGCGCATCATGAACAATATCTGTAATATTTCCAAAACGATATCCTGTCTAGTATCTGACTTTTGAGCATCCAGGCACATCAAGGCTGAACTTGAATCTGAGCATATTAAAGTTTTACTTAGCCCCATTTCATTTATTTTATTAATTGCTACCATAATTGCTAGTAACTCTCCTGTAAACACAGATACATGATCTGATACTCTTTCCCCTCTTGCCACTTTCAATCTGGGAATTATATACGCTACCCCCACCTGTCCCTTCTGTGGATCCTTAGATGCATCTGTGAAAACCTGTATATATTGTTCATACTTAATACCAATATATTCTTTTGTCATCTCTGCATCCAACATCCTCTGATCTTTATCTTGTCTTGACTCCAATAAGAATAGATCTACATTTGGTTGAGGTAAAATCCATAATGGTGTTGTTGTTGGTAATATTACTGCTGGAATAACTCTATACTCATTTAATTTCATATCCTGAACTAAATCCTTAATAATCCAACCAAAACTGTTAACTTTCCCTTTCCCATGTTCCCAACATGCTTCAAGTATACCTTTTGTTGGATGACTATCCTTCTGCCCTTTTAGGTTTACCCAGTATGCCAGTATCAATTGCTTCCTTCTTAAGTGAATTGGCATCTCCCCCATCTCCACCTGTAAAGCTGAAACAGGAGAGGAAGGATGAGCTCCACAACATATTCTCAAAGCTCGTGATTTAATTCGTTCTAATTTTCCTAACTGTGACTTAGCTGCTGTTCCATATGCGATACAACCATAATCTAATACTGCTCTTATCATTGTCGAATAAATTGTTTTTAATGCAACTCTATCAGCTCCCCATTCTCGTCCTGAAATACACCTCATTACATTTAAAATCTTCTTACATTTATCCTCTATCTTATTTATGTGTACATTCCATGTAACCTTTGTATCAAACCACATACCTAAAAATCTTATCACTTTAACCTGTTCTATCTCTTTGTTGTATAAATTAATCTTTAAATCAATACTTGACCTTTTATTTGTAAAAAATATATATTTGGTTTTCTCCACAGAGAATTTAAAACCCCATTTGTAAGACCATTCCTCAACATTTTTTAAAACTGATTGCATTTTATTAACAATATACTCTACATTCCTACCTCTAAGCCACAGAGCTCCATCATCCGCGAACAGTGATTTATTTACATTCTTATCTATTGTTGCAAATACATCATTAATCATAATAATAAACAACAAAGGACTTATAACACTACCCTGAGGAGTTCCATTCTCAATTATTCCTTTCCTTGATATATATTCTCCAATCTTTACTTTAATATTTCTTTCAATTAAAAACTCTTTAATCCAATTATATAATTTTCCTTCTATTCCAATTTGATCTAACTTTATCAATAAACCCTCCTTCCATAACATATCATAAGCTTTTTCTACATCAAAGCAAACTGCTATTAGAGTTTCTTTATTTATCAATGCTTTCCTTATATCTGATTCCAATTTAATAATTGAGTCCATACTTTTTCCATGTCTAAAACCATTTTGATATGGGGAAAAAAATGTATTCTTCTCCATATGATACATTAAACAATCTGTAATCATTTTTTCCATAACTTTAGATGTGATGTTAATGCTTTCGGTCTGTAGTTTAAAGGGATACTTGGATCTTTACCTGGTTTTTTAATGGGAATTATTACTGCTTCTTTCCATCTCTTAAAATCCCTTCTTCCCATACCCTGTTATAAAACTCTAGAATAATTTTAAGAGATTCCTCACTTAACTTTTTTAACATTACATAACTAATTCCGTCCTGTCCAGGAGTTGAAGCTTTAGTGTTTTTTAATGCCCTCTTTAATTCTGAATATGAAAAAGGCACATTTGGAAAACTATTTGTTACTCTCTTTTTTTCTAAAATAAATGGATGCTCTTTTAACAACTTCTCCCTCATTTCCTTACACTCCTTCATCAAATTATCCGAACTATTTATTTTTGAGAATTCTTTTCTAAACATTTCTGCTTTTTCCTCATCACTTATTGCTATTTCTTCCCCAATACATAACACAGGATATTCATATTCTCTTCGAATGCCACTCATCTTTTTAATCATACTCCACACTTCCTCAATTGGATTATTTTTCCCAATTTCTTCACAATATGATCTCCAATACTCTTTCTTCACTTCCCTTACTGTTCTTCTAGTTTCTGCTTGAGCCTTTTTATATATTATCATGTTTTCCCAATTGTGAGTTTTCCTTAGAATTTTAAATGCTTTCCTTTTCCTTTTAACTGCTATTGCACAGTCCTCATTCCACCATGGGACTATTTTCCCCACCCTCTTTCCATTGCTTTTCAGAATGCATTCTCCAGCATTCTGTATCACTGATATTAATTCTGTATATATTCTTTCAATTATTATTCTTTCATTCATCTTGATCATTTTCAATCCTTCCTCACATATTCTTTTGAATTTTTCCCAATCTGCTTTCTCATACTTCCACTTTCCTGTATTTCCTTTCTTTATCTTCCCTATCTCATTATTTACAATTGAACTTAATATTAGGAAATGATCACTACCCGCTGTACAATTTAATACCTCCCAATTTATTATTCCCCCTAATTCATTAGAAACAATTGTTAGATCTATTGCGGATTCCCTCCCTGAATTTACATCCATACGTGTTTCTGTTCCATCATTTATACAAACCAAATTTTCCTTTTCCATCAACTCTTCAATGACCATACCATTTGTATCTGTCGATAAACCTCCCCATAAAGTATTATGGGCATTAAAATCCCCGCACCATATTACTCTACTTCCTCTTAATCCTTTTATTGCTTCCATACTTTCTTGTGTTAATCTTTTACACAGATTATAAAAGTTTATTATAACATAACTTTTATTTCCAAACCATATTTCTACTATTCCATCGTTTCCCCTTTTTCCAATATAAGGCATTCCCTCTTTTACAAAATTGACACATCCTCCTCCTTTTCCTTCTACCCGATCTCTTCTCACACTTATGTATCCTTTTAAAACAAATTCTAGTCTAGGATTCAACCATGATTCTTGAATACATATTACATCTGGCTTATCCTTCATTTGGTTTATATATCCTTTAAATTCTTGACCATTAGCACAAAGGCTCCTGGCATTCCATTGTAAAATAGTTAACATACTAGCCAACCCCTAACTCCTGACTTGACTGAGATTCTGTATTAAGGTTTTTCATTATATCTTCACATTTCAATCCCTTAATATCTGCCGCCTTTACTATTACTTGTAACTTTTCTGTTCTCCTTTCTGTTTGTGCTGTACAATTAATTACCTCCACCATGAATAGCACAAAATTTCTCTTACTTACTATCATTACATCTTCTGGTACTCTACCTTCATCAATTCTTCCTGTACCTTTATTTCTTTTTCCATACTCCATTCTCTCAGTCTCACTTTGCCTATTTCTATCATTTACTACTTTCACAGCTTCAGCATATGGTTCGATTATTTTTTGACTTTTCCTCAGCCTTTTTCCTCACCTCACAACCTCCATATATGCCGCATTGTGACTATCCACAGTTGCAACACTTCAATCCTACTCCTTCTCCACACTTCCCAAATTTGTGCTCCCCTCCACAACGCGCACACCTCATTTTAGACTTACACACTGATGCAGTATGTCCATATCGCTGACAATTATAACACCTCAAAGAAGGGGCTATATACTTCCTAATCGGATAACTAATATGACCCATCTTAATCCGATCTGGCACTTCTTTTCCTTCCAATTTTAGACGTACTGACAAACTATCCATTCTTCTACCTTCTCTGTTCATTTGTAATCGGACTGCATCCATAACCTTTGCCCCCTCTAGATTCTTTTTTAATTCCTCCATAGTAACTCCTAACGGAATTCCATTTATTACTCCATACACCCATGACTCCTGTCCTACAATCTTGTAATTCATTACCATCTGTTTCCCAACTGGCTTTATTTTTATGGCTTTATTTTTTTGCTCTTCATTCCTACATGCTATCATTAAAGCTCCATCTTGTAGCACTTTTGCGAAAGCTATCTCTCCTACCAGCTTTTTCAATTCATATGTCAACATCAATGGATTAACTCCTGAAACTCCTACCTCTCCTTTAAACTTCAATATTATCCTAAATTCACTCTTGCTATTACTTCGTTCCTCTCCATCTTCCTCACTAGCTATTGAACTGCTTTCTGATCTTTCCTCCTTACCTTTTTTCCTCTTTTTATTAACCTTCTTTTCTGTTCTGACATTTGTCCATCCTACCTCCATATCATCCTCCTCTTCACCTGTATCTTCCATTCTTAGAGTCTCTGATCCATCCCCAGTTCGATTTCCCGGATCCCTCTTATTCATATTTTTGGACTTATTTGAATTGGCCGCCATGCACCGCCACTCCGAATATCAACCGACCGCGTCACTTCCCGTCACCTCGCCACAACAAAATAATCTTGCAATTTTTAACAGATTCAAGAAAAGTACAAGCTGCCTCTTCAGAATAATTTTGATGGTAAAGATTAAAAGTCAGCACAGAAATGTGCAATTTCTTGAGGGTTATTAGTCACTTTCCCATCAATATTTAGAGATTCAATTAATGAGGTTCTTAAACGACTCTTTTCTAATCAGAAAAAAATTGCTGTGTTACATTCTCCTTCCTCTATCCATTTTTGTCTAGATCTTATATAAGCACCCTGTGCTCTATAAGCGTACAGCTCATCTAATGTACATTGCAGTTCAGCATACTCAAGCTTATCAGATTCAGAAAGCAGCTCTGGGGGTTTAGAAGAAAAAGTATTGAAATTTTAGACACCACCTTATTTTCTTCTGCTCTTTTAAGTTTGGCTAAGTTACTAGCAAATTTTCCGAAATATTTACCGATTTCAAACTTCAACAGCTCCCACTGGCAACAATATGAATCTAACGGTAATGCTATTTTCCAATATTGCTCAATCAATAATGTAATATTCTTTTTAACATCTTTATACAGGAGAAGAGAATTGTTCAGTTTCCAATAAGAAAGAGTTGATCTGAAATCAAGGGATTCTGAGAGACTAACCTTAAGAGAGACAGCACTGTGGTCTGTAAGAGGCGTGGCGTGAATGCTGACTGATTTACAACTGTTTGCTAGGTTTTGGGAAATAAGCCAATAATCTATTCGAGACTGCTTAGAGTGGTCCTTGCTGCTCCAGGTATAGAGTCTCAGCTGTGGATATGTTTCTCTCCATATGTCAACAACATTAAATCACATCATAAATTCATCCATAATTGGACTTACAGAAGCAGCTCTGGAAGGAAACCTATCTAAATCACTATTTAACCATATTATAATCCCTACCCAAAATAATACCAGCATTGGGGTATTTATTTATCCAGTACTGTATATTATCGCTAATCATATCAATTAAGGTGGTATTTTCCGTCGAAGAATTATACCCATACACATTTAAAAGAACTGTGGTGGTCTAGCCAAGTAAAACCACTAACAAAAGAAATGACCCTTGGGGTCACTGTCAAGGTGTAGTATTTCACCAGCAAACTTATTTTTCAAAATGGCGACACCGATCGCTGTGTACCGTGAGACATCCAGATATCATTGCCCCACTGGGACCTCCAAAATTTTGCGTCATCCTGCGTGGAATGGGTTTCTTGAAAAACACAAAAATCAAATCCATGTTTTTTAACAAACAAAAAAAGGTCTTTGCGTTTCACATTGTTTCTTACGCCCCTGGCATTAAGTGAAATGAACGATATCGACATTAATAAATGAACAATAGAGAACAATTATGAACAACAGTGGCGTGCACAGACCTCCTCAGGGGCCGAAGGACCAAAAAGGGCAACAAAAAAAAAAAAAAAAAAGAAAAGAAAAAAAAAGAGTTCCTTGTTTTTTTTTTTTTTTTTTTTGCCATTCTAAAGACGTTGATACAATTAGAATGCATAATGCATAGAATGCAAGCCCCTGCCCTCTTTTGTCTCAAAATGTATTGTGCCCCTCTCTGATAATTGTAAATAATAATAATTAACTCATTAGACAATTAGAAAAAATAACTCTAGAAAATAACTTTTTGCACTATATTACGTTCATTATATGTACATTTCTTTTTCTGTATATCTGAATAAATCGAAAAATCTAAAAGTTTTTATATCAACCATTTAAAACAAAGTTAGTATTATAACTTAATTAATATTAACGTGATCTTAAAGTATTTGTTATCCCTGTGGCTCCCTCTGGTGGACAACATTAGTATTCATCGCTGAATCGAATTGACATAAATGTCTGATACTTTTTTTTTAACGATTACATTTTTTTTAATGATTATTTTATTAGGCTACTGATAATATAGCCTCATCAAACTCAAATTCACTGATTCATTTCATGGTACCTTATTTCATGCTTTAACAGTTGAATTTTAAACTTCCATTTTGTAGCTAAACAGTAATGATACATTATTATATCACTTGTTAATGGTTATTTATATTTAATAATTACATTCAGTCCTGCATGAACAGATTCGGTTTGCTTGCAGATTCGATGTGTAATAATCTGCTCACGCGGGCGACTTCGGGTGCGCGTGCCTGCATATGACGGATTCGAATTTTAGTTGCTATGGTGACGCGTCCCATGAATTCTTTCTGACTCGCAAATACTTTGTTCGCTGTCTGCTGGTTGAGAAGCGAATTCAGAGACTTTTGCTGAATCTTTCTGTGCTGATCTTGCGATTTTGAAGCTGTTTGGAGGATTTCAGAGAGGAGACTTTTATTCTTGAAGGAGATTGGATTATATATCATCTAACGTTACATCGTTTTATACGTTTTTTTAAAGTTCATATTCTTTCCGAGGACTCTTTAATTGTATTGTTCTTTTCTTATTTTAGAGGGAGTTTGGAGTTTTATTTTATTTTTTTGTTGCGGGGAGGGGTATTTCTGAGGAGCATAGTATTTTATTGTATTGTATTGCATTTTGTATTGTTTTTGTATAGTTTTTGTTGCAGTTTGAAGGAGGATGCAAGGCCCGACCCGGACACACACCGAGATTATTCCTGGACATTTAACACCTCTGTTTTGTGAGTTTGTTTCTCTGTCCAGATTATTCAGCACCGAAAAGGAGATGCCGATGAGAAAGAGGAGGAGGATGGATAGTTCTGTGAAGCTTCGTTGGAGCGGCATCATCTCAGACCAGAATAACGTTACTGCACCGATAGATGAGAGAAGAGCTGAGGGTAAGTCAAATGACCATTGGAGAATATCACTGGAGTGTCATTAATTACCAGATATATGACCACACCATATTATATCAAAACACAACTGAAGTTTGATCAAGCCAATAATCAGATTTTTTTGTTTTTTTATTCCAAGACATGTCATGAATATTTAAACAAGGATTGTTGAAAAAATAAAGCATTTTAACAGAAGAATAGCCATAATATGAGTATCCAATGTTTAATAATTATAATTATTTGTTTGAAACATGCTTTTGTTTAATATTCTCTGCTTTAGATCAAGACTGTCTTCAAACCCCTCCATCTCCAGTCCACCACAGTCCTGCACTTTTCCGGAATTGGTTTGAGGTATTGGCCCTAATAAATGAATTTGAATATATGAATACTTGATAGATTTTGACACCTTTTTGTGCATTCGTATTAAATGTTCTTTGTTTATTGTGATATGGGAAGAAATCCAGGTCAAATCTCTTCTATGTGCTCTATGTGTATCATCAGCCTGTTAGTGAGGAAAGTGCTAGTTCTGTAGATCTGCTCTCTCTTCACTGGAGTTGTGGAGAGCATATCTCTCTTCACTGGAGTGTCTCAGGTCAGGGTCAGAAAGTGGAGGATCAGACCACTGCAGCCATTAGTGAGAGACACGCTGAGGGTAAATCCAATGACCAGTTGACAATGTGTAAATGCTCTGTTTATTAATGCTCTGTACATCATTAAGTCTACATCATTTTCAGCTAGATATGAGTATCCATTAATGGAAACGTGTCAATCATGGGAACTTAATTAATTAAGGGATTTTTTCTGTTCCCTTGGATGAAGTGCCATTAATTACCATATGTTACAAATTCACACCTATATCAAAATCCAAAAGTTTGATCAAAGTTATGATTTTTTTTCCAGGACATGTCTTGAATATTTAAACAGAACTTTATTTTTTTAAGAATTCATGTAGTATCTGAAGAATCACCATAATATGACTATGCAGTGTTTAATTGATTACTTTCATTTAATACCATTTAATGTAATTAATAATTAATAAATAAATTAATTAATTAAATTATTTATTTATTTAATTGATTAACTTTATTAATTTATTTTGTATCATAAATTTTAAGGCCAGACAAGTAGTTTGTTGAGAGTTTGGTTTGTAAAGCAGGACTATACGCCTGCGCACATATATATTCAAACGCGCATACCTATAGACTAAACTCGTAATACGCATGTGCACACCGTCAGCGTTCTCACAGGTTCGTGCTTTTAAAGTTTGCGCAGAGAGAACTTAAGAGTTTTCTGTTAAAACGGTGTCGTGTTAGCGGCCCCTAAGTTAATAACTAATGATTGTTGCGACGAAAGTGAATCAATCAAAACGAACTTTACCTGGACAATAACTTTATTCTAGAGCTGCTATGAAGCCAAAACAATCTCTGCTACTTTAATTTCCTATTATCACTGTAAAGCTGCTTTGAAACAATCTACATTGTTAAAAGCACTATATAAAAGAAGGTGACTTGACTTGACTAATTATTTTTTGATTGCTTTTAAACATGATTTTGTTTGATATTCCTTGCTTTTAGATCAAAATTGTCTACAGTCCAGTGCCCGTGCTGCAGAGGATCATGGTCTTCAGGAAGCTCTATCCGGGGGTCTTGAAGATCAGCAGGTTCAAACCCCTCCAGCTCCAGTCCATCACAGTCCAGTCAGTCCAGCACCAGGTCACAACAACAGAGTGGACGAGACAACTGAGGGTGAGTTTACGGCCATGACCTTAAGCATTAAACTCACTGCTTTCCATGCAACTAAAATGAATCATCTTTTTGCAGACAACATTTTGAGCCGGTATGAAATGGGAAGAATGCTCGGTAAGGGATCATTCGGCTCTGTTTATGAAGGGAAACGCTTGGAGGATGGCCTTGAGGTATCGTCATTTTCTTACAATATTTAGCCAGCAAATTATGTTGTCTCACTATATCCATTTCAAGTCTTTTTGTGTGTATTTTTCCACTACTTACTGCATTTGACATGTTAGAAATGTAACATCTTTTTTTTTCGGTTGATCAGGTGGCAGTGAAAATTGCCAGAAAGCCGCAGAACATGAAGTACATCTACATTGTAAGTAGGCTACACTCACTATGTTGTTTTCAAATTAAAATATGAAAAACATAATGACAACCCCTTCATATAACAATGATCTTTCTTCCAGCCTGGTCATCCCGGACAATTGCCATTAGAGGTCGGCCTATTAATCCTTGCTAATAGGGGCCCCAAAGTTTCAGAGATCATTGAGCTGCTGGACTGGCAGGACCAGCCTGACCAATATATCATGGTCTTGGAGCGTCCCTCACCCTGTGAAGATCTGCGGCATTTTTGGAAACGTCACAAAGGCATCCTAGATGAGGACACAGCGCGGTTTATCATGGCGCAGGCAACGATGGCTGCTCATATGTCCTGTCGCCGTGGAGTGTTTCACCGTGATGTTAAGCTGGAGAACCTGCTGATCAACACAGAAACCCTTGAGGTCAAACTGATTGACTTCGGGTGCGGGGATCTCCTGCAGGACTCTGGCTATGAAAGATTCTGTGGTATGAATTATGAATCAAACCTGTAGTTTGGGACTTAGGTTCTAGTGACTAGTTCAATTGGTATCATATTAAACCATATCTCACATTTGAGGCAGCATTTTTTTAAATTAAAAACACCAGGTGTTTTGACCACATGTTATGGTATTTCATGCTATGGTACTTACCCATCAGACAAACCTTTTTTCTGCAGGCACTCGACTCTACTGCCCACCTGAGTACTACACAGAGGACAAGTACCACGGGAAACCAGCTACTGTGTGGTCTCTGGGAGTGCTCTTGTTCCTGTTGGTGTGTGGACGCTTTCCAGAACCAAGAGACAGGCAAATGATTGATGAAGACGCCTGGTCTGATCCTGGCTTGTCAAATGGTAAGATGGCATTCATCACAACAAAGAAGACCAACTGTAATTTAAATCATACAAAACAAAGAAATTACGAAAAAGTAACACCTGAGCCAAGTGCCTGTATAGAAGATAGATACTGTATTGGATAATACAAGCTTTTTTTTCTTCTTTTTTTTTCTTCTGACCGTACTTTATAGGATAGTCGAACCTTACAGCTTAATACAAAGACAGTATGTTTGTAAAGTTTAAGGTAATAATCTGACTCACTTCTATCGTTCTGCACAGAATGCTGCCTCCTGATTCGATCCCTCCTGAAGGAAAGCCCAAGACAAAGGATTTATTTGAGGAAAATCCTTGAACATGAATGGTTTAAGGTAATGAGCCTAAGATCAGCTACAAATGATTTTGAAGATTATATTCACTTTTCATTTGAAAGATTTAAAAAATGTTTTCTTCTAATTGTAATCTATGACTGTAACCTTTTTTGTTTGTTTGTTTCAGGTCACAGAATAAGACATAAAGAGGAATGTCAGAGCTGCATGTCATGTCAGAATTCCTCCCAGAAGTTCCTTTGAAAGAATTGTTGGCTTGTCTGTTTGCTATTCAGCACCTAAGGACGACCTCCTGGAAAACAGCCAGGAAAAACCAGGACAACATATCACAGCCTCCGATAACACCAGACACATTATCCCTCTCTCCAGCATCTCCACTTCTGTGCTTCTCAGAGAAAATGGAAGAACTGGTGTATGCTGGAACCAAACTATCCCACTCTTTTGCTGCGAGCCCTCAGATATCAACCAAAAAACATCAGGCCTCGCAAACACCAAACCCTGCGGGCCCAGCTCGCCATCGCCCTCCTCCTGTGAGAGCTATTCGGCCTCTGCCACAACGCCAGGGCCCACACCCTCCCCCATCTGCTCGAGGTGAACCAAAAGCAACTGATACCAACTCTCAGTGATATGTGTCGGCCTTCAATAGCCGTACAGCAAACCCAACTAATCTGGTGCCTATTACACATCAAACCCCTGGTCATTGCAACTACCGACAACTGGAACGACTCACCAATAAAACCGGTCTTACTGTCCACCTGGAAGCCTACAAACTTCACAGACAACAATACAAAGACGCCCTCAACTCTGCCCGCTCCTCCCACTACTCCTCTGTCATCCAATCCGGCTCCAACAGTCCCAAGACACTCTTCTTCACAATCAACAAACTTCTGAAACCCATGGACACAATCTCCAACTCCTTCACCACCTCTAAGTGTGAAGTCACCAAAATTGCCTTCTTTTCACCTTCGTAACATTGCACGGCTCCGTCCCTCTCTGTCTACCATTGCGGCTAAAACACTCATCCATGCCCTTATCACCTCCAGATTGGACTATTGCAACAGCATTCTTTACGGACTACCAAACAAAATCATCGATAAACTTCAATATGTACAGAACTCAGCTGGCCGCCTTCTCACCTCCACCCGCCGCCGTAATCATATCACCCCTGTCCTCTACAACCTCCACTGGCTCCCAGTCAAACACAGGATCAACTTCAAAATACTTCTCCACACATACAAAGCACTTAACAACCTTGCCCCTCCATACCTCTCCGTCCTACTAACCCGCCACACTCACGCCCACACTTTGCCTCTGCTTGTCCTTGTACCTATGTGTTTTCATTTCTTGGGCTATCTATGTAACCCTATCTATATACCTTGTTTTTATTTTATTTATTTATTTTATTTAATTTTTTATGTAAGGCGTTAAATTAACTGTAAAGCGTCTTTGAGTGTATAGAAAAGCGCTATAAAAATAAATGTATTATTATTATTATTAAACTAAGATTGCTGTGAGGAGGACAAAAAGTAAGACTGTTAAATTAGCACTTTTAAACATCCGCTCACTTAATAATAAATCACTTCTAGTCAACGACTTAACCACAAACAACCTGGATTTGTAAGCTGCTCTTTTTAAAGATATCTATCAATGTAAGCAAATATCATTTGGGAATTACCCATCTTTCGAATATCTGTGTATTTAGTGTTAAAAGGTGCTCCACACATTTTACTTATTATTTACAGGCCTCCAAAATACTCTCCAGCCTTCGCTGAGGACTTTACTGAACTGTTATCAACAATTACCTCAGAGTTTGACTGTTTTGCTATTGCTGGAGATTTTAACATCCACATAGATAATGCAGAAAACAATATGGCAAAAGAAATCAAAACTGTTTTAAAAACTTTTGATCTGACTCAGCATGTACATGGACCCACACACAATCGTGGAGACACTCTAGATTTACTTATCAGTAAGGGTCTAAACATTTCATCGATTGTTATTAAGGATGTAGCACTGTCTGATCATTTCTGGATTTCCTTTGATATATTGATCTCTCCTGCCATTGAAGGATGCTTAAATGAGAACACTAGTGTACTATTTATGAAGGCTATATCTTTAACACCAAGCATATCTGATGGTTGGTACAGATTACTAATCTGGTGGGCTCAGATAATCCACGGTATATGAAAATCCACAGAAGAACACTGACCGTCATGGGGAAATCTCAGAGTCAAAATAAGATACACCGGTGTTTTGCCAGATGAGAAGTTTATTTACTATTTTAATTCATTTTACTCTTAATTCATTTTATAACGGTATCACTCATCTCTTTTAATTCTTTTTATAACTGTTTTAATTTCCCCTGATTTTATTTTGTGTCTATTTTCTATGCAAAGCGCTATGAATTGCTATAGTGTGATTAATTTCTTTCTATGTAAAGCTTTTGAATAACTGTTTGAATTTTCCTTGCTTTTATTTTGTGATTATTTTTATTCCTCTCTAAAGCACTTTGAATTGCCATAGTGTATGAAATGTTCTATGTATAAATGTATAAATAAACTTGCCTTGCCTTGCTATGTGTCACGGTGCACTCAACGACGCCTCCTCCTGGTTTCGCTAGATCACTCTCCCCTGAATTCTAGGACTCATCACACTCATCACCTTCCATCCCTGTCTTATCCTCATTATCACTGCCACCTGTTCTCACTCAACCTCCCTTTATCAGGACCTCGCTTCCCTCTGTTCCCTGCGAAGTCTTGTTTCTGCCACGGCGTTCAACTCTGAGCATTCCACTGATATTTCCTAGTGTTCCCGGTTTCTCGATCCTGACCCGTTTCCAAGGACATTTATATGAACGTTTGCTGCCTGCCCTGACCCTAGCCTGGTATCTACTTACGAGTTCTGGACTTCCCCTGAGTGCTTCTACATTACCGTGTCTGTTCTACTCTGTTTACTTGTGTGTTATAATAAAGTATCTGCACATGGATCCAAATGTCTCTGCCTCGTCATCACAGAAGACTTCGCCAGCACAGGATCCAGCAGCCATGCATCAACTAACCACAGAAGTCTCCAATCAAGCTTCAGTTCTGTTGGTCCATCAACAACAGCTTGAGAAATTAACTTCACTTACCGAGGATTTGGTGAGATCCATGCAGGATCTCTCAACTCAATTCGCCGCTGCTGCTCAAACCGCTGCACCTCCAGTGCAACCGTCTCCCAGTGCGAGTACTTCCTCCAATAATCCTCGCCTATCCCTTCCTGATAAATACGATGGCTCATCAGCAACGTGTAAAGGGTTTCTGCTACAATGCACTTTGTATATTAATCAACAACCCAACCTCTTTTCTAACAATGACGACGCCCGTGTGTCTCTCATATGTTCGTTGCTGACTGGAAAAGCCCTGGAGTGGGCGACAGCGCTTTGGGCAGGAGGAAACCTTGCTTTTCCCTCTTATGACAACTTTCTCGCCCAATTCAGAGAGGTCTTTGAACATCCCGCTGGTGGAAAGGACCCGGGCGAGCTGTTACTGTCTTTACGTCAGGGAGGATCCTCCGCGGCGGATTACACTCTCACCTTCCGCACTCTCGCGGCACAGACGGGCTGGAAGGATGATCCGCTGAAATTACTCTATCGCAAGGGGCTCAATTCAGATCTGCAAGGAGAACTTGCTTGCCGGGATGACGGAAAATCTCTCAGTCAACTAATGGATCTTGCTATTCGTCTGGATAACCTCATGCGCGCGCGCCGCACACCGCCCAAACCCCGAGTGGGCGAATATCCATCCGCCAGTTCTGAACCAGAGCCCATGCAGATCGGCTTTACGCGCTTAACTACAGAGGAGCGAGAGAGAAGAAGACGCAACCACCTCTGTCTATACTGTGCTCAACCTGGCCACTTGAGGGCGACATGCCCTGTGAGACCCACTTCCAGAGACTCTGCTGCGGTGAGTTCCTGTGTTCGCTCTTCCAATTCTCTCACTTTAGAGGTTTCTCTCAGTTCTGATAAAGGGACTGTTAATATTAACGCATTGATTGACTCAGGGGCAGCAGGAAACTTTATTGATCTCGCTTTTGCTAAAGCTCACTTTTCTCTCATTTCATGTGAATCCCGGGTGGCAGTGGCAGCACTAGATGGACGACCCTTGGGAACGGGTAAGATTCAATATATCACTCAGCAGTTAACCCTCAATACTGGCACTCAGCACTCTGAAACCATTCAATTGTTCACCATAAATTCACCGCAACACCCTGTGATTCTGGGTTTTCCCTGGCTGGAGAAACACAACCCCTACATTTCGTGGTCCGAGAGGAAGGTAATCCAGTGGTCCTCTCTCTGTTTAACTAACTGTCAGCCCGCTGTCTTTGGTCCTGAATCTGGTGCCAGCCGTCCCGAAAATCCCGATCTCCTGGGTGTACCTACAGTCTATCATGATCTCGCTCAGGCTTTCAGTGAAGAAGAGGCGTCTCAACTGCCACCACACAGACCTGGGGATTGTGCCATTGACCTTCTTCCTGGAGCTGTACCGTCCCGCGGGAGAGTCTATCCGTTATCCCAGCCTGAGACCGACGCTATGAGATCTTACATTGATGAACAACTCTCAAAGGGCTTCATCACTCCTTCCACTTCTCCTGCTTCTGCGGGGTTCTTCTTCGTGAAGAAAAAAGATGGAGGTCTCCGTCCCTGTATAGACTATCGCAGTCTTAACGAGATCACTGTCAAGTACCGCTATCCTCTGCCACTGGTTCCCGCTGCTCTGGAGATGCTCCGCACCGCCAAATATTTCACCAAGCTGGACCTGCGGAACGCCTACAACTTAATTCGTATTCGAGAGGGTGACGAGTGGAAGACGGCTTTCTCCACGACTACTGGTCACTATGAATACCGGGTGATGCCTTTCGGCCTTTCCAACAGTCCTTCTGTCTTCCAGGCCTTCGTAAATGAGATCTTCCGTGACATGCTGAACCTGAGAGTCATTGTCTACATTGACGACATTCTGATTTATTCTGATACCCTCGAAGCACACGTCCGGGATGTGCGAGTCGTACTTCAGCGGCTCATTGACAATCAGTTGTACGCCAAGGTCCAGAAGTGTGAGTTTCACCAGACTCGGATCGCGTTCCTGGGGTATGTCATCAGTGCTGAGGGAGTCATCATGGACGACAGTAAAGTGAGAGCAGTAGTGAACTGGCCTCGACCCTCCACCGTGAAGGAGTTACAGCGTTTCCTGGGCTTTGCCAATTTTTATCGAAGGTTCATTCGGAATTTCAGCATCACGGCCGCTCCTCTAACATCCCTCCTACGGGGGGGGGGGCAGCATTTGAAGTGGTCACCGGAGTGCACTTCTGCGTTCGAACGGCTCAAGGAGAAGTTCACTACGGCCCCCATCCTTCATCATCCGGACCCCGAGTGTGAGTTCATCGTGGAGGTGGATGCTTCTAATTCAGGAATTGGGGCCATTCTGTCGCAGCGACACGGTAATCCTGCTAAAATGTTTCCCTGCGCCTTCCATTCTCGTAAGCTCACTCCTGCCGAACGCAACTACGACGTGGGTGACAGGGAGCTTCTGGCCATGAAGGCTGCCTTTGAGGAGTGGAGGCATTGGTTGGAGGGTGCTCGTCAGTCGTTTACGGTTCTCACTGATCATCGCAACCTCGAGTACATCAAGTCAGCTAAACGTTTGAATGCCCGACAAGCCAGGTGGTCTCTTTTCTTCTCAAGGTTTAACTTCAAGATCACGTATCGCCCAGGATCCAAGAACGGAAAGGCTGACGCTCTGTCTCGCCAATTTGATGGTACCTCTGATCATGCCAAGCCTGAGTCCATTCTGCCATCAACCCTCATCGTAGCTCCTGTCCAGTGGGACATCATGTCTGAGATTTCAGCCGCTCAAAGAGATCTTCCGACTCCTCCTGAATGCCCTCCTGACCGAACCTTTGTACCTTTGAACCTCCGCACTCGTGTTCTTCAGTGGGTGCATTGCACACCTAGTGCTGGTCATCCTGGGATTTCAGCCACATTACAACTAGTCACTAACCGTTTCTGGTGGCCCACTCTCCACGCAGACGTAGTCAAGTTCGTTCATCAGTGTACCACATGCAATGTCGTAAAGGCTTCCCACTTAAGGCCGGCCGGACTTCTTCAGCCACTTCCTGTTCCTCAGCGGCCATGGTCCCACATTGCAGTGGATTTTGTCACTGATCTGCCTCTTTCTCAGGGTTTTACCACCATCCTCTCAGTAGTTGATCGATTCTCCAAGGCATGCAGGTTTATCCCCTTGGCCGGTCTGCCCACCGCTCTTCAAACCGCTGAAGCCCTCCTCCATCATGTTTTCCGTTTGTATGGTTTACCGGAGGATATCGTCTCGGACAGAGGATCCCAGTTCACCTCCCGGGTCTGGAAAGCTCTCTGCAGTCAACTAAACATTAATGTCAGTCTGACTTCTGGTTATCACCCGCAGGCCAACGGACAGGTGGAAAGGCTGAACCAGGATCTCACTCGCTTCCTCCGAACGTACTGCCATCGGAATCAGCAGGACTGGAGTCGGTTCCTGGTGTGGGCAGAATATGCACAAAACTCTCTTCGCAAGCCATCGACCGGTCTCACGCCCTTCCAGTGCGTGCTGGGGTTTCAACCTCCTCTGTTCCCCTGGTCAGGTGAGCCCACGGATCTCCCAGCGGTGGACGCGTGGTTACGGAGGAGTGAGGAGACCTGGAACACCGCCCATGTTCATCTCCAACGTGCAGTGCGTCAGTTCAGGCTGCAGGCTGACCGACGCAGAAGAGGCGGCCCCATCTTCAGGCCAGGCCAGTGGGCATGGTTGTCCACCCGAGATCTGCGTCTCCGTCTCCCTTGCAAGAAGCTGTCTCCCCGTTTCATTGGACCCTTCCGAATCCTGAGACAGATCACTCCTGTCTCATACAGGTTAGCACTCCCTTCCTCATACCGCATCTCACCCACTTTCCATGTCTCCCTTCTCAGACCCGCTGCTACACCCAGGAGAGATGACGACCGGGAGGAGGTTGCGGCAAGGAGTGCTCCCCCCATCGACATCGGAGGCGAGGAGGTTTATCGGGTGCGAGAGATCCTGGATTCCAGGCGCCGCGGCGGGGTTCTTCAGTATCTGATCGACTGGGAGGGGTACGGTCCTGAGGAGCGCTCCTGGGTGAGGTCCCAAGACATTCTGGACCCGGCTCTGCTTACCACCTTCCACCAGGATCACCCTGATCGTCCAGCTCCCAGGCCCCGGGGGAGACCCCGTCGTCATTCAGGTCCTCGCTTCCGGAGCCGCTCGCAGGGAGGGGGCTCTGTCACGGTGCACTCAACGACGCCTCCTCCTGGTTTCGCTAGATCACTCTCCCCTGAATTCTAGGACTCATCACACTCATCACCTTCCATCCCTGTCTTATCCTCATTATCACTGCCACCTGTTCTCACTCAACCTCCCTTTATCAGGACCTCGCTTCCCTCTGTTCCCTGCGAAGTCTTGTTTCTGCCACGGCGTTCAACTCTGAGCATTCCACTGATATTTCCTAGTGTTCCCGGTTTCTCGATCCTGACCCGTTTCCAAGGACATTTATATGAACGTTTGCTGCCTGCCCTGACCCTAGCCTGGTATCTACTTACGAGTTCTGGACTTCCCCTGAGTGCTTCTACATTACCGTGTCTGTTCTACTCTGTTTACTTGTGTGTTATAATAAAGTATCTGCACATGGATCCAAATGTCTCTGCCTCGTCATCACACTATGCTACAAACTTTGTATTCTTGTATAATTAACTATTATTGTTCAATAATTAATATTTTATATAAACCATATTGGCGTACCTGATTTTGAGAAATGGTATGTGTGTTAGACCGCTTAACATTGTGATTGCTATCAGGATATGAGGAGACTTTCAACCAGCATAATAAAAAAAAATGTTTGTAGATAATCACCTATTGCACCTCAGCATTTTCCAAACACTCTTATCTTTATATGTTAAAAATTCTGTATTCTTCAGGAGGGGCAGGTCCTCTATCCACCTTATTTTTATTTCTATTTAATGCCAAGGAATCAAAAATACAAGTAGCCTACATAGCAAAAATGTAGAAGTTACATTAAATGATACTAAAATCCATCATTTATACATGGATCTATTATAGAAGAACTGAACAGAAAACTTTAATGAAATAAATAAAAAAAGTTGAAACAAGGTTATTGTCTTAAGAGCTTTAAGATTCTTGGATGATGAAATATTTTGGATGTACTGTTGGACCTCTCTCCTAAAAACAATGAGTAAAGGATTTTGAAGAGAGAATTTACAGCGGTGAATGTGAAATTTAGTAAGGAGCAATAATAGATTCATAATAAAATATTCCTTCATTTTAGCTTTTTGTATTAAAGAAGCAAAACATTACATCCTTAAAAAACAAAAGAGAAATCCGGAAGCACATTGCAGTTGATAAAATGAGAAAATTTGTCCCAAAATAGTTGTTTGTGAGGACAATCCCAGAAGATATGAGGAGCAGTTTCATCAGGGGCGCCACAGAAAGAACAACTTGTGTCTATATCTGACCTAAACCTTTTCAAAAAAGGGTAAGATTTGTGTAATAATCTGAATGAAATTTCTCTAACCTTGTTAGTTATTATGTATTTCAAAGGCAGAGTCCATACTTTTTTCCCAATCAATATGGTCAACCAAATTCATCCAATATGACGACATATATGGAATTGTTACAAGCTCCTTTTGAAAGAGAGATCTAATTCTATAATAATACATGATGAAGGATGTGACAAAAAAGCACAGTTTTCCTACTGGGAGTTCAAATGGGTCTAAAGAAATAGGTAAAGTGTTAGATGATCTAACGGACTCTCTTAGAAGCATAACAACTCCTTTAGGAACAGCGTCCATTACAATGGGAAATTCCTTGAGAGTTACTGGGAAATTGAATTTATGTAAAAATTCTTCATAATTTAAAGTAACACCTTCTGAATTTAATAACTGAGAAAGAGTCAAAATTTGTTTCTCAAACCAATTACTAAAAAAACAAAGACTTATTCAATTTCCCAGTTGTTCCAAATAAAGTACCGGTGAGGGGAAAAGTTGTGCCCAAAAATGAAAGACCACGCAAGTAATGCTTGCTTATGGAACTTAGATAAGTTGTAAGGGATTCTAGCAATATTATAATTACAGATCAATAGGAAAGGGAGACCACCTAATTTGGAAAATAAGTAATTAGGGATAAAATCCCAAATTGAATTTGGATTACACAAAAACGGTCTAATCCAATTCATTTTGAAAGTGTTGTTCAGGGATGAGAAATCAAGAAAATTCAACCCACCATCCTTGTATGTATTCATTATTACAGACTTCTAAAGATATTTTGTTTTTCCCAATAAAATTTTATCGGGTTTTATCGACAGTGCTCTGCCTCTCAAGGTCAAGTCTCTCTGCAACCATGCATGAAATCTTCTTTGGGCTTTTTATTATCAAGTTCAAGGTACTTCTTTTATCTTGATTTTTAGTGATCACGATGCCTAAATATGTAACTTCAGATCTAACTGAAATATTATAAAAAGAGGATGCGGTGCAATCTTTAATAGACATTAACTCACACAGTTTTATATAATCAATTACTACAGGGATTTGGGAAGCATCTCTTAAAAATAAGGTACACTCTAAAAACTGCTGGGTTAAAAAATAACCCAACCTTAACCACACCGCTGGGTCACTATTGGACAGAACACGCGCTGGGTTGGTTTGACCCAAGTGCTGGGTTTTACCATTTAACCCATATTTCTGGGTCATTCATTTGACCCAACCAGTGGGTGGAATTAACCCTCTTGCTGGGTTAAGTCCTACTTATATGCTGGGTTATTTCGTGTCTCATTGCCTTAATAAAATTAGTAACAAATATTTGTTATATTACGAATGTAAAATAATTATTGTCTCTGGGTTGTGTTAACCCAATTTTGGGTCAAATATGGTCTCACCCAACGTTGGGTTAAAAAATGCATTTTAAAATGGACAAATTGCATTTTGGACACAATCAAAAATGGACAAAAATGCAATTTAAAAATGGACAAATTGCATTGGTTACATTAAAAATGTAAACCAACGGCTGGGTTTGTCCATTTTTAAATTTCATTTTTAACCCAACGTTGGGTGAGACCATATTTGACCCAAAATTGGGTTAACACAACCCAGCAGTTTTTAGAGTGAATAAACCAGAGAGGCCACTGTAAATTTGATTTAAATCTCGTTTAATTATTTAAAAAAAAAAATGTTTAATACATGTCTTTAATAATTTTTTGTATACAATTATTACAATTATACAATGTATATACTTCTAAGGTAATAAAAACATAATGTTCATTAAGTAAGGTCTTTATACACCACTGAAAACAGTTATGTATATTAGATATTGCATTTCTGTCAACAGATCCTCGTAAATATTACATAATGCACCTTTAAAAGTCATTAAGCAATTAATTTGAACTTATACGATAACAATTTCATTTATTAAGATATGTTGATTTATTAAGAACAGCAACAAGCATTTAAAATGCGACTAAATATCACGTGGGCCTGAAAAAACAACTGTTGTCCTCAAATTTTACAGAGGGGGACTCTTTTCCATTAATTTGATACAAGGCATGCTGGAGAAACTCCCAGGCGGGGAAACACTGCTTTGTGTATTTAACATAAAAAATAAAATAAAAATAATAGCTTTGAAACTCAGTCTCGATGGTGTGGCCTGGAATAATGGCAAAGGTCTGACATGTCCCCCTCGTCTCATCCTTGAGGCACAGAATATGCAGCAATGCTCCATTCATCCCATTTTGTGAATATTCAACCATGTTGGTCCCCACCATGTTGATTACACACAATCAATTAGAGTGTTGCAATATAACTAACATGCAAGTAAAGTTTTTTTTTGGAAGTATACATTTTTTTTTTATTGCAAACATTACAAAATATGACTAAATGTGGCAAACAAACAAAATGTCTATTTAAATTCAGTATTTGCAAACTGAATTATAGTAATAAAAGAGTAGCCTACTTTGGACTAATATTGTCAACATTTAGGCAATAAAAGTCAAAATATTTCTGTAATGTTGATAGTGTCTTTAACATTAAAACTCACAAACCAGCAAAGCTGCTCTGGCAGCGCTGATGATCGCCACGCTTAGATAATGTTACACAATAAAATGAAAGATGACGTGCATGGTAGGGTATCATGTAAGTCTACATTTTTAAAGTTTTAAATAGGCCTATTGACGATCATTCTTAATAATTTTCTTCTCAAAACTGGCGCCTGTCAATTTGACAATATTTCAGGCGGTAATTCCGTTACACTACTAACCAGAATGTGACGGCGCGTATCGTGATGTTATTCCTCAGTTAATTTTTTTCGGAACATTCCTGGTTCCGACAGAGACATTACAGAAGACACACGCAGGAGGAGACTATGCTGGAACTTACCCCAGTCGCTTCTTCTTGCGAGTATTTCTACAATATACAAGCAGACTTTCCACACACAAACGTTACATTAGCCTCGAGACTAATTTCCCGCAGATTTTGCGTGCGAGCCCTTGCTGTGAGGGACTAAAAACATAGGCTACTGCGCTTACGGATTTCATTCAAAACGCTTTCCTCACTTTTAAATACTCAACGTCCACCATGAATACGATATTTACGTGATGAATTTACTATTTAAACTGCATATTTCAAAAAAGGCTGCTGATATAGGCATAGCTGGTTTACAATTAAGGATTTAACGATGCAGCATTTTGTGAAAAAATCTAACCGGCTAGCTGTGGCTATTTACGTTTCACAGAATAAATACCTTACCCCTCACACTTCCATATCAAAGACTGTATGTTGAACAGTGAAATTAGCTTGCTGTTACCACAACTTTTTTAAAATATAGGTAAACATTAATATTAACTTACCATAAAACACTGCCTGCTCCAAGTGGCGTGCTCCTCGAGTCTGAAGTGAAGATCCAGAAAGTTCCGCAAAGAATAAACCAGTTGCTGGGTCAAAATAACCCAACCAGCTGTTTATTTGTGAATAACCCCCTTACAACTCATTTGACCCAGCATGAGCAACCCAATAATGTGTTTACAGTACCCCAAACAACCCAACATTTTGACCCAGCACAATCAACCCAACAATTTGTTTACAGAAACAACCCAGCATTTTTTTGAGTGTATAGTGTCATCTGCTAATTGGCTAATATAATAACTTCTCGATCTGCTATATACGGATACCCTAATGGTGCGTTCAAGTCCTCCTGGGAATTTCGTACGTACGAGGTGGGAAGTCGTGTTGACGACGTGAGGTGCGTTCAAGTCAGTTTCGTCGGAGCAAGATGGTGGTACCTTCTTTTAATGAATAACACGAAAATATAGCAAGTTTTGTTAACTCTGCTTATAGAAAATGAAGAACAAAGAATGCGCATCGGGTGTGTTTTTCTTTTTATGTTTTTAATTAACTTAAGAAGCCACTGTAAATTAACTGTATCATTATATAATTAGTATATATATAATTTTTATATTACAAGTAGGCTATATCATATATTGTGCAGAGAGCTTACTTTGTTATAAATGAAAAAGCCTTACAATGTCACTGCTAAATACCTGTATATTGTGATATATTTTACTATCACTTTGCTCAACTACAGACGTTGCATTCATTGATTCCGCCATGTTTCTCACTGACACGCCCCCAACTCGTACAGATCGGGGCTTAAAGAAAATCCCGAGCTCCCCACTGGTATTTACGACATTGTGGTGGCGTTCATGTGCATTCAACTCGTAAATACGATCTATACGAGATGACTTGAACGCACCATAAATACCGCTTTCACAGATAAACGTGGAGAGTTGCTGCACACAAAGTAGAAATAAATAGGGAGAAACGGGACACCCTTTGTCTGACTCCAGATAAACTAAACCTTGGGGAAGTGCCATTCTTTAATTTAATCCAACAGCTTCTATTATTGTAAAGGGTTTTAATTACTTATCTCCAAAACATATCTCCAAAACCAAATCTATGCAATGACTTCATATTAAATTGGTGCTCTAAAGAATTAAACACCTCATAGAAAATAAATAAATAAATGAAGCTGTACTCCTGTATCAATTCTGAATAATCTTATATTATTAACAATATGTCTTTTTTGTGTCTCATCTATTACAGAACTCATTGCCGATTTTAGTCTTTTAGAAAATATTAGAGCTATGTAATAGGTGTCTACAGAATTTGGTAATTAATTATTAAATTAATTGCTGTAGGTACAAATAGATTTAGCAGAAGATTTAAAGTTCGTAAAGGAAGTAGCGGGTTGTGTTGAGAA
Organism: Leuciscus idus; assembly: GCA_021554675.1. Taxonomy (NCBI): domain Eukaryota; kingdom Metazoa; phylum Chordata; class Actinopteri; order Cypriniformes; family Leuciscidae; genus Leuciscus; species Leuciscus idus. The sequence goes on along the minus strand of CM038639.1, from coordinate 17,132,254 downwards.
ACAACAGACAGACAAGAGTTAGATTTGAACTGGAATTTAATTTGATATAAAGTGAAATTAATAAACAAAATAAAAGAAAGTTAATTACAATATCATACAAACAATACACAATAATGATCAACCATGAACATTTTTCCTCGAGTGCACTCTTCTCTCACTCCAAAAAAATACACAGACCGGTCATTTCAATGTCAAAATTAAATGAAATAAAAAAACTAAACTAAATAAATAAACAAAGTGCCTTTTCTCTCAAAATATCACAGCTGTTTAAATGAATAAGGACCTCAATATCAATCAAATTTGGCTCTGGGTAACCATAACGTTACACCATCAAGAGTTCTAGTTCTGCAAAGTACTGATCAGTTTCTTCTCAGTCCTCGTATTTGTCAAGTCAATCCTGAAAGGGAACTTAATAGTTCTTATAGAACATAGCAATATAATTTTTTTTCCACAATAAATTATATATTAATCATTCACCTCTATATTAATCGTTTTTCCTTTTACACAGGCGCGTCTCACAGGCACGCATGGCCAACAATGGCGTCGGTGAACAAGGAATACCCACGCGGTTCACTATAACCCCGGAGTAAAATGTGACTCAGCAATATTCAGTCAGCTTCTCCACACTGCATGGGTTGAAATAAATCAATTGAACTCATTTCTACTTTTCAGAAGGTTTTATTTTAACTATATTATTCCTTTGACTTAGATCGCAAAGATCAGCTCACGTCTTTTCTCATCTATCATTCTCAGCTCTCTCTCCTCGTTACGCACGCGCGTGATGACGGAGCGCTCTGATTGGTCAATCACCAATCAACTAAATAACTTAAAACTTCGACTTTTTTTTCTTAAATCACTTTTATACTTCACTTTTCAACCTTTATTAGGGAAATAAGATGTTAATAAATTGTGAATAAATTAAACTTAATTCCCTTTTATTTAAACAGGTTGCATTGATACACGTTTTCCCATTACCATCAGTTACACTGTGATGAAGGTGAATTTCGTGTAAGATTCATAACATGTACGGTGTTTTGCATGTAAGAGCTTCCACGATGAAAGCACTGTTGGCTCTGATGAGGACTAACGTTACACTCCGGAGACAAGTAGCCTACCATTCTACCTTACTAGTTTTTTTGCCTTGTTTGCCTTCGCTGACTGTATATGTACTGGGAATTTTGACTGCTCTTCCTAGCTTCCGTGCCTCTCTCCGTGCCGCTTCCCCTCCTCGAGTCAAACGGGTGCGCGCATGTGGGCAGCTCCTGTAGCAGAAGGGGTGGTAGCCATGATAGCGAGGGAGAGTGACAGTCGCCCAGCCAATCATTTCATTCGTTCCGAATGGACATAAGTAGCTGTGTTTATTGCAGCACTGAGAGGACTACAGACACTCGATTTTTATACTCTCTTTTTACTACTTACATTTTAATTATGTATTGGTATATAAAGACAGTTTAAACTAATTTGGGGAAAAGTTTTTTTTTTTGACCCTGTCTTTAATCATTGTTGAGCAGAGATACAGGATGCCAATTGTCAATTAAAAGTCAATCACCTTATTTTCTTCTGCTCTTTTAAGTTTGGCTAAGTTACTAGCAAATTTTCCGAAATATTTACCGATTTCAAACTTCAACAGCTCCCACTGGCAACAATATGAATCTAACGGTAATGCTCTTTTCCAATATTGCTCAATCAATAATGTAATATTCTTTTCAACATCTTTATACAGGAGAAGAGAATTGTTCAGTTTCCAATAAGAAAGAGTTGATCTGAAATCAAGGGATGCTGAGAGACTAACCTTAAGAGAGACAGCACTGTGGTCTGTAAGAGGCGTGGCGTGAATGCTGACTGATTTACAACTGTTTGCTAGGTTTTGGGAAATAAGCCAATAATCTATTCGAGACTGCTTAGAGTGGTCCTTGCTGCTCCAGGTATAGAGTCTCAGCTGTGGATATGTTTCTCTCCATATGTCAATTAATGTATAATTCCCGATATTTTAAATATCATAACTTTCTCAATCCTCAACTGATTTTCACAACCCAGGTGTCATTGTAAAGGGAATTTTCAGCTCTGTCTAGTCATGTGATTCATCTTGACCTAAGGGGTGTTTGAAAATTTTGTCATCAATGCTTTTTGTGTGCAAAAAACAAACAAAAAGAATTACTTTATTCAGCAATTTCTTCTCTTCTGTGTCAGTCTCCAACGCTGATCACGAAGTAACCAGTGCAGTGCTTCCGGGTTCTATGTAATTATTGTCGATGGGCCGTTGAATAATTAGAAAATGATGCATACCCGAGGTGGTAATGGGGCCACGATGCAAAGCGGGTGTGCATTATTTTCTATTAATTCAACGGCCAGCAGTCAATTATTCCGCTTATACTACGATTACCACACCTCAAAACACTGTTCAGATGTTGTATTTCAAGACATTTGTCTGGTTTTTGTCCTTAAAACCCTCTTGTGTGGGGGACTAATTTCTTACTTATCTCATCCTAAGCCTCCGTTGCTAATTCCCAAACACCATTTCAGAGCTAGTAATGGAGGCTTGAGCCACTGGTAGCAGATAGAGAGAGAGAGAGAGAGAGAGAGAGAGAGAGAGAGAGAGAGAGAGAGAGAGAGAGAGAGAGAGAGAGAGAGAGATAGAGAGAGAGAGAGAGAGAGTTATCAAGCGTGTTAGCTGAGTCTGGTGCGTCTCTCTTTAACAGCGAAACTGTAAGTTTATCTATCTCAAGAACTGCACCATTACCTCGCTGGTAAATGTCATGTAGCTTAAGTTTTATTTACTGATATTTTTTTTTACTATATTTTTTATTTTTTATTTTATATTATCTATTGTACTGATTAATTCGTCAGAGCAGCGCTGACAACATGTTTCTGTGTGAGTGTGTGTTGGCTGATCATCTCCCAGACTCTTTTCACAATAGCCTATAGCCCAAAGTCTGAGTTATTCCTTTGTTCTTTCATTATAGCCTACATTTTTACGACCTGGATTTTACTTAAACCTATTATAAATTGATGCACCCAAATTTTGGCTGCCGAAAATTTGCGGCCGAAATGGTTTTGGAGGTCTGAAATCACTGACTGAAATAGTGATATTTAATTAAAGCGCTCCTCTGCACTGATGTGATGGCTTGTTTTTGTGCACACTGCAAACAACTTGGATAAACTACAACAGGTAATCATGTCAGTGTGGACACTAAAGCTGGATTCACAATATTTATTTCTTGTTTTTAATATTCTGAGAGTATATTTAGATCTAGGCTACTGTTTTCTGTATGCGTGAACAACTTTAGCCTAGACATTTGTAGTGCGTCTGCCATAATCGCAATGAGTTTTACTTTATTACACGTTTAAGAAATGTATTCCTGCAGGAATTTAATAGGCTACGTAGCCTTCACTACACAGGCCTTGTCTATAATGGAAGCCTATTAATAGTAAAAAATAAATAAAAAAAATAAAAAAAGAATGCGTCAATACAATGATAACTCCCTTTACCGCAAGCAAAAATCAATTACTTTGTGTAAATGGAGGAGTCTCAGTGGTTTGTTGCAGAAGGTGCACAACAAATTTTAATAGGCCTACTACATGACATCACTGCTGGTGGCAGGGGCCCCTTCTTGTGCTTCGTAGATGTGCGCTACGCCACTGATTGTTTTTTCTATTTATTTGCTTGGTCAGTGTCGTTGTGGATTTTGTTTCGGTTGCTGTTGGCTGTAAGGACCTTTTGAAATAACTGAACTTATTTGGCGAATCTGGACAATCAGGGAAAAGATACAAGTTTGAAAAAACAAGACTTCATGTCATAAACTGGTCATGCTATAAAACAATAGTTTAAAATAAATACGATTAGCCTAAGGTGGAACTTCAAACATGTAACAGGTAAGAAAACCTTTTTTTGTAATTGTCATTTTTAAGTGCCCTAAGTTGTCATAGGGTATGGTGCACCAAAACGTCAACAATTTAGACAGAATCTCGCGTTCCAGATGTTTTTCTCACACTTTCATTAATAGTTTTTATATTTTCAACACAATCAGCTGACACCATTTTGTTTTTAAATGCGTAATTCAAGAATTTACTTTACATTTCCGCTCGGAATTACATATTTTGTTATGTGTATGCAGTCTAGTATGTACATTTCTATGCACGTCCTGTGATTTTAGGCAGTATATGTGTAGGGGACTTTTATTTTGGTCTGGTGTGATGACGTCATAAGGCTGCACCGCTCTCCTCTGGCCCAACAAAGGTTTGAGTTTTTGAACGCTTAAATATTTGTGTTTAAATGGATACAAATCGTTTACTAATAGTTTTTACAAGTAATGTGAAATGAATGGATTATTGTGTGAGGTGTCGTGTGATGCTTTACATTTCAGTTTACAGTTATTGGCCGTTTTTCGTCACTTCAGAAATTATTATTTAATCATAATACACCCATTTTATTTTATATTTAAATAAAAATTAATAGAACTAAAGCATTACATGAACTGGTAGTTTGTCTCGTAAATCGCTCTTTTAAGATAGTTATCTGCAAGTGGATTAATACGAATAAAGTTTGGATTTATCTTTTTTTTTCTATTGATTGTTTTCCTCATTTTAAACATGGAAAATGTCCAAACATACAGGAACAAGAAACAGTTGGTGAAACAACTGAGATCCACGTGACAGTTTTCCAAGATGGCATTTATTAAAGAGGAGACTGAAGACATGATCATTTCAGAACCGTTCAGAGTGAAACATGAAGATACTGAGGAACAAAAAGGTTGGTTTTCAAATGTGAACTCAGAACCCATTTTTCATTTTAAAATGTTGACATGTCAGCAAATAATTGCTAATTTTCATAGGTCATCTAAATTGACTATCTGAACATATGAAGAATTATTAAAGAATATGAAGAATCAAGTCATGGGTGCCACAATTAAAGCTGATTAGCAAAAAATAATATTCATAATTGTCTTTATGTCATCATCACAAAATCTGTTTAGTCATAATCACAAAATCAATCATCATGATAGTCACTGTGGAATATGGGGTTAAATCCATGCTTTTAAAAAAGATAAATGTAAATTTACAAGATGTAGAGCACTTAGTGTTGTCACAATACCAAAGTTTAGGTAGTCTGTGTCAATACCAGTTTCAGTATAGCAAAAACTATTAAATGGTGTAATTATTTTATTTTTCCATTTAAAAATAAAATAAAAATACTTGAGTTATTAATGCTAATATAATCATATGTAAATAATACATTAAAAGTATAGTTCCCACTTCCCCCTAAAATGAAAATTACTCACCCTCTACAGCTCTAATGCCGTATGTCATTCTTTCTTTTATGGACCACAAAAGGAGAATAAAAAAAAAGTTAACGAAAAATCCTGACCTTGGCCGTTGGTCTTCAGTGCACAGCTATGCAATGTGCGCATTTGTGTGACTCTATTAGTTCACTCCGTCAAAAAAAAGCATACAAGTTGTGAGCAAAATCAAAATTCAAATCAAGATGAACAGAAACGTGACATGAAATAAAGCACCTATTAGTCCCAAAAAAGTATCTGTGTAGGCTACTTTCTTTACTGAGTTAAATATCTCTGGACCGGAACTCAGTTTGTCTGATGACAGTCAGAATGATAGTTGATGGATGTGAACATATGGTGCGTTCAAGTCATCTCGTATAGATCGTATTTACGAGTTGCACACACTTGGACGCCACCACAATGTCGTAAATACCAGTGGGGAGCTCCGTATTGTCTCTTAACCCCGATCTTTTCAAGTTGTGGGCGTGTCACTGAGAAACATGGCGGAATACCACGATACTTATTTAGCAGTGGTATTGTCAGGCTTTTATATTTACAGAGCAGTAAGCTAATTGCCTGCACAGAATATGATGCATTATAATTTAACAATGCAACATGTAACGATAAAGTTGGCAGTGGCTTCATAAATGAATAAAAAACATAAAAAAACAAAGTACTCCTGATGATCATTTCTTTGTTCTTCATTTTCTAGAACAAGAGTTTAAGAACCTTACAGATTTTTGTGTAATTAATTAAGAGAAAGTACTCCGCCATCTTACTCCGACGAAAGTGACTTGAACGCACCTGCCGTCGTAAACACGGCTTCCCACCTCGTACGTACGAACTTCCCAGGAGGACTTGAACGCACCAATAATAAATTCTTGTTCACCTCAGAGAAGAAGGAACATGGATTGTATTTCATGTCTCGTGTTTGTTAATCTTGCATTCTCACAACTTGTGTGCTTTTTCTGGGTTAGACGGAGTAAACTGTGGTGCTAATAGAGCCTCAAGATCATGGAATGTCTAAGAAATGGTGTAATCTGGCTGAGAAGCCAACCCTGGTCCTGGTGTAACACAACTATACACAGTTTGAATGAATGTTTCCCTTATCTGACACGCACATTTCAGGTTTTGAAGTTTCTAATAACTAGATGAGTTGAATCAGGAGTAAAAAAATAAATAAAAAAAATCAAGCACATAATGTGCATTGAAGGTATTTGAGGATCAGGATTAGGAAACCCTGATCTAAGGCTACTTTCAGACTGTCAGTCCAAATCCGCTTTTTGTGCATATCCGATTGAAATCTGATCAGACTTAGCTAATGTGAACAGCAAAAAAAATCACACGAAATGCGATTCTTACAAATCCGTTTCAAGCTACAGTGGTCTACATCCATATGTGGTTTGAAAATCCACATATTTCTGGCATTTCACGGATTTCTGGAAATCTGTTTCAGTCTGACTGCTCTGATCGGATTGGTTTATGTAACTTTCTCACGCCACATAAAAAAAAAAAAGTAAACGTCAGACATTGTTATAGGAAATATGCAGAAATAATGCTGTGTTTGACAATATGCAAACAATGACAATATGACATATTTTGAAACTGGCGGAGACAACAGCGCAGAAAAAAGCTGTGCATACCAGCCTCCGGTTCTGCCGCTCGCTGCCTCAGAAGACAGGTAGTCAAATAATCGGATTTGGACTGACAGTGTGAACGTAGCCTAAATCATTCCTAGAGCTCCCCAAACAGAAGTCTCATGTACTTGAATTCAGGCACTGATAAGGATGGTAAAGGACCCTGGCTCACTACACATTGGGTCATTGATAATGCTGTTTCCAGCAACATGACAACATCCTCATTGTACAACATCACTACTGGTATTTATCAACAACAGTAGAACGGATATCTTTCTGACATTATTTTTAAAATAATTTCAAGTACATTATGATTAATACTTGTTGTTACATATACGTGCAACATTTCAGGTGTAAATAAATTATAAATGTTAGCAAGATTATGTTCATTAACTGTCTAGCGATGATTGTTTATGCTAAAACGGGAACATGGCTGGGAACCCCTGATCTAAATTATCTTAAAAAAAACTGCTGCTGGTTTATATACTTGCTAATTTTCTATTAATAGGATGACAGAATGAACCTTTAGCACATTGAATACAAATAGTTGTTTGATATCTGTTGCTTTAAGAAATTGGGGTTAACTGGTATTTTTCTGTTTCCACCATTCAGACCTGATGCCGCTTATAGAGGAGAGTCGAGAACTGAATGAATTGGAGGAGACACAACAGTATGAGAAACATGATTTCATAACTGATAATAAACTTTGCTCACAGCCTGAAAAGTCTTCCTCACAAAAAAGAGTTCAGGCGGCAGGATCTAAAAGATCTTTCACCTGTCAACAGTGTGGAAAGGCGTACACTACAGCACAAAACTTGAAATACCACATGAGGATTCACACTGGAGAGAAGCCTTTCTCATGTGATCAATGTGGAATGAGTTTCATACGTAAAGTCACCCTTGATTTCCACATGAGAATTCACTCAAGAGAGAACCGTTTTATATGCCATCAGTGTGGACAGAGTTTCATGTCTGTGACACGCCTTAACATTCACATGATAATTCACTCCAGAAAGAGCCCCTACGAATGTTACCTATGTGAACAGGTGTTCGAATTTAAAAAGGACCTAACGGGACACTTGAGAAATCACACTGGGGAGAAGCCTTTCAAGTGCCATCGATGTGGAAAGGGGTTTCAAATAAGTCACAACCTTGAGGCACACATTAGACGTCACCCAGAGGAGAGACCTTTCACCTGCCCTCAGTGTGGAAAGAAATTCTTACATATAGGACATCTTAATGCTCACATGAGAGCTCACAAAAAAAAGAAGGATTTGAAATGTACTCAATGTGGGAAGATTTTTACAAAGAAGAAACTCTTTAACATTCATAAAAATATTCACCCCGAAGAGCAGCAATTCCCCTGTCCTGAGTGTGAAATGAGTTTCACATCTAAAGGAAACCTTAAGACTCACATGAGGATTCACACTGGAGAGAGGCCTTACACCTGGGAAGATTTTCATACATAAAGTACACCTTAATGAAAATTCACAAAAGAGGGAATGATTTAAAGCATGGGACACTTGCGGGTCAGTCGCCTGTGGATGAGAGATAAATCATTTATGTGTTTTATTTTAATAAAGACACTGAAATTGGTAAAACACAACAAACGTGTGCTACTCTTACTTTTTCCAACAAGGCATATCTCTTCAAGCACAATGCAAGTTAAATTTATATTGTATATAGAATATACACAAGCTTAACAGAAATTATTCTAATAAATGTTTTCCAACATTATGATGGAAATATTGATGTGTGTAAAGTTTTATTATAATCAGGCTCTAATTTGCATACTCTCAAGCAGCAATGGAGGCAAAACATATCAGAGACAATTTTCAAAAAGGATTAAAGGCCAAAGGAAAGAAAAGTACTGTGGACCAGGATATATCAAGTGCTGATATGTGATATGTAACAATGTGAATCGCTGTATATGACAATAAAGTAAAAATATCCAGCCTTTGCTTGTGCTGAACTTATTTAATTTCCTGTGTGTGTGTGCTCGGGAAGTTGCAGTGATGTGAATTTCATTTGAAGGAGTAAAGCCATATCATGCTTAATGCTGAGATTTTGAAATGTGACGATCAGGTGCGGATATCTAAATCAGAGAAAATCATTGGCTTGGGTGGGTGGCAGGTGGATGATTTAATTTCAACATTAAATTCGGGTGACTTTAGGGCTGATCTGTGCGTCTCTGATCCACAGTTCTATATCTTCTAGGCCCAGTTTTTCAAAAGTAATCCAGTGGGATTTCGGATCACGGATTGGATCAAATCTTGGAAATGGGTTTTTCAAAAGCAAAAGAGGGATCAGAGCATGTAATCCGATCTTACATTTGATCTGGATCAAACCTGCCCTTTGGGTTTTTCAGAACTTTGAACTCGGTTTGGGATCTATTTGATCCAAAAAAACAGGATTATCCTGATCCCATCAGAAGGGTGGATTCAGTTGTGATTTTTCGAACCAAATAAAACCAGAGAGTTTTTTTTTTTAAGTGAATGATCACAAAATCAATGTTTACTGATGATATATACATTTCTTCATATTTGAAGCATATATGAAGCATGTCACATCTAATGAGATATGGTAAAACAAAAAAATCTACAATTTAACATTATAACAAAATAAGGAAAGTAAAATGTTTCTGTTTATTACAGTGTTTCTGTTTCTTAAAATTAAAATAAACAATGGTTATTTGTGGCCACCGGTATTTTGCCAACTGTTGTTCTTTACTAAGCCAGTAGGCTACACTGTTGGTTCCATTTAAGGCTGTAGTAAACAGGATTTGGTAATCCTGAAATTTGGTATTTGGATCACAGTGATCCAATCCAAGGTTCCTTTAAAAAACTGGCATAAAAGTAAAATGGATCAGGTGATCCTGGATAGCAAAACATGGGATTTCCAAATCCGGATCAATTTGATCCAGATTACATTTTTTGAAAAACTGGGCCCTGGTTTCCCTTTTTAACTCTTTCCCCACCATTGTCCTTGACTCACAACTCTCCCATAAGGCTGTCGGATAGTCTGTGAGGCTGTGCGGTGTGTTCAAAGTTAACGTACACATTTGTGACAAAAATGTTTTGTTTAATAAATTGTAAATAATGGCTAATATGCCCTTAGAGTGTTAAGTTAATCACGAATTACTAGTGTGTTCGTGCTTCACTAATGCATTATTTAATCATTAATTACTAGTGTATTTAATGCATAATTCTGGACCCTTAAAATAAAGTGTTACCAAAAAGCTTACTAGTAAAATAAAATATAATTACTAGTAATTTTTAATAAATGTGTACTAGTATCTATTGAATAACTACTAGTAGCTAATCAATAAGTACTATCTAATTAATAAGTAGGCTACTACATATGAGTATCTAATAAATAAGCATTTAAATATGATTAAATAATGTATAGTTGTCAGTATACGTCAGGCTTTTCTCTAATTGTCTTTGACATATTATTTGTATGTAGTCTTTTATGCATGTACATTTTTAAGCACTTTCTGTGATTTTAGGCAGTATATGTGGACGGGACTTTTATTTTGGTCTGGTGTAATGACATCATAAGGCTGGACCGTTCTCCTCTGGCTCAACAAAGGTTCGAGTTTTGGAACGCCTATGCATTTGGTGCGTTTAATTTGATACAAATCGTTAAATGCATTAATAATCTATAAACGAATTATTATGTGTGGTGCCGTGTAACGCTTTGCAGTTCGGCTTTCAATCAATGGATAATTGCCGTTTTCTCTCTTGTCTTTCAATTTTCCTTTTTCTAAATCGTGTCTTCAGTAATGATTATTTCATTATATTACACCCGTTTTATTGTTATATTTTTGTATTTGACCACTGTAGCCTACTGTAAGACGTTGCATGAACCCTGATAGTTTGGCTAGTAAATTGCTCGTTTATGATTGTTATTTGTTTGTGAGTAAGCGCATTAATGCATGTGTAACAGATAAGCTTTGGGTTTATATTTTATATTCATTTCCGTTAATTGTTTTCTTCATATTAAACATGACAAAATGTCCAAACATGCAGGAACAAGAAACAAGTTTTCAAGATGGAATTTATTAAAGAGGAGACTGAAGACATAAGTATTGCTGAACAATTCAGAGTGAAAAATGAAGATGCTGAGGATCATACAGGTTGGTTCATATTAAGTAATTTATTTGTATTATTAAAATGTTGACCTCTAATCAAAAAGATAAAAGATCATATGTGACACCTAACTAAACACAGAGTGGGTCACCTCATGTGGACAGACAAAATTAGGACATTTAGCTAAATAATAGGCTATCATTCTCATAATGGCAAATATATTTCTTAAATAAAAATACAATTTAAAAACAATTTAATGGATTGCAGGTTAATTTGTGTAGTACTCATGTTATCTATGTCTTTCATTTACTCTTGAGTGAATAATGTGAAGTCCTCAGAAGTGTGTGTTTACATTGTGTTTAGATATTAAAAGCTGTTAACCACTGGTCCTGACTTGTAGCTCTCATCTGCTACTAATGTCCACTATCATCCCCACAGTTTGATCTAAAATTTCAGATCCAATGAATTATCTTTAATTGTTCTTTACACATAGTAATAGTTCTATTTAGAACCATATCATTCTGCACTCTCAGAAAAAAAGTTACAAAAGCTGTCACTGGGGTGGTACCTTTTCAAAAGGTACACTTTTATACCTTTTAACATGTAGGCTACAATTTAGGTACTAATACTTTTAAGGTACCAATATACACCGTTTAGGTACAGAGGTGTATCTTATGAATAGGTGCTTCCACCATGACAGCTTTTATACCTTTTTTTTTCTGTGTGTGTCAGTAAACCTTTTATGCTGAAATGAAGACTTTGGGGGTTCTTCATTCCCACCTGTTTTTTTTTTGTTGTTTTTTTTGTTTTTTTTAATCTGTAACTTTCAAAAACTTTTTTCAAAGCCATCACATAATTGATTTTCTGGAGCTCAACCATACAGCTACACATCTGGTCGACACTCTCAACAGGTAATAACATTCTTAAAATGTCTATACATTTAAAATTTAAAATTTTAACTGGTTTCCTAGAAAACATACTGTAATTTCTTTTTCTTAGTTTTTAAACGGAGCTCGTACTGTGAGTGTGACAAGATTGGTTCAGTTGATGATACTTCTCTCCTCTTCTCCACTAAGCAAGTAAGTGACATAGATATTGGATTTATGATCCATACTGTTAGAGGATTTTCAATTATTTCTTGGGTTTATCCTTGCAAATGCCTAGTCCACAAAAAACATTAAATCTATCCCATGATATTTTATCTTTTTATTTTTCTTCATTTTAACATACTAACTGTAATAATATTCACAACAGCTACGTTTGACCTAATTGCTTTTACTTAAACAAATGGCTGTGTGACTAAACTCAGTGTGACAGTTGTGTTTTTCTACCCAGACAGATGCTGTCACACCTCATCATCTGCAGAGAGAAGCTGCCACTCACTCAGTTACACCAAAACACATAATGATGGACATAGAGACATCACAGATGACTGTAAAGATATTTCACTGGAACTACATTATTTTGTGTTTCTATATATATATATATATATATATATATATATATATATTCTGTATTTAATCATGTTCAGATGTCATACCATTTAATACTGTATTCAGCTAATAACATGGTTCGTACAAGGTGCTTAAAGTGCTTGAAGTACTTGAATTTGACTTAGACTATATATAAATGAAATTAGTGTGTTTTTTTTTTATCACAAATACAATCTTTTCACATAAAATGAATGCTGTAGCCCATTTGATATAGATACTGAGCCATTTTGCATGGCTATGAGCTTGATATTGCTCACATGTTTTCAGGTATGTGATACAGCTTTTCATTTTTCATGTCAATCATATATACATGAAAAAAATAATCACTTCCCTGGTGAAAAAGACGTACTGTTAAATGTTTTAAAAATGCATTATAGATATGAATCTACTAACTCACTCTTAAAGTCAGTCCCTTGCCACCACCTAATGGCGTAACTATGTAACCTCTACTGAAGTTGTTGATAAACCGCCATCAGACAGTTTCTACAAATGCTGTACAAACCCTGTAATCACTGTTAGAGCATTGTCATTTTTTTCTCTCTACAATTTCCTTTGTCAATAAAAAAATTAAGTACCTAATTGAAACAACTTGTTGTCAGTTTTATAAGTTCCCAATAAAGTATTCTAAGATCAGGCAGATTTATATAATAATAATTCATAGTAATAAACTATTACTTAAAAAGTTATTTATAACATCATTAAGGATTTATATAGCACTTTCAAAGCATGGTTCTTTATGGAACCTTGTAAAAAGGGTTCCGCTATTCAATCCAACAATTTTATCAGTGATCCAAATGATCATAAAATAACTGTTGCAGGTATCTAGACTTGCTTATTTGCCATTTATATAAGAACTCAATTAGTTAATTAGCTCAAAGGGAAATTTGAATAATTACTTAACTAGTTATAATTAATAACAAATATTTAGAACAGCTGTAACACTTGAGTTTGGGTCCAGTTCTCACTATTAACTAGTTTCTTATTAGCATGCATATTACTAGGATATTGGCTGTTTATTAGTACTTATAATGCACAAAAATAATAGCTTATTCTGCATGACCGTATTCTACATCCCTTACTCAACATCTAAACTTAACAACTACCTTACTAACTATTAAGAAGCAATAATTAAGGAGTTTATTGAGGAAAAAGGTGTAGGTAATAGTGAGGATTGGACTCTAATCTAAAGTGTGACCGTAAGAGTTAACTTGATGTAGAATAATTAATTGTTTATTAATTCTAAGAAATGTTCATTTCCAGGGTATAGGAAGTAACTCTCTTATTGTGCAGTACTACTCAGAGCATGTAGCCAAATTCTGCATGATTGGGGAATCCAGTGAATGGACATGACCCACAAATAACAGTCAGAGGATCTTTCATAATTGGAAAGACAAGGCTGCTGCCTGGCACAAACTGAATCCGCCTGTGATCTTGTGATTGATGATCTTTTAAACCATAATGGCGTCACACCTCATGTGGTCAGTGAGCCAATGGTAACTTAAACTTTCAGATGGAAAGTTTATGGTCCTTGTGTCACAGTGTCTGATTTGTGTTTCCCTGGGTAACCACTAGAGGTCCTCTTCCCCCACGGTGTCATTCACTCATAACTACATTTCCCATCATCCTGTTCTGTCACTCATTGATCATTACACAGCTGTTTCCCGTCACCTTGTTAGTATCTGTGTGTATATATACCCTGTTTGTTTCAGTGTTTGTCATGGAGTCCTTGTTTTATGTCACACTACTTCTTGAAGTCTGTTTTTGCCTGTTTCTTGTTTTCGGATTGACTTGTGTGGATTTTGACCCTTTGCCTGGAATGGATTGTGAGCACGGATTACCCTAATAAATACTGCTTTTGGATCTACCCGTGGGTGTGTGTATATCGTGACACCTTTGTCTTCGAGCATGGTGTTTTGCATATGTAATTTGATTGGGTGTTGATGGAGAAAAATGTAAGTTTCTAATATTCATGTGCTGCATAGGCATCAACATATAATGTAAATGGTCATTCAAGAAATTAAAATAGAAACTCGCAGATACCACACATAGTATGTGATCTTGATTAAGTAAGGATGAAACATACATTCAAAGAGTTTAGATTAATACATAGGTAAAACACTAAAAGAATTTATATGATTACATAGGAAAATTGGATTGATGATTGTACATACTGTCTCTCAAGTGTGTGTATATAGAGCACTTTATAGGAAAAGTGCCTGGTTCTGCATTTAGGGTGTTAAGCCCAAAGTATACTTTGTTTTCAATGTGTACGCGAGTGTCTGCGTACAGTGCACGTGATGCACATTTTGTCACCAGAATACGAGCATTCTGTATGCACTCTGCCTGATTTTTGTATGTTATGATGTTACTTTGTGCCGTTAAACTGGGTTAACTTGAATTATTCTTTTATTTCACCATAGACCTGGTGGTGATGAAAGTGGAGAGTCAAGAACTGAATGAAATGGAGGAGGAAGATCATCATGAAGAAACACTTTGCTCACAGACTGAACGGGCGTCCTCACAAAAAAGAGCTCGGAAGGCAGGTTCTAAAAAGTGTTACATCTGTCCTCAGTGTGGCAGGAATTTCACTTATGAAAAAAGCCTTAAAAAACACGAGGCAAATCACACTGGACAATGCCCTTTCACATGCCAACAGTGTGGGAACATTTTCACTACAAACGGAAGCCTTAAAAACCACATGAGAGTTCACACGGGAGAGAAGCCTTACACGTGTGATCAGTGTGGAAAGAGTTACACACGAAGCAAGACCTTAAGGGATCACATGAGGATTCACACTGGAGAAAGGCCTTACACATGTAATCAGTGTGGGAAAAGTTACATACGGAGCAAGACCTTGAGGGATCACATGAGGATTCACACTGGAGAAAGGCCTTACACATGTAATCAGTGTGGAAAGAGTTTCATACATAAAGTGACCCTTAATTTACACATGAAAATTCACTCAAGAGAGAACCATTTTATATGCCATCAGTGTGGAAAGAGTTTCAAAGACATAGCACGCCTTAACAGGCATGTAATAATTCACACCGGAGAGAAGCCCTTCAAATGTCACCAATGTGGAAAGGGGTTTCAAATAAGTAACAACCTTAAGGCACACATGAAATGTCACACTGAGGAGAAGCCTTACAAGTGCCATCAATGTGGAAAGTGTTTAAAACATGAAACATCCCTTAACTACCACATGAGACTTCACACTGGAGAGAGGCCTTTCACCTGCCCTCAGTGTGGAAAGAGTTTCATTCTTGAAGGACAGCTTAGTCGTCACATGAGATATATTCACACTGATGAGAAGCCTTTTGTGTGCAATTACTGTGGAAGGATTTGTGAAAGCAAATCAAACCTTAAGATTCACATACAAATTCACACTGGAGAAAAGCCTTTCTCCTGCCCTCAGTGTGGAAAGAGTTTCATTCATAAAGGACTCCTTAATTATCACATGAAACTTCACACTGGAGAAAAGCCTTTCAGTTGCCATCTGTGTGGTATGAGTTTCAGATATAAAGGACTTCTTAATGGTCACATGAGAAGTGTGCACACCAATGAGAAGCCTTTTACCTGCCATCACTGTGGAAGGATTTGTGAAAGCAAATCAAAACTTCAGATTCACATGCGAATTCACACTGGTGAAAGGCCTTTCTCCTGCCCTTGTGGAAAAAGTTTCGCACTTAAAGGAAACCTTACGGCTCACATGAGACTTCACACTGGAGACAGGCCTTACATGTGTGTTCAGTGTGAGAAGAGTTTTGCTTATCTACGACAGCTTAAAAGTCATCTGCAAACTCATTTTGGAGAGAAATCGCAGTGTTCTGAGTGTGGCAAGAGGTTTACAAAGATGAGCAATTTCAAAAATCATCTGCGCATTCATTCTGGACTACGGCCATTTAATTGTAATCAGTGTAATAAAACATTTATTTTGCCATCACACTTAGAGATACACCTGAAAAGTCATGCAGACAAAAGACCCTATTTGTGTTCTCGGTGTGGAAAGAGTTTTAAATGGCTCTGCAATTTAAGATCGCATCGGAGATTTCATGTCTGTGTGAAACCTAATTCCAGAGCAAGCTACTTGAAACGAAAGAAACAAATCCATACTGGAGAAAAAACTGACATTGTAACAAGTGACTTTCATGGGGGTCATGTGATGGCGCCTTAATTGTGTTAAACAAAGTTGCTGTGTTGTGCTACAAAGTGTCATGGGTGAACATTTCCAATAGTGTTGTGGTGGAGGTACTGTATTGCTGTTTTTTATTTTGTATTACCAAGTAAATAGTTTTACTTAGTCATGGCTCATCTGTAGAGGCAGGTTGTGCAGTGCCCCATTAAAACATTCATCCACTTGAATACATAGACAGACTTTTATATAAACTTCTAAATAATCAATCCTAAATTTAACTCATACATATGTTCAGCATTCTGCAACAAATAATATGTTTCTAGACTATTTTAAGTCATAAAGTGAGATGTATTAAAATGTCTTGTATGGCTTCAGTTTAGTCTGCATCAGTTCAGCAACTAGTAAGTCTAATTGTGAACTCCATCAATGTTTAACTTGAGGCAGGAGGATGTGTGGAGTAGTGTACTAAATTAGTGTACGTGTAAATCCTTTGGTTTAAAAGTGCTCATGTTAAAGGGATAGTTCACCCAAAAATGAAAATTTGCCCATTTACTCACCCTCAAGTCATGCTAGGTGTATGTGACATTCTTCTTTCAGACGCATACAATCTGAGATTTATTAAAAAAAATGTCCTGGCTCTTCCAAGCTTGATAATGGCAGTGAATGGCCGTTTCTGTTTTGAAGTCCATAAAAGTGCATCTATCCATCATAAAAGTGCTCTGCGATGCGTTTGTGTAAGAAGAATATTCATATCATATTCATATCTATTCAGAAGGCCTTTATTAACCCTCTGGAGCCGTATGGAGCACTTTTATGATGGAGAGATGCACTTTTATTTTTTTATATAACTCCGATTGTATTTGTCTGAAAGAAGAATGTCATATACACCTAGGATGACTTGAAAGTGAGTAAATCATGGGCTAATTTTCATTTTTGGGTGTACTATCCCTTTAAGAGAGGCTGCTTATGTAGAGCCAATGGTTGGAGCTTGACATCCAGCTCTCTCTCTCTCTGGTTGCAATGGGTAGAGCTAGAAGTTCCAACTACACCCTAACCGTAGCCATATAACCCTATCTCTAGTCTCAGCCTCAGACGTCACGCCCATGGACCATTGGCTGAACGTCTGATGCATATGGCACACAAAATGGGAAACACTTCAGGAGTTTTGAAGTTGTCACGTTCTTTAATGATCCACCTGGCAACAAAGCCATCGTGATGCCAAACCCCCTCATGGAAGAGTAAAGCTGTCTTGTTTGTGACTGTGATGATGAGCGCTTACCAGGATCAACTTAACGCTGGATTTTCAAAAGTATGTGAAGTTTGCAGTTCCATTGTTGCAGTAAACGTGCACAACATTCTTGAATGAATAATTTATTAGATTCATGCTGGTCTGTGGGACATCGACTTTACATTTTCACTCCCCTAAACATGACGCACAACAAAACAAACTGTGATTGGTTGCTTTACCCTATCCTTTAACATAATTAGGTCAAGCTCCACCCATTACGTCCAAAGAGTGGGAGCTGGACTTCATTTGGCTTTGTGAGCATTGCATGTGAATGGCTTGTAAACTATTCGATTGTGTTTGTTTTATATTTGTTGCATCTATATGGCTTTATTTTCCTCTCTTCTCAATTCCTAACATTCTATATCAACATTTGAACGCAATAAATACTAGACTACATTAAGGTCATTTTAAGACAACATTTTTATGTATGTGTGTGTGTGTGTGTGTGTGTGTGTAAGCTATTTATAACCTGTCAATCAACATTATAGTGCCACCCTCAGGATGGATTAAGCAAGGACAACAAGACATCAGCCTAAAGTGAGTCTGTGTGTTTTCAGCGATTATAATGTAAAACGTAAATCACATGATAATCTCAATTATATATTAATTATATAATGTTAGCTAGCGCTATGAGCCAGTGACTACCTCACCTAAATGTATGGTCAGGAGCCGCTACTTAATCATGAGTGTTTACGTCATCCTTAAACACAGACAAATGTCTGGCTATTATTGACAAAGCCACTAAACAGATTTGATTTGGATATGCTCTTCAACCTTTCTAAGCAAAGCTTGAAAATTACTTTCTACCACAAAGATCCTTCGTCACATCTGCATTTTTACTATTTTTGCATGTATATTTTATAGACAACTTTTTTTCAATGTGTTGTCTTTTCTACTTTTATAGCCTATCTATATAACAAAAACTGTATTTATATGAACTTGTCTGGCAAATCAGAAAAAAAAACTGGTGAGAACAATGAAAACTGCAGTAAAAGTTTAAATGAATAGTGGCAATTTCTATTTGCACTGAACATTAAATATTGTGACAAAAGTATATCCTTAAGATCTGACCAATTATAGCATGAGTTTCTGTAACAGTACATCTGATTTGATTAAAACGATGAAGGGATGTAATTTAGTTACACTACAATAATTGAGTATGCAACATACAACATACTGTACAGTATAAAAATTAAACCTGTTTGGCTGTTTTTTGTTGTTCTTTTGCTGGTCCAAGGTGATTTGTGTTTTATTATTCTGCAGAACTACTTTTACCTGAAGAGAACGGCATTGCATTTTGCTGCATATATGATAGTGACCATTCAAATACATATTTGATTAAGATCCTATAATGCAACATTAGGTTGGTAACAAATATACAGTTATTACCGAAAGGTTATAATGTGCATGTTCTCTGTTGCAGTGGTTCTCAAAGACAATATCAAAGATCCTTTCTCTGGTTCTGATGAAATAACAAAGCTGCTTATTTTCTCATCCCTTCTTGTTTTCTTGCTCATCTGTCCTCCATCCTATGACCCGGAAACCGATCGAGATCAGCCATCTTGAAGGACATCTCAATTCTCTAATTGCACCGTGAGGAGGCGAGGATCGAGGAGTGAGGAGGCTTCCTGAGGAGTCATGAGCGAGGATACACAGGTGTATCCTTTGCGGAAGTGTTTTATCAACTAAACGTGACGCACGTATAAATTCTCTTTCCCCTTAACATCTGTCACAATAATTTTAATTTATTCTTTACCTTTGCATCTCACATATTTCAACAGGGTAGCTTTATTATTTATTATGATTTTTTTAAATAACCAAACTTCAACAACATAAGGGCAGATCCTTTGAGCGCAGCTGATGACGCTGCTGAGTGATCAAGTACTCCAATGTATAAATAAGCTTTCCTTCGATTTCTCCGTCCTCATTTTCTTTCCTTGTATTCTTCCCTCGCATCCTACAGGGGGTGGAGCTGAGACACGAGGAAAGGAAGCGAGGATGCACAAATAAGAATTGAGAAGCAATCATAGTGTAGAAAGATTCAGAAAGGAGACACTCATACTTTTTACATTAATATAATTAAACATTCATATAAACATACTGTATATACATAATCTGCTTGAGTCTGTAAACGGATATAGTGAATTCTTGTTTGTATAATAGTGAATATTTAGTTCACTGTTGTTCTCTTGAACTGTTTATGGCATTGCAGATATACAGTATATGTTAGAATAAAACATTGCATTAGAGTCATACTTTGTGTCTGTTATGAAGGCTTTTTCTTTCAGTGTCATGGGAGATTGACACACCTAGTGCTACATTGACACAGTTTAGGACTCAGCATTCTTAAAGTTTTCACTTTCCTGTTGAGACAAAATGCACCTAGTATGTAAAAGTTAATTATTAGAAAGTGACTACAAAGAGTAAAGACCATTGTCTGGTAAAGAAGTAGAACATGAAAATAGTCATAAAACAGATGTTCAGATGAAGGGAGCTGTAAAGAGTCCACTGAAGGCAAGTTGCAGAACCCGAGTGCAGTTTTATTCAATACAAACATAAAACAAAAGCATGGCGTGGCATGAAACTCAAGACTTGAACATAAACATGGACTTCCAACCAGTGGCTGGAAACAATACTTGACAAAAGGGCTTAAATACACAAGACTAATGACTAGACAAGGGACACTCGTGAACAATGGCTGCGTCTGAAACCGTATACTCACTGAGTAGGTACTTAATTTCAATGAGTACTTACTTAACGCGCGCTAAAAGAGTAGGTACTATATAGCCTGATCTCATTAAGTATGAATGTGAGCCGTACATCATCCGCCATGTTGACGTTATCATGTGACCTACGACGTTATCCCAAGCGCAACAACTTAAAAGATATGAGCGACAGGTTTAATTCATCTATCTGTAAATATCTTGATATTGATGAAACTTGCTTTTTGTGGTCTTGTTGAAGAAATAGCTGCCCATTTATTTTGTGATTGTAGTATAACCAATAAATTCTTATATTTTTAACCCACTAATGTGACCCACAGTTTTATCCTTAAATATATTATTTTTATTAAGAAACCCCCAAAGTTTGTCCACTGTGGTGGCTGAAGAGGCTGCAGTATCGCCATGCTCTCGTAAACGGAGGAGGAAGGCATCCTCCATCCCACAAGGCCTGGAGGCCATGCCCAAGCTCCTTGCCCTGCCGGCGCCGCCCAAGCTCCTAGCCCTAGTGGCACCACCCAAGCTCCTTTCTCTGCCGGCGCCACCCAGGCTCCTTGCTCTGTTGTCGCTGCCCAAGCTCCTTGCCCTGCTGGCCCCGCCCATGTTACCTGTCAAGCCTGAATCTCTTAACGTCAGGCCTGCCGAGCCTGAGCTTGTTCATGTCAGGCCTGCCGAGCCAGGGACTGTTATCGTCATGCCTGCCGAGCCAGAGACTGTTCACACCAGGTCAGCCACGCCAGTGTCTTCGGACAAGATGAACGCCTCTGCCTCTGAGGTGTCGGATCCGCCCTGGCCCCCTGAACCGTCGGATCCGCCCTGGCCGCCTGCTCAGCCTGCTCCACCCTTGACTCATGCTCCGCCCTTGATGCCTGTCCGGCCTGCTCCGCCCTGGACGCCTGCTCAGCCTACGCCACCCTGATCCGCAGCCAGGAATCCTGACCCGCCTGAGTCTCCCTGGCTCAACCCTCCCATCTCTCCCATCCCTCCCTGGTCACTCAAGACTTTCTGGTCCGCTATGCGGGCACTGACTTGACTGGCTTCCCTCCCTCCCACATTGTTAAACTTAACACAGAGTCATTAAATAAAGCAACAATTGTTGAAATTGAAAAATACTGAAAATGACTTAAACATGCAAACACTTCAGTAGGTAGTGTTAAAAAAAAAACAGATCTGCTCGGTCTCTAATGGTGCGCATTACATCAACATTTATGTATATGCGCTCAACAAGCATGTCCTCCTGCGCACAAACAACAAAATCACACCACTCGAAACCTGTTAGGAGGATCTGACCTTGCACTTGCCAGTAATACTTGTGCTGCCTTTTAAGCTGCAAAGAACCATCTGACATTTTGAGGTTGGGACAGTCAACAAAACTCTGGATGTTGGGCCATTTTATTTCCAGCAGGCCAAATGGTGGGTTGTCAGAAGGATCGAAAACGACTCCATCGGGAGAGCATCCCAGCCATGGAGCATCAGGGTGTATAATGAACCCGAAGGGTGAAAAATTCACATTTTTTAAACTGCAGAACTCTGTCACGGCAACTGGCTCCATATCGATTCCCCTCCTCATTTCCTTCGTCATGACAGTCCCCCTCAAAATTCTGTGTGCCAGATTTTCAGCTGATGTATGACAGCGAACATGGCATGCCTCGAGAAAGCGTGTAGATGTTCTCACATCTTTTTCAGTCGATGCCATTCCTGGCATGAGCTCTGCTCCCGTGTTGCAGCTTCAACCCTGTGGGCCATGTCGAATGACACCTGTAGCGATTTCATATATACATGTTCCTCCTCTGATAACACATAGGCGCATATGGTTGGCTCAAGCCTATAGCTTTGGATGGGAATGGAAGGTTGGGCAGGGGCTTCTGGGATGTTGATGATTTCCCGCATTTCTGGTGGTTTTAGCTGAAATGACAGCACACTCCCTGCCTGGACTGCCCCAAAAGCTGACTGAACAAATGGGACTTCCGCTGACATGCCCATGGCGGTCACCAGAGGTGCAAGCAAAGGGGGAAAGTCCTTATATACCTCTGCCACTCTCAATGTGGCAAGATCTGGCATTTACCCGTCCAGTGCTTTGTAGAGAGAACTTCTGAAAATGTTGAAGTGAAAAAAATGTAACAAAAAAACTGCAGCGTACATATTAACCACATAAACTAAAGGTAATATAATCTCACCTCACATAAACAGTGGTGGAATTTTGGGGTTTGCGGACCTCCATGTCTCCCACCGGACCTGGCCTAACACCCTGACAGCAAAGACACATTTTGACATGGCATCACAATAGCTACATGTGCATAGGTACAATTCACATGACAGACAGATGACTTACCAAGGTCGTTGGTTCATGCCAGATCTGCTCAGTGTCTGTGCAACTCTGCACTGGGGGTAAAGCAGGGATGCTTAATTGTGAGAAGTGTGCTGTTTGATACAGTAGTGCAACCAAATGGTTGCATAAGGCACACCCTGCCACACAGGAGCAATGAGTGCTCGCCAAAATGACAGGTTTCGAGTGTTTTAACACCATCTACGGAGAAATAGAAGCTTAGATGAGAAATACCTCTTAAGAGCTAAACATTAACAAGAGGAAAATATATAAATGAACATATATATTAATGATTAAAGATTTTATTCATTATTCATTTATTCATTTTATTCATTACATATTAATAAATATATTAATACAATAATAAGGAAAATATTTATTAGTTATAGAAAATATAACTAATAAAAGCATATGGTTGTATTCTAGATGAGAGGCACATATATTAAAATGTAGGCCTACCCATTCACGTCCCATAAACAGTAGACAGAGACTAAGGGCCCTATCTTGCACCCAGCGCAACTGACTTTGTACACAATGCATGTTTCATTCCTATCTTGCACCCAACGCACAGCTGACTTTTGCCTCGGCAGACGCACGTCGGTAAATTAGGAAATGAACTTGCGCTCCCGGGGGCGGTTCAGTGAAAAGAGGAGGCGTGTTCCGGCGCAAACGTTCCCTGGTGCTATTTTCCAGTTCCAGAAAACAATTCCGCCACAGACCAGGAAAAACCTAGTCTAAAGTCAGTGGCGCATTTTCAGTGGCGTGTTCAGATGCTATTTTAAGGGCGCATGCTTGGCCATAATGTAGCGTGCATACAATGCGCATACACTTTGCTTCTCTCATCTACACAGATGCAGCAGTTGACATTTTTGCAAACCATACATAATTACAAGGAAAAATATTCCACACGAGGGAAATCATTGTGGTGTCCATGAGGATGTGAAAAAATAGGCATAAATCTAGCTTACACGCCTCTTTAACTGAAGCTTATTTGGGTGGGTTTCTCCCATCCCCATACAATGTCAATTCTCTGTCTTTTACGGCCCTGACGAGAACGTTGGTCTTCCCGGCTGTGAACCGCTCCTGGCGTGCGCCTGGCAAATCTGCCATTATAATAGCCATCCGCCATGGAACAAGCGCGCCTGCTTTTAAAGGGAATGTGAGATGACGCTGTGATTGGTTTATTGCACTTTACGCCCAAACCACACCTATGAGTAAAGAAGCTACTTCAGACCAACCCATTTTAGAATTGCGCAAAAGTCATTTATCCCGCCGGTATAATAGCAACAGCGAGATCCGCCCACAAAGTTACTTGCGTTTCGCGTTTGATACTTGCGTTTCAGATTGTTAAAATAGGGCCCTAAGCCATATACATTTAGATAATGTTACTTATCAGCTGATATGGGCAACTTATCAGCAGGCCTAACCATTACTCTAACATTGACCCTAGTCACCCAACTCTTAATTCGTGTGGCTTTTCATTTTTTCTCATGGATCTATGACAGACTGCCCTCACGCTGACCACTCCTGTCACTTTGTTTTTCATTGACACTGTTAGGGAGAAAGATGAACATACATTTTGAAACTGGGTTACACTCGTTCTTACAGTGTGTTGGTCTGTGTGTGTGTGTGTGTCTGTGTACGCTGGTCTGTCTGTTTTAATATAGTAGAGTACGTTAGCTACTTACCCTCATAGTTGTCGATATAGCTGCTGATGTACATTTTAAATCCTTTTTCCCGCTTGCTGTTGGGAGCGGCACATGATTTTTTTACGAGTCGGTCTAAATCATTTACTGTCAGAGAGCCATATCTGTCCGTGTATAAACAGGAAGTTGAACAGGAAGTTGATAGCCTAGTATAATCGAACCCGGAACTGTGACATGCATAGAACCTATTACAGTAGTTCAATACTTGTGATTGTAACACAAGGAACCGTGTTTACATTTGAAAACACCCGCGTCGCTGATCTCCGCGATTTTTGATTATGACGTATCCTCTCCTGTGCCCTCCTGGGATAGAAAAGTATCCATCAATGGGTGCTTCAGAATCTGGGCAGAAGCAGTAACTTAGGTCATCCGGGAACTTCTCACCTACTCTTTATGAATGCTGATGTTTCGGACATACAGGCATATTCGAACGCTCTATAAGTATACACACATCCGAATCTCACGAGAATTAGTACGTCACCCAGGTAATTCTTGCATACTCTTTTGTGGATACTAAGGATTCGGACATACGTATTTGCTCGCGTACTGTTTTTTCCCTACTATATAGTAGGGATTAGGGAAGTATGCGGTTTCGGCCGCAGCCTCTGGTTGGCGTTCTCAGCGCCATTAAAATAAAGGTCTGCCGCGCCGTCAAAATAAAAATCACAACAACATGCACGGCTTACGTCACCTCAGAGTTCCTACTGGCAACCAAAAAACATTCCTAGGGGAACCATTAGTTCTCGGGGAACCACCCTGGTGGTTAATTACTAGAACTAAGTGCCTAGGGCTGCGTTCCAGTCCAAAATTGTCATGCCCTTCACTCGCTAACTTCCCTCCATCTCGTCAGAGACAATTTATATAAGAGACATGCCACTTCCTCAATCCTCAATACAACTATATAAGGAAAACCCGTAACGGCAAAGATGGCAGTTGTATGCACATGTCCCGCCCCTCCCGCTGAAAAGCCAATCATCTGCTTTTAACAGTCAAGCCGGGAAACATTTAAGCCTATCGTCTGGTTCCACTGACGCATGCGCACAGTTGAGGTTTTGCGACAGCGGAGACGATTTGGCGACACAGCGAGTTGTGGTGTGTACAAGATCAGATGGAATCCACATGGAAGAGAGTGATAACAACGCGAAAATAAAGCATTTTATATCGACCACAAATATGTTACCTTACATTCTAAGTAAAAGACACAAAATATGTCTTATTTGATCTGTGAGTAATGTAGATGAACTGCTGCGCTTGTGACACTGACAGGGCGCATATTTAACTGAAAGAACAAGCAGAGAGAGAGAGCCCCGGTCGGTCGCGCGCGCGCACTCTCTCTCCGGAGCCAGGCGAAAGTGTAAAAAAAGACTTCACCGTCTCCAAATTAAGCGCTGTCTTGCTCTCTCTCCCTCGCACATATTAATCAAAATAAAACAACATGATGGTAAAAGGTCGGAAGACCAAAGTTTCATGTGGAGCATTCGGAGATATTTTTTCCTGAATTACCGCTGGGTGTGAATTGTGCTAAAATACGTTGCCTTATCTTCTCTGAAATGCGTTCCGCACATTCAGCTGACATAAAATTACTCTCTAAATAAACGAAAAAACCTATCCAGTGATGTAATGTTTTCTGTGTTGACACTAACCTTGTGGGATGTCCATGTCCTAACTGCTGGGATAATCACACAACCGTATGACACGTCCAATTCGCGAACTAATGACTCCTTTGAACCGATTCATTTTAATGAATAGTTAAAACAACTGATCGATACAACACATTGTTGTTACTGATAAAGTGCAAACCTGCTTATATTTAAATAATGGAGAACAATATTGACATTGATTATTGCACAACACCGGCATTCTGGATAGAGACGTAAATGAAGTTGGTGTCGTGAACCCTTGCGCATGCGTAGTAAAGTATAACCTGCGGGGGAAAAGGCGTTTTAAACCTTATTTTGGGGCAAAGTCATCAAACTTTTTCAGCGATTTTTATCATATTTTACTGCTGTTTCTATACATGCAGTTTTTATGTCCCGGTGACCAGTGAAAGTGCAGTTCTGACTCTCTGCCCATTCATTTAGATAGGAGCCTGGTCTTGTTAGTCCGAAATAGCTGCCCGGAGGCGTTGCCAAGATGGCGGCCGAGTGGCACGACTTGCCTAAAAGGACTTTGGTCTCGTTCACTCGGATGTATGTCATTGCTTACGTTGCATGAGTGCCCACTACTGGCGGAGCCTTTGCGATAGGCTGAATTGGAACGTGCTAAGCCCTTGATCACTTAGAATCCACTATGGGGTTGATTTATTATTATTATTACTTTCTTACGAAATTGTTTAATGCAGCATTTTATATGTATATAGGTGTGTTTGAGTTGTTTAATTAAAAAATTGTTTTATTTATATATCATAGAGTTGTTTGTGGTGGGGTAAATTAAACACAATATGTGTTGATGTCACAATCATGTTGCATTGTGGTATATGGAGCTGTCTGAAGTGTACATATGAAGTAGATTGTCAAAATTGAGGGAGCGAGGGTCTGTCCATATAAACTTCCCTCGTCCACTTCACAAAGTGTAACGCACTTCAAAGCGGGCGGCAGGGATTCCCCCGAGGGGAAGTGCTTAGGGAAGTTCGCAAGTGCATGTCTAAAAGTGGACTGGAACGCAGCCCTGAACTATCCGGTGCGAAAGCCCCTATAGACTTCCCTGCAGGAATGAGGAACACATTTCAATTTGTTTAGAAGGTGACCTGTATCTATGTATTTTACATCGGCAGAACCATCTGAATTTAATGTGAAAAAGTGCTTTCTGTTGTAGTTTTGAATAATAAAAAAGAAAAAATTCTGAATATATTGAAATTGAAAGTAATTACATATTGACAATTTAAAATGTTATCTCTCAGAGAAGAGTTTTTTTGTGGTGCTGTTTATTGAAGTACAGGAATGCAATGTTGTTTTGAACTATTCTGTATTTTTTAAAGAATTGTATTAGTAGCCTACAATTTTTGGGAAGACTTAAAGAAATTAATCAAATGAGATTATACCGAATCAGTCACGACTCACAAGTGAATTTTAAGTACACATATAGGATAAGTTGTGGTTACTTAATTTTTCAAGGCAGCGGGTTTCCTCAATTTAAGTAGACAGAACTCAGAAAAACTTGTTAGTTTTAAGTTAAGTAGATTGACATTTTTAAGTAATTGCAATTTAATTAATTTAAGTTAGTCCAACTTAAAATAAAAAGTTATCACAAACACATTTTCTTTTGTTTCATTAACTTTTACTTGCCAGAGTAACTTGGAATTGTCAAGTTCACATAGCCTAACTAAATTTTTTCGATTTTTTTTTCAAAAATTTTTTATTTACTTGATCATTTTAAGGCAACGGGTTTCCTAAAAAAAATTAAGTAAAGAGCATTTTGCATTGGAGCACTTCTCATGTTATACATAATTATACATAATAAATATTTCATAATTGTTTAGAGAAATAGGTTAAAGGAAAATGTAAGTAAAAGAGACACTGATTAAAGACCCTTGCTTCAGAGTCAAGTCTCAAAGTTGCAGTCCTTTTGGAGTGAAAAACAGGATGCAAATGGTGATAGTGAAATAGGTTTCTCATTTAGACACATTATGCCAAATTTTAACACTAACAGCCAGAAGGAAATATTATGATTCTGAAATGGTTTTTAGTCAGTACTAGTTGGCCATAGCAAGAGAATAAAATAAAAATAAAACCTAAAATTAAACACATTTATTAAAATTTGCTATGGTTGTCTTCCAGATCAATTAGAGAGCAGAGTAAAACACATTAGCATAGCACTGTCATTAGCATGAGAACAAATGAAAAGGCAAACCAAAAGGGTAGCAATATCATAATTTATTATTGGAATAAAATAGATATGACAGAGGTAAAGGCATGAAAATGTTAATAACTAGCCTCTATACTGTTCACTGGGCATACCATGAAAACTTCTTAAATCAATATGATTTTAAGGAAAATGTAATCTATTGCCATTAGTTAGTTATGCTTACTTGTCTACAAATACAGTGGCTAAAAGGTTTACGCACTGTTAAAATGACTGGTTCTTGAGATGTACAAAATGAACCCAAGAAAAATAACGGTGTCTTTTTTTCCACCTTGAAATAGATATTGAAACCAACAAAATTATTATTCTTTTTCTTTAGCGTTTATCGTTCATAGTAGCAGGGTCCGCTTTTCTGGATCGCTGGCGATCGTCAGCTTGATCAGGTTGCAAACCGGTACCAACAAAATTCATGTAACAAATATAAACTTTTATATGAACAAAATAATAATAATAAAATAATAGAGAAATCCTCTAAACGGAAGGCATGTACAATGCATTCATTAATATATCATAAAGCCTTTAGTATTATATAACATTACATTCTCTGGGTTTTAATCAAATATATCTTGGGGATGGTTGTTGTTGTAGCATAACCCACAATTGCAAGTAAGGCCTAAATGTGTAATAGCAGGAAATTCTATAACTATTATAATTTGGGGCCATAAAATGGGCTCATATTTCATGTTGTTCCATGCTCTGAAGCTGAAAAGAAAAGAAAAAAAATATGGAAAGTTAGAATATTATGCTGCAATTTTGAATTATTTTGTTGCTAAATATGAAAAGTAAAAAAATATATATGTTTTATGGTAAGTTTTTTTTATGCATTTCTGTTAAACTCTAAGGAACTTACTTGAAGCAAGTGCATATTCACTTTGATTTGAAGTACTGGAGCCTAATCCTGAAAAAGATTTATACCATAAAGGTGAACTTTTTTTTCTTTGCCTCAGATGTAATAAACTTTACTAGATTGCTTTTCTTTAAACACATTAAGGATAAAACATTTACCAGCAGCACATGTCTTCTTCCTCCATATGATGAGTGCAGTAATGATGAGAACAGCCACACACATTAACACCAGCACACTAATAACTACAAACAGAGCAGAGGAACCAAAGTCCGATATTTCCAGATCCTCATCTGTGGTAAAACCAAGGAAATCAGTCAGTTAAACAAATATTTAAACTATTAAGATTTAGATTTTTACACATATGAAAAAAACAACAACAGATTGCCACTGTTACAGCTGAAGCAAAGTGAGATGCTTTGTATAAGTGCCCCTATTATGCGATTTTATAGGTTCCTAATTTTGTTTTAGAGGTCTCCTACAATAGGTTTACATGCATCCAAGGTCAAAACACAATTTAATTTTCTCATAATACATTGCACATCACCTCATTTGCATCTAAAAATGGTTAGTTTGAAGATTCAGTCTCTCTAAACTCCTCATTTCCGCTATAGCCTACTCTGCTCTGATTGGTCAGATGGCACGACTCGTTTCAGCAGTTCAGAATTAATTGAGACAATAACTTTTTTTACTGTGCACTTTGATCTTTAAAAATGTGCACACCTTTTCCATTCACAAACAGCTATTTTACACACTGCATGAAAGGTAATATTTAAAAAAGCATAATGGGGCACTATAAAAGACCAGCATATGGACCCTTTTCACAGACTGTGATAATGCGTTTCCAGAGTTATTAACATATGATAACATCTAATAAAGTTTTGCATGTTTTAATTATATATTTTTTTATTTAACATACTTTGTGTTAAATTACCAGTAAATTGCAAAAAAAAAAAAAAAATGTACACTGCTGCAAGGGTGTTTCTAATACGACTGAGGACTGACAGCAAATTTCACATCATTCTCTTCTGACGGCTGTAATCAAGATCTCTATATTTTTCCCTCTTTTGGAAAGTCATGGAAACACTATGGATTATTTATTTTGATATTAGAGCAAATGGGAATACCAAAATCATATTTGCTGTCATCTCCCATTCAACACTATAGAAGTTTACCCAACTATTACGACTTGTGCTTCTGAGAACCTTGAAAATGGGAAATGGGTCCATTGTCCATGTATTCAAGAATATACTAATGATTTATATATATATATATATATATAGGCTATATCTTTACCAAACATAATGTCTAGTTTGTTGTCCAGGTTGAGGTAATTTGCTGTGCAGTTGTATTTTCGTCCTTCACGTAGTTCTTCTGCGCTGATCACCAAACTCTTCCTCATCTGGTAAGTTCCGTCTCCATTGGGCAGAATCTCTCCTCCTCTGATCTGGTCATCATCCACAGGCTGATCGTCTCTGAACAGGGTCAGGTTAATGTGACGGGGGTAAAAACCAGTGGCCAGACAGCTGATCTGAAGCCCTTGAGAGTCCGGGAGTTTCATCTTCAGGATTCTGACTCTGGGTTTCACTTTTGAAAGGAATGTTAAAAATAGTGGATAGTATTATTGTCACAATAGGCCTACTGTTGGATTCAATGCATCAGCCATTTATGCATAAGGTAATATGATTTATTTTGAACCATCCCAAACATTTAGTCTTTATGGTCAGTCCTGCTTTTTTTTACTTTATGGTCATATTCTCAAATTATATGTTAAAGAAATATTTAAACTTGGAATGAAAAATTTGATGGCCTGTCAAACTCTAATAAAGACAACAAAAAAACAACAACAAAAAACCAAAAAATCAAATAGACCATATACATCTCTTGTGCTATAATCCAAGTCTGTATTGTCAAAACATAGGCTGTAACTGAAAAATATATTCACTGAAACTCCTGCCCTTAACAATAGCTCTCATATCTTATTTATGTGTACTTTGAGTGTACGGAAAAGAATAAACTACTGAAACAATCTGATCAACTTCTAGAATCCAAATTTGGGGTGAACTATTATTTTTAATAAAACTAAAGGCCTGTTCACACCAAGGACGATAACTATAATGATAAAGTTCTAAAAATCGTTCTAAATATAAAAGAATAGCAGAGTCCACACCACAACTATAATGATCACAGCACAGAGAAACAATATCGTCTGAATGCTTTTCAGAACGAACTCGGTTATTTGCTATATATATATAACTTCTTTTTTCTCCAGATATTGAAGCCTTTTATTGAATAACGCAGTGCAACTGCACACGCCATAAAAGTGCACAAATTTATTGGTTGAGCAGTTTGAATTGCACATACCTATGGCGATGCTGCGTATCTACACAAACCAAAGGGTGTGCATCACGCCGAATCGAGCGCAGAGCCAGGGGCATCGGCCTAAAAAGCTAGCCTGCTTGCCATAGGATTCGGATTAATTCGACTGAGGTGACGATTGCCTAGTCTTCAAGCATAATAGCACGGCCATCCACGCAATACTCTTTTCCATTATCTTAGGGAACCGAAGTTACGTGAGTAACCGAGTAAGTTCCCTATCAATACGGTTCACTTGTACTGCATCGTTAGAAGCTATGGGGAACTAGTCCAATCAAGTTGTACTATAAGGCAGAACGACAAATGTTCTGAGACCCCAGCCTAAGACACTTGAACATGAGGGCCTTGAGGGCAATAGGGCTAAACAAGGGCGGGAACTTGCCCGACAGAAAGGGGCTCAAGCCATGGGCCGGAGCCTCCAGGGAGATATCCTCGGGTTGAGCTCGCTCAGAGGTCAACTCCAGCTAGACAGAGAGGACTCGTGTTTGCAGTGCAGGAACATCCAAATCGTAAAACCTGGCGAAGGTGGACGATGAGGACCAGCCAGCTACCGCGCAGATGTTGCCAATAGATACACCACTGGACCACGCCCAGGAAGTGGCCATGCCTCTGGTGGAGTGTGCCCTCACACCGATGGGGGCATTGATGGCCCATCGAAGCATAGGCCAATATGATGGCGTCCACTATCCAACAGGATAATCTCTGCATTGTGACCGGATGCCCTTTGTTGTGGCCTCCGAAGCACATAAGGGCTGCTCTGACTATCTGAACTGGGCAGAGCGCTCAGTATATACTCTTAGGGCCCAGACAGGGCAGAGTAAGTGCAATTCTTGCACATATTCCGCATTGGGAAAAGCAGACAGTGAAAAGACATGTGCTCTGAACAGAGTAGAGAGCACTTTAGGCACATAGCCATGTCTTGGCTTGAGGATGACCTTACAGTTGTTAGGCCAAACCTCAAGGCAGGATGCGCTTACGGAAAGCGCTTGCAGGTCGTCCACTCGCTTGACCGATGTTAGAGTTAGCAGGAGGACGCTCTTATGCGAGAGAGGCCATAGCTCCAACTGTAGCGGCTTTAAGGGGGTCCCTTTGATGGCCCTTAGAGCCGTCGACAGGTCCCATGTGGGGATAGTAAGGGTATCCTTCTGCCATAGAATGGGAGCCTCCTGGCCCCTTTTCGAAAGCGAACAATCAGGTTGTTCCTGCCTAGAGATTCGAAGGCCACAGGAGCATGGTATGCTGCTATAGCCAGCACATAGACTTTGAGCATGGATGGGGTGCGGTCCGCATCCAACAGCTTTTGCAGAAAAGACAATACCAGCGGTGTCACAGGAAGTCGGGTCTTCTTTTCGGACTGTACACCAGTCAGAGAAAACAGACCACTTAAGGGCATAGATGCGTCTTGTGGACGGGGCTCTAGCCTCAGAGGACTCTTGCTGGGAGATCCGTAAGTCTTTTAGGACTCTTGCTGGGAGATCCGTAAGTTCCCGTTAAGGGGCCATCCATGGAGGGCTCACAACTCGGGTTAGGGGTGCCAAATCGTCCCCTTTGTCTGGTGAAAGAAGGTCTTTCCTCAGGGGAATTGGCCATGGGGACGTTGCTAGCAGCTGTATCAACTTGGAGAACCAAGGTTGGGTCCGCCAGAGAGGGGCCACCATAAAGACTGTGCGTCTGTCATCTCTGATCTGTTTGATGACCTAAGGGAGAAGTGCGTAAAGGCAAGGGGGAGGCTGGGCCAGTCATGGGTCGAAGAGGTCGACCTCTGCCCTCCCGAATATACCCACCGTATGCCTGCCGCTGAAGTCTGCTTGTTTGTAGAGCAAGGATTCAGCTCGTTCTGCTACTTAGGGCTTCGTCCGACAGCGAGAAGGCTTTCTTGCAGGAGAATCAACGCAATGTGAAGATCGTCGCAGAAGGATGATAAAATCTGAATCCTATGGCGAGCGGGCTAGCTTTATTGGCAGATACCCCGCCCAATCTGGCGGGCTCTGCGCTCAATTCGGCAGGATGCGCACCTATTGGTTTGCACAGATACACTGCATCGCCATAGGTTAATGCAGTTCCAACTGCTAAGCCAATAAGCTTGTGCAGATCCCTGCACTGTCATAGCTTGTGCAGTTGCACTGCATTGTTCAATAAAAGGCTTCAATATTCTGAGAAAAAGGAGTTGTCCCCATAGCGCTTATGTCCCCATAGATGCACTTATATTGCATCTAACGATGCAATATAAGTGAACCATATTGATAGGGAACAATTTTCCTGATGAATGCTAAAAACCTTGACAGCCAATCAGAATCCATCCTGCTTTAAAGAGTTTAAGCATTTAAAGCAGCAAACGACAAAACTACAGTGTGTGCTTACAATAAACAGAAGAATATAGTGGCTTGGTGTGAATGCACCTTGATTCTGACTCACCTTTTCGCATCACAATGTTCTTCTCTTTTTCCAGGTATTTCCGCAAAGTTTTCATGCAAACAGGATGATAAACATGTTCATACAGACTCTTCACTTGAAGCCATTCCATCTGACCCATGCCTTTTATTCTCATCCATGGTAAATCAATTTGCATTGTTCTATTTACCACAGAAAAGGTAAACTCTTCAGTAGTTTGTCCATTGAAAGCATCCCATGAAAGAAATAAACCTGGCTGATCATTGTCAAGCAATTCACATCCAACACGTTTCTGATAAACATGTAAACCTTAAAATGGATGGGGAAAAATGTAACAACAGATTAGCCTTCACTGACATTAAGATAATACATAGTGACACTTTTTATGAATATAGAATATAATCTCCCAGCTAACAAAAATATATTCAAGGAGATTTTTCCTAATGTTACCATTGTTATGAAAACGTCATTTCTGAATGTTCTCTGAATGTTCAAAATGTCAATAATTAATTATGCAAATGTTAAGGAAACATTTTGTTTTATCATTCTTCGAACATTTTGGGAAAATTACTTATAAATGCACTCTGAACATTCAAGAACTTTTAAAAGTATCATTTAAAAAATGTTAGAAGAACGTCCAACTAAAAGTTTTAGAAAAAAAACATTCCATGCACAATGTATAAATAATGTTTTTGTGCTAACATTTTGAGAACATTATTAAAGACCAGATAACTCTGAATGAACATTATATTGATGTTACCGGAAGAACATTTGTTCATAACTTTGAGAGAACCTTTGAGAGAAATTAGAGTATGCTTAACTTTTTTGTTTGTTTTTGAAATAACAAATATGCTGCAATACAAGCACATAAAGGTGATTG
Organism: Leuciscus idus; assembly: GCA_021554675.1. NCBI lineage: Eukaryota > Metazoa > Chordata > Actinopteri > Cypriniformes > Leuciscidae > Leuciscus > Leuciscus idus. The sequence goes on along the minus strand of CM038639.1, from coordinate 17,097,230 downwards.
CTGGTAATACCAAAATTTAGGCTTGGACTTACCATCTGTGCAATTTTGGTGTTCCTTGAGATAAAATGTTCGATCTTTCATGATGTCATAAATATCTTTAAATATATCACCACCATCATTGTCATCATTTGAATTACTTTGACTGTGGTGGACAGCTTTCCATGATATTGAGTCATAATACACCACTTGCACATCATCTAACATCAGCACAACAGTGAACTCAGGAAACTGTGTCTGTCCAACAATATATGTGGCGAAAACCATCAGTGAGTGAGAACCTGTGGTAACATGGACAAGGATAACACTGCCAATTAAGACATCTTCTGACTAGCAGACAGATTCTTAACTTTGCTAAACTATGATCAATAGAATGCTACAGTCAGGTTTCAGAAGTAAAAACTCAACATATATCCATATGGAAACTCATTTTGCTGAGACAGCTTTCAAGAATTGGATGAAGAGACATTTTCTTTTCTGCATTTCTTCACAGCCTTAGAATCCACAAAGTTACTCAATTGCACATATTCAAGCCTGGTAACTAATATGTCAGCAAATTATAATCTTTGCTATATTTCTTACTGATTGTACTTTACATATGCATTATGTATGGATTAGGTTCTATACAGTGGCAGACCGGCGATCTGGAGTACCAGGAGTTTTCCCAGTGTGCCGGCCCGTTGTAAATATAGTCCTATATCAAGAATAACCCGTTGTAAATATAGTCCTATATCAAGAATTATAGTAGGTCTACATTTACGTATAATTCCGCCCAGATGACTCAAAATGATTAACCTATTTAGAGTGTTCTTGCTCAGTGTTGTAGCGACAGTGCTTGTCCATGTCAAAATGTTTGAGATGGTCAATCAAATTAAAGGAGGCGGGTTTTACTGTTCACAAAAGTCGAGCCCAAGCAGTAATTCCGAAAAGGATCTGGCTGCAGCCTGCAGATCGGGGCGGGGCTGCATGTGTCACCCCGCCCCATATCTACTCTGATTGGCTCCATCGTCTTTAATAGGCATATATGATATAAAATTTGTTTGTAGTTGTTGTAGGAAGGAGTATGTCATTTAAAAAACAGGAAAAGCTGTGCAGTTTCACAAAGCCTTCATTATAATGCACAGAAGGGACATTAGCCTGTAACTCGCAATGTCCCTCAAATTATTGTTATGGTAAATTAAGCTGGTCTTTAGGCTAATGCGAACGACCCCACAATATTTCAAAAAAATTAATTGGTTGATTATCCACAGCAGGGTCAGGTCTTCAGGTAGAGGAATGAACTATGAATTAGACTAAATGATTTATTTATCATTTTGATTATTTCTTATCACAAAAGTACAAGAAAGAAAATGAAAAGGATGTATCAGTATCGTTATCAGTAACATGACAAGACATTCTTATAGTCACAGAAGGTGTTATTGGTCATGCAGTTGTATGATAACTAAATAACACTGCAATAGGTGTGTGAGAAGCTTTCATTTTCTTCACTACATTGCAAAGCATAATATTGCTGCATTTTATTTCAGAAAAACAATCTGTTCCTCATTATTTTAAAGTGATGAAATCGATAACTTTTTTCTGTACCTGCCATGATTCGGAATGAACATGCCTGGAGTCTGTTGCTATAGTAATGAACATAACTTTCACGAGCATCTGACTGACAAATAAACAGCACGTTTTTATTCAGCAAACAGTTTCGTAAATTCAGCTCAACAGCATTAAATATTTTTATTTATTTTCCATTCAACTGAACTGTGCTCATGCATTTTAGACACTTACATTATGTTTTTGCTAAGTCCATGCAATAAATGCACGTCCTTGAATAAGCAATGTTTTACTTCTGTTTCCATTTCAGGTGCGGCCAAAATTAGATTTGAAAACATTACATTTCAACTCATTTTAGCTCATATTGTATCCAAAAATCTCAGCCCCCGTGATCAAATATTTTGATTGACATTCATTTGTGAATTTGACTGATCTAGATTAAACTTGCAGTAGCTAACAACTCAGTGATAAAAAATATGGACATGGTGAGTTAAGGTAAAAAAAGAAAGAAATTAATTTGTCTTAGATTCTCAGATTAAGTGTGGTCTAGACTGAGCTCAACCTATTTAAGCTCTATCTTATTTATGTGGCATTAGACACCTCTCTTCTACAGTTTTGTAACTTGATTGATGACATTCGCTCATCAATCCATGCACCAACTACGAACATGTATTCTATCATGTATACCTATTGAAGACGAATGAGCCAATCAGAGTAAGTGAGGGGCGGGGCGAAACGTGCTCCAGGCTGCAGCCAGGTGGGCAGCACTTTTTAACGCTTGATGAATGAGAGGTCAAATGTAAGGAGCTGAAAATGATGAGGCTAAATACAGCAATATTTGCCAACCGATTAAGAACGTAACCTAGACGTTCTCTTTCGAAAGGGAACTCGCACTGAGTCGTTTGACGCTTTGGGGAACGATATACCAACGCCACCATGCTAAAGGGAGTGCATGCCCATTGGCAGTGACAACTGTCAGAACCAGCAAATTCAAATGAAATGCCAGAACCACTCACCCTCAGGTCACACTGGGCTGTCAGTGACAGCATTCTCTATGGTCATAGCCCAAGCTATACGCTTCACAGGAAAGCCTCCATAAACTTTGTTTAATGAAAGGCTTACCTGGGCCTACTCAATGGAATGTGGCTAGGGAACCCGAAGGAGCCCCAGCCAATCACTATTCAGGGGAATATACTCACCCGAAATGTCACCAGGAAGGCCTGACCTGGCTACACTTACATTGGACACTTCAGTCTGGTCAGCTTCCTGTCTGTCCGTAGACAGAAGGTGTTTCTCAATGTCAAGGATACTTCCTTGGCAGGACTGGTCCTTCCAAGTCACTTCCTTCAGAGGCTAGGCGAGGCTCCTCTTTAGCATTCGGAGAGAACACGTTTTTCAACGGCTCTGGAACAGGCTAGCAAGTGCACGTCATTGCGTCATTACGTCAGTGAAAATGAAAAACAGAGCGTTGCTATGGACGCAGTTCTGTTCACTCAGGCAATATAATCGTTTTTAAATCAATAAACTCCTTTTTAATCATATTGATTCTTTGACTGTCAAGTGTGTTTAAACAGTGCGGATCAATTTGACCCATAACATAATGGATGTATTTTTTTTTTTTAAACAAATGTTTGGTAACGTAAATATACTTACATTTGAAAGCATATTGCGCCGTTAACGCTCCGACTCCGTTAACGTCCGACATTTAGAATTTTTTTGAAAAAGATATCAAAGCTGCGCGCATAGGATTGTGGGTGATTTGAGAGCGCGAAGGCTACACATATGCATCCTTTCCTGTATATGGGTATTTTTCGAATGAAGGACTCAGTCCTTGGTTGAAATTCCGAGGATCCTCGACATTGGAACAGTCCTTCGACGGATGTCGATGACGTAGCATCCTCGAAATTCTGGCTTCCGAGGATCCTTCCTTGACATTGAGAAACGGCTAGAGCCTCTGGACACTTGAGAGGCATCCAACCCGAGGGACTGCGAAGCTGACAGTGAACCACTCGGCCCAGATCTCAGAGACGGGGTATCCCGGAGAGCATGACTCAGCATAGTGCTTACAACCCTTGCTAGCGAGGGCAGTTTCTCTGCTCGATCCACAGATCTACCCAGCGTTTGTGTTTCAAAACACTGAGGAAGCTTGAAAAGGCCTAAGGGCTGATCTAACTGGGAGGCCTCATGAGAGGCCTTCGACCGTCTGACCAGACTCAGGAGGCCGAGTACTCATAGTGACCCTCAGTGAGGGGAGCGCATGGTCTTCCTGGTAGGCAAACCAGGCTGTAGGCTAGATAAAAAAGAGATTCCGGGAGGGAACCAGTGGCAGAAAATGACCATTTTAGTAATGCCAGGGCGCAAGCTCACCTTCAGAAGCTGTCTGCTGAGGCCAGCTGAACTGTAGAACCCAGTATAGCTGGGAAACCACTCACAGGGAGGCCTGGTGTGGCCTACTACCTGATAACCAGAAGGCTGGCTACCTAGTGCCCGTATTTGGGAACTCGCCTTCAGGAAGGCCTGGTGAGGGCTAATACCTGATAGCCAGCCAGGCTAGCATATGTGTGAACTCGCCTTCAGGAAGGCCTGTAGAGGCCTACTAGCTGATAGCAAGTCTATTCTGCTACAAACATACACTGTTGGGAACCATACTACACCAACACAAATATTGGGGCCACCCACAGGAGGCCTAATAAGGCTAGCTACCTGGTCGCAGCTATAATGTATGTCCCACAACGTTAGGACTCACTTCCGAGGAGGCCTGTTAAGACTTACTACCCATCAGTGAGTCTACTGCCCGAACTACTAAGGCCAACCACCTGAGGTAAGATGGCCTCAGAGCCCTCTTGGGGGCTGCCCGGTCAAGGAGGCCTGCTTAGGCTAACTACCTAACAGCGCAGCCTTCATTGGCAGATAAGATGTTTACACAGCACCTACAGCATCCTGGTACCTAATCACTATGCCCATGGCAGTGTACTCAGCAAGAACGCAAAACACCCTTAAAGCAAGGGGAGAACAACATACGCCACTCTGCCTCGATGGAGGCCGCAGAGTCAGGGGCCTTGCATCTGTATGCATGAGCGTCATCTCATGGCAATGCTCTGGCTTCACGGGAGCGTACTTCGAAAACCAAAAAGAAGTGAAGGTTAGAACTTTTTGCTCGACCCGAGCCATAGTGGTGCCAGGTAGAATAATACAGAACTGAAAGTGGAGTACTCAGACCTACCCTGTATCAACAGGGGAGTACCACCGCCTAACTCTGAGATATAACAGGGTGCGGGCCTGCCAGTGGCTCTAGAGGTGACAGAATTTGCACAAACCTGCATTACTCTTCTCACCCCAGAATGCAGAAAGGGGGCGGGCCTTGGCCTAATGACTCCCAGGGGAGGAGGCTGTCACATAGGGATGCTAAAAGTCTACATTCACGTAGTGAAGGGTCAGAGGCAGAAATGCTATAGCAGAACACCTCCACTATCCCTAGTATAGACTAGGACAGGTACCGAGATGAAAACCCAAAACAGAGCTCAAGGGGGCGATGTACTCAGGACCAAAAAATTTCAGATGGCCCAGTGGGCCGGACATAAGATCTATCTGAAGCTCCAGCTTCAGTCTACACTCCAAAATAAAAAATGTTTTGTTTTTTTGAGAGGAGACAAACTACTCTACCCTGAGGTGGCTAACAGCCCAAGGGCTAACACAAATGTATCTTAGAAAAACAAGTGGCAGCATAAACATTTCCATTCTTTTCTACAATGATGTTCTGCCACTTAGCTCTCCGCTAATAATCCATTCATATGAATGAGCGACAGCCTCAGAAATGCTCTCATCATGAGAGGAAGCCTAAGCTAATAACATAGTTTACAACTACACTGGCTTGAAATATCTCACTTTGCATGTAATGAGTCTTTGTCTATAAATTGACCAATTCAGATTGCTGAATATATTGAAACAGTTAATAGTCCAGTCATTTTATGAAAAAAAAGGTTGAACAAATTGCAACAGAAGCAAACTCAACTGATTTTGTATCCTCAATATGTCCTGAGTAATGAAAAAAAATCCCTGAAGAATCCCATTAGGGGAAAGTTTCGAAAAAGACCCAAATTCTTTTTCTTTTTCTTACGTGAATAGGGTAAAAATTGTAACCTTTAGATATCACCATGAAAATTACTGAGTTGATTACTTACATCAAGACAAACAAAAAATGTATTACAAGTTTTTTGAAATAGTTTGTTAACATGGACAAACGGTGCATAATCTAATTACATATGTGCTTATTTGCATAAATACCCATGAGCATTAATACATAGAGGCAGGAAGAAGTACTTTAGAAACCAGCCTTTATTAATTATTATTGCAGAGATGGGGTTTGGGGCTGGGTCCGTGGGACTGTTTCTGGGGATTTTGTCTTCTGCATTCTCCTTACCATTGTCTCCTGTTCTTCCCTCAGACTCGTCCCCCAGAAACAGTCCCACGGACCCAGCCCCAAACCCAATCTCTTAAAAAATTAATAAAGGCTGGTTTCTAAAGCACTTCTTTCTGCCTCTATGTATTAATGCTCATGGGTAGCCTAAATGGGTTCCATTCAGACCTTAACATTAAGTATTTTACCGTTATGTGCCAACAAGATTCAACAAGACATTTTCACCTGGCTATACCCAATGTTTAGACCTGTTGTGGTATTTATGCAAATTAGCACCTATGTAATTAGATTATGCACCGTTTGTCCATGTTAACAAACTATTTCAAAAAACTTGTAATACATTTTTTGTTTGTCTTGATGTAAGTAATCAACTCAGTAATTTCATGGTGATATCTAAAGGTTAACATTTTTACCCTATTCACGTAAGAAAAAGAATGAATAGGCGTATGAATAGGCTATATTTGGGTCTTTTTCGAAACTTTCCCCTAAGGGGATTCTTCTGGGCTTTTTTTTTTTCCTTACTCAGGACATATTGAGGATACAAAATCAGTTGAGTATGCTTCTGTTGCAATTTGTTCAAGGTTGACCCCCATTTTGGCTTAAAATGACTGCACTATTAATAGTAAATACAAATATAACTGAACCTTTCATTTGATTTAACTGCAATATGAAACCCATTATTTTTATGGAATTTAGCTAGAGACAGGAGAATTGATAGCCTGTAAGTGCCCAAGAATAATATGCAATCGGGGAGCATGTGCACATCACAATCACAAGAAAAAGAATAGACGAAAACAGACTTACCTGCTTTAACAAGTGTCAAATAGGACAAAAGAAACACAAGAGTCTGCATTCTCTCAAAAAATGAATCCCCGCACTTTAGCTCATGTATGATCACATTGTTGAGGGTTACAGCCTTAACTAAAAATCACAGAGTGAGCCTTGAACTTATGTCTGAAATTCTTTGCTGGCCTTACCGGTCTTTCCAGCCTTTGTTAAAAAAAACGAACAACGTGTCGTCGGTAGAGTTCAAATTAATAAACTGAGATATTATGATCGCAGTAAATAAAATATGGTGTTCTATAAGTCTCGATAGGTTTGATATTAACCCTTGTGCAGGGCTTGTCATGCATGGGCTGTCGCCGGTCAATAGGATTGCTGTGATTCGATAGTAGTTTCAGACACCTGTCATGCCTGAGGCGTTCCCCAAAGCGTCAATCGACGCAGTGCGAGTTCCCTTTCGAAGGGGAACTGGATTTATAGCCCAGAGCTGATGTGTCTGCTGTGCCAGGGCTAGCAAGAAAGGGAGTAAACATCACATGCCACCCATGTTGTCAGAGTCACACCCTTCCAAAATAGTTTACTTTCCTCTCTCTCCTCCGCCTCATGTTCTAAAACAAATTAGTGACATTGTAGATAAATAAATCAAAATCTGCAAAAATGACCGGCCTTTTAAAAATTGCTAGTAAATCTCTTGTTACGCTACTGTATATGCTATGGTATCACCATATATTGGAATCATTATTGGAGTGAAAAAGCCATAATTTGTGAATAAATTTGTCAATATTCAACAAAATATGGAATTGTTTTGCTTTTCATCACACTAGTGTGCTTTAATGTTTAATAAGGAAGTTTGTTTTGAAATGCTTTTATTTTGTACAAAATGCACAAAGTCACACTTGTGGTGTTCCCGGTCAAAAATTACCAGCCTAAATTTTTTTTTACAAAAATAAAAACCAGCTTATAAATCTCTCATTATGCTATATTAGCACCATATATTGGTTTCAATCTTTTTATCAACTTAAGGACAGGTTTTGTATTTATTTTATAAACTGATTGATCGTAGGCCATTTGTTTGTATCTACTTTTTGCTCCTTTGGAAATTCAGGTTTAGTTTATTTGCTACATATAAAGTTTTTTTATGAGTTTGTACGAACATTTTTATCTTCTAAACCTGGTTAGTAATAAAATAATATGCAATGATGAATGATATATGATATAGGGGAATAGATCAAAGGGGACATGTTCGGTTCTAGTTTTGTGAAAAATATTGTGTAATCACTAGAATTTAACAATAATTTCTGGCCTGTGATAGAAGAGCTGACAGATTAAATCTACCGTCAAAACCTACAATAACTTTCTTAGTTGTTAGCCTATGCTAAACTATTCTGATGGAAATGCTGAACTTATTGCAAGACCAATACTAGATGTTTTAAAATATAAACACAAATTTTTAATTGCAGAATATTTAGGTCTTAGAATTTTATTTTAGCCACCAGAGTCTGTCAAATGACCATTACTGATTTGTTTTATAGAAACAAAAATCAATCATTAAGTTGACCAGTAGAGGGCGCCAAGAACCAGAATTTTGTGAGGGCACTCAACATGCTGCGTGTAATATATATCTATAAATATAAACCATTTCATAATATTTGCCAATGGTTTTATTTTTAATATAAATTAATAAAAAAATCATCAATTTTCAAGATTTTCTTAAAACCATATTTGACTAGGCCTACTGGTAAATGTTAGAAAGGCAATAAAAAAAAAAAAGATCTTATATTCCCAGTGGTAAAGCAAATTCAGTACCTTAGTGAAAAAGCTAAATCAATCTGTGTTTACCTTATCTAGTTTACCTAGTCTTCAGGGATGTGCAGAGAGTTCCTCAAGGAGGCTCAAATGTAAAAAAAAAGAAAAAAAAGAAGAAGTGTGTGTGTGTGTGTGTGTGTGTGTGTGTGTGTACTGGTCAAAAGTTTGGAAACATTACTATTTTTTATGTTTTTCAAAGAAGTCTCTTCTGCTCACCAAGGCTGCATTTATTTGATCAAAAATACAGAAAAAACATTAATATTGTGAAATAGCACTACAATTTTAAATAATGGTTTTCTATTTTAATATACTTATAACCTTTGATACTTTTTCAGGATTCTGAGTTTAAAAAGTTGCAAAAAGAATAGTTTTTATTTTAAATAGAAATCTTTTATACCAATATCCACTATCGTTCAAAAGTTTGGGGTCAGTAATTTTCTTTCTTTCTTTAAAATAAATTATTACTTTTATTCAGCAAAGGAAGTGTTAAGTTGATTAAAAAAAAAAGTGATAGTAAAGACTTAAGATAGTAGAGAAATAATTAAATGCTGTTCTTTGCAACTTTTTATTCATCAATGAATCCTGAAAAAAAGTATAATAGGTTCCCAAAAAAATTAAAATAAAATATAAAGCAGCAACTGTTTCCAACATTGATAATTAATCAGCATAATAGAATGATTTCTGAAGGATCATGTGACACTGAAGACTGGAGTAATGATGCTGAAAATTCAGCTTTGCAATTGCATCACAGAATTAAATTATATTTTAAGTATAGGCCTATATTAAAATAGAAATACATTATTTTAAATTTTGATTGTTTTCTGTAATTTTAATCAAATAAATGCAGGCTTTAAGCAAATAAAAGACTTCTTTAAAAAACATACAAAATTTTGACCGGTACTGTACTATATACTATTGCTGCGTAATTATCCAAAATTTTAATTTAATAAAGTCCTTTCACGTCAACATTTTGCGTGTTGTTGTCAGCCTACACTTCACATAATAGGCCTGTAGGTGGCGCCTGAGCTTCATTAAACCAACTATGATAGTTTTCAAATGGTAAACGGTGTATCAATATACATAGACTAAATACAAGTGACTTGAATACTAATGATTAATGCTACTTTTGGTGCTGGTTTTGTGCAGTGCTTTGTAGTCAATTAACATCCATTGTTTCAACGACGCAGATTCAGATCGCTTCATAAAATGAATTATGTAATATTTTAAAATAGGCCTATATGTAATATGTGGATGCAATAGTAAATAATGAAATATCAATTGTAGGATTCTAAGTTTCCCAACACTTATTTCAACAACACAAACAATTAATATTATACCATTTACATCTCATTTATACTTTAAATGTCAACTTTTGAACTGAGAAACAAAGTCCTTTTCTCTTTTTCTGCTTCAGTGAAATATGCAACGAGTTAAATGAGCCCAGATGGACCCAATTCTGAAGAAATATACACACAATATTTGCAGAAAGGAGAACACTCATCAAACTGAGTGCTCTTATGGAGAATTCACTTCTATATAACACATTGCTCAGAAATAAGAGAGACTGCACAAAAAGACTGATAAATGTAATTGATTAAACCATGACATAGGAGATTTCTGACAAAAGATTGTTCTAGAAATTCCTTTCTAAATGCAGTCTTTATAATGTATGCTAATTGTTTTATGTTGTTTTCAAGAGTTTGTTAAATGCAACACTGGCTTAATGCACAGATATAAAAAAGGTTGGTGCAGTAAAATCGCCTGGTAAAAACTTTTTACAGAACAATGGAAACTTATGAAAACTATTGTTGCTTTCTTACTTTTTAGTATATCAAGTGAAAACAGACACCTTGAAATAAAGGTAACTTTATTAATTAAAATTTTTGTATATCTATTTTTCCTTGTATAGAAGGAATCTCACCCTACTCTCCCTAAAAAATTGGACATACAGTAATTACACTGGACATGTTAAATAACATTTAAAGAAAGAGTAACCCTTGACCTGACGCACAACGTAATGACGAACGCGGAAGCGCAGAGCAAAACAAAACACCAGTCACGAATTAGAAGTCTAAAACGACCATTGTTAAAGAGAAATGTCGGCGGAGTTTGAGTTTGTTGTCCGGCCCTGTTTGTTTGAACCGCGAGAGGCGTCAAAGCTTACGCTACTCCTACATCTTTACTCTTTTGGAGTAAGTCGACTTGCGCAGGCCGTCTGCCGTAAGCTAGTTATTTTAGTCGACAAAGTTTTAAATTCACGATTCTCTTCGCTCTTCTGCAGAATATTACGAGATTGAAAAATATCAAGAATTTAAACAAATTCTTTTTGCTATCTCACAGCAAGAAGAAAATAGCTGTCTATGAAAGAGGACAACTAAAAGAAAAACTATTGCTATATCAGTGCAAGTAAAAGTTGTGAAGTTAATTTGTACAGTTGATAAAGGTATAGAGAGAATTGAACATTTAAGCTCACGTGTAGCCTAGTCATTTTATAGCTTTATCTATTGATTCTAAAGTGTATTTATATTACCTTCATTTATTAATTTAAACTGTGCATAATAATAATTGATAAACTAAACTAAAATTGTACATGTGTGATCGATTAAGGGTATATAGATCAATCATACAAAATTATTATTCTAATAAGCATTAGTAAAAGCCAGTCAATTTTGTCTTTAAAAATAATTTGCTATGTACAGTAGTGACCTTTAATTTGGAGTAGACTTTATCCTTTGCTCACAGCTGATTGGTCCAAGTTCGGTTTGCAACCTCTTACCTGGAACATAACCTGGCCTGGACCAGATTAGCCATGGAGCGTAAGTTACTATGGCAATAAACACTGCTAAAAGCTAAACCACTTCCATGGTGCCTAATACCCACGGTTGGCGCAAACTAAACTGAAACATACCTGGCTAGCCACCTAAACCGGCTTCATGGTATAAGCCCCAAAATAAATCTTCAGCTTCTGTTACTAGGTTAGGGTAACACATGGCTGGGATAGGAAAACATACTCAACAGAGACCTTGTGAGAGGCACATATTGCCACATGTAAACATAACCCCACTAACTGTAAGATCAAGTCAGTTTTTATTAAAAACAAGCCTATTTGTAATACAGGGGTTCCAAAAAAGATTTGAATAATTGATGTTGATAATAAGACATACACATGAGAAAACACCAGACAAGCTAAATGTAAAGCCTGAAACATAAGGAACACAATACATAAAAAATCTTGGAATTCCTTTTGCTTCCTGAAAGAAAACAAAAACGAGGATGCAGTAGTACAGAGAACAAAAGAATAAAGTAGCAGTCAATTTGATTTCAAATGTTGGAAAATTTGATATAACTCCATATTAAAGTTAATTTAGAAAATCTATTATATGTTAATATATATATATATATATTATATGTGTATTCATAAATATGATGGGAGCTGACCAAAAATTACTATCAAAAACAAGAATAGCTTTCTTTACTATTAAGATGTGCCTGCTGATTATTATGATAATTCTGATCACAATCAGATTATTTCAAACCATTGCTTGATTTATAAAGCATATTTTACATATAAACTAAAGCTATTTTAACATTTGATTTAATAAATATTTCATAAATCTTAAATCATAATAAATTATACATCTGCTAAATGTAATTACAATTCGAACATGTTACATTTCTGACAATTTCCCAACAGAATTATTTTTATTTTTTTTATTGTACAATTCTTCACTTATTGGTCTTATCTTCACTATCAGGTATTATCACTTTATAATAACATTTATTAACAATATAACAAAAACTGTTACATTATATGCTTCACATAACTAATGTACAACTATGAATCGCCATCTGACTGTGTGAAGTTGCTGTTTGTGACATCATGATAAGTTCATCTCACCAATGACCATATTTAGACTTCCTCCTTCAGCTACAGTCACTGGGCAAAATTCCAGTATTTCCAGCCAACAGTTTAAGTGAAACTGAAAGAAAAAAATTTATTGTTTATTCGAATAGGTCTGTGATCATATGATTATTAATAATCAAACTGATTATTCTTATTAATCTTTAAAGCAAGATTTACAATATCATGGTTATTAAGACTTACCGGCTGCCCTGTAGGGATGGAAAGGTATTTGAGACTTTTGTCAGTGTCTTCTCTTCGGATATTACCTCCATGAGCAATGCCATAGTCCTCATGTCTATAAAAGCTCTCCCGTGAAAAATGCTTGTTACACACACACAATCTTGATGTGTCGGGAGTTGATGGCCAACCCACCGCCTGTAGCCACAATCTAGCTCTGTCAGCATCGCGGGGGAACCAGTGCAAACCTGACAAATTCTTACACTGAGCCAACAAACACTTGCCACCCATTCTGAATTCAGAGCCAGACTGGCATCAACTCAGTTTAAAGGGAAAAGTCATGTGACAGAAAACAAATAGAAACTCTGTTAATTTAAAGGCAGAGTCAGATTAGTATAGGCCTACTGCTTTATCTTTATGTCTTAACAATCAATCTAGTAAAGTGATCGATCAGAGGTTTTTTTTTTTTTTTTTTTGAAAGAAATCGCACTATTTAGGAGAAATCACATTATATCAGAAAGTCTGAAATAATGATTTCACTTAAAGGGATAGTTCAGTAACAAGTAATTCGTATCAACTGTTTTATGATAGAAATGTTCAACCACTGACGGTAGTCATTTCTACATTTCTATCGTAAAACAGTTGTCAAACATTAAATCATGCCTACATTTTACCAGTCATTCTTTCACTGTTAAAAAAAAGTGAGATATGCAGGTTCTGTACTGCTAATTTTAAGCATTATTTTATTTATCTTTTTTCTTTTGTATTATTGTAATGCAGAATATATACCTAGATATCAATGTGACTAATGCAATAATGAGTTTTTTTATTTTTATCCAAACCATAATTTTGGTTGAGACTGAAATTTCAGTGTTTAAAGCAAGTTGGATCAACAATGAAATTTTGGTGAAAGCCAGCTAACATACGAGTAGTGACAGTGACATTGATCTTAACATTGATTTGTAGTTGATGACCACAAGATCGTGTGTACTTCTCAGTAGTCTAACTAAGTTGCTCCCAACCCTGGTCCTGGAGTACCCCCAGTTGTCGGCAGAGTTCAAATGAATAAACTGAGAGATATTATTATCACAGTGAATAAAATATATTGTTTGAAAAGTCTTGATAGGTTTGATATTAAACCTTGTGCATTGTTGAAAAAACTGTAACAACTTTTGTGTTCAGTCAAAAATGACCGGCCTTTTAAAAATTGCTTGTAAATCTCTCGTTACGCTGTATGCTATATTATCACCATATATTGGAGTGAAAAAAGCATTATTTGTGAACAAATTTGTCAATATTCAACAAAATATGATTTTTTTTTAGCTGTTTATCACACTAGTGTGCTGTAATGTTTATTCAGGAAGATTGTTTTGAAATGCTTTTATTTTGTACAAAATGGCACAAAGTCACACTTGTGGTGTTCCCGGTCAAAAATGACCAGCCTTCCAAAAAATATTAAGTAGCTTATAAATCTCTCCTTTGCTATGTCATCACCATATATTGGATTCAATCTTTTTATCAACTTGTTTTCTTACAATTAGGACAGGTTTTGTATTTATTTTTGAAACTGATGGATGGTAGGCCATTTATTTGTATCTACTTATAAAGGTATCTACTTAGTTTATTTGCTACATATAAAGGTTTTTTATGAGTTTGTACAAACACTTCTATCTTCTAAACCTCGTTATTAATAAAATAATATGCAATAATGAATGATCTCTACTTTTTACTCCTTTGGAAATTCAGGTTTAGTTTATTTGCTACATATAAAGGTTTTTTATGAGTTTGTACAAACACTTCTATCTTCTAAACCTGGTTATTAATAAAATAATATGCAATAATGAATGATAAATGTATATGTATATATATATATATATATATTTAATATAAAAAAATCTATAATGTAATAATAATATTGAGTATTATTCATACTCTCTTGTCATAATTTGCCTTGCTGCCAGTGGTTACAAGAGGCAGGTAGGCTACTTCCTAATTCTGGTTGTAAACTGCAGCCTACGTCCGGTCTTAATGGCGATTATTCGCTGAACCCCCTCTCCCCAACACTGCACATTTTAGGGGCCATTTACTCAAAACCGTCTTCAACTAAAAACTGAAAACTTTGTATGTGATATGGCCGTTCCTTCACAAGACAACAGCGTTTTGGGGGCCTGAAAGCACAAATGTTTAATTGAAAATGGGATTCAAAGTGCAAGTTTTTGAAAACAATATTGTTATCCGATTGTTAAGTCTGACGTCACGCGTGACGTTTTGGGTCCAAGCGCTCCTCTCGTCCAGAAATAACAACGGTGGAACCTGTAAATTTATTTACGATCACGTCCTTCTTAGTGAGGCACCCTTGGCGGTCAAAAAGGGTTTAAATTCCTTTAACACCAACAGAGTGGTTAGTGTAGCTCATCACTCAGGTGGCATAATTAAGGGTAGAGTCCAGGCATCAATGAAAAAGAAGATTTATGAGGTTGAAGTGAGTTAGCTCGGGACACGAGACACAGCACTGCGGCATTGTAAAAACACTCAATAATAACCAAAACACCAGCGAAAGCGGTAGGTAGGTAGAGAGGACCTGGACTTTGGACCCGGAAAGAGTATTGGTTACGTCACGACTTAACAACCGAATAGTCTCAGGGGCATCTCAGGGTGTTTCTTTACAAAATGACATCGCTAACTACTGGCCTGGCATGAATAATGCAGCTTTTTAGTTTTAGTGTTTTTGCGGATCCGTGTGAATGGGTATCGTTTTGACAACATTGTCATCTGTACACAAAAAACGCAAAGGAAAACCTTTTCCATTTTAAAGGGATAGTTCACCCAAAAATGAAAATTCTGTCAGTAATCACTCCCCCTCATGTAGTTCCAAACCCCGTAAGACTTTCGTTCGTCTTTGGAACACAAATTAAGATATTTTTGATGAAATCTGAGAGCTGTCTAACTGACAGAATTTTCATTTTTGGGTGAACTAACCCTTTAAGTACATCGTTGTCGTGTAAACGTACCCTCAGATATCTCCCTAATCAAACACCTGATTCAACTTATCAGCTCGCTAGTAAAGACTCCAAGACCTCAGATCTAAATGACCTCCACTGGTCTAAATGATGCTTCCTAACACTGCAGAAAACACAGCTTCATCCTATCCAGAAGTCTAGTTTGTTGAACCATCTGACATAAGCCAGGCTAAATGAATGAACTGCATTCCTGACATGGGTAAGACCCTCAGTCACTCCTCAGATACCAAATAAAGACATTGATTGTAACATTAATACCAGAAAAGTTGCAATAGATTGAAGAAAACTATGATTCCCTATTGGTAAAAAAGGAGGGGATTGTAAATCGACCCCTTCAGTGTAAACGCCTCTTTGTAAATATAAAAAAAAATTGTTTAAACAAGACACATGGTCTATTTATAAACATACTTATATACATATGTACAGGTAAAATGTTTAAAGTATTATGTGGTGTTTTTATAAAAAAAAAAAAAAAAAAAAAAGTGTAGTCTTTTTACAGTTCATTTGGGCACTGCAGAGTCACACTCCACCATTTGCCACTTGAAGAGCACTTGTGAGATCTCCAAACGGGCATGGGCTTTGTTCCTTGTCGTCATTTTGGAGAGCGTCCTCCCCACCATCTTCCCAAAACACATATCTTCGTCGTCAAACCCTCTCTCTTCGTCATAGTTGCTTAAGCGGGCCACAACTGTTTCTTGCACCTGTGTGAACTGGTCGCTCTTCTGATTCTGCTCCATGTTAGACCTGTCAGACAGGTCTGAGGCCACACACTCCAGCTTCAGTGTGTCCAGAGAGTCAGAACTATAACTAAACTCGTTCTGAAATAATAACAACAAACAAGGTCAGAAATGCACAGTACCGTCCGCCAGCATAACATAACTAAAACACAACACATTTGCTTACCAGTTTTTCAACGTTGGAGTCTGTCTCTCTGTGTTTGATGAATTCCGAGAGCCAGCCGAGCATATACACAATCGGGGGTACTCTTTTACCCCTCGCATCACCGCTCTTTCCCTTCAGCATCTTTGCAGCTTTGACATATCTATCGCGGAGATATTTCCACCTCTGTCGACAGAATGTTTCGTCCTTGTCAAGCGCCAGGGCAATCTCTCGCCACGAGTTAGAAGCCATATGCGCATCTTTATAGTCTCTTAGGCTGGAGTTGTACAAATGCGCGTACTTTCTGACCTCCTCGCACAATAGCTCATCCAAGTATCTAAAGTCGTTCTGAAATAATAACAAAAAAGGTCAGAAAGGCACGGTACGTTCTGCATAGTTTGAACACAGCACATTTGCTTGACTTACCAGTTTATTACCGGTGGAGTGTTTGATGAATTTCGAGAGCCAGCCGAGCATAACCACAACCCGCGGCATTGTTATTGTATCCTCCCCCGCATCACCGCTCTTTCCCTTTAGCATTTTTGCAGCTTTGACATATCTGTCGCGGAGATATTTCCACCTCTGCCGACAGAGTATTTCGTCCTTGCCAAGCGCCTGGGCAATCTCTCGCCACGAGTTACAAGCCATATGCGCATCTTTATAGTCTTTTAGGCTCGAGTTGTACAAATGCGGGTACTTTCTGACCTCCTCACACAATATCTCGTCCTCATAACTTTCCATTGATGTAACTTGCACGCGTTTCTGTCTCTTCTGTTTATTTTTATTTTTCTTCGACTAACGTTACCTTATGTATTAACGATCCTGGGGCACTTGTTGCCACCTTGTGGACAAACAATATAGGGCAAAACTATTATTGTGCATGTGCGACGAGGGACCGTATTCATAAAGAATTTGATCTTAGCACTAGTCCTCATAAAAGTTCCTTGCAATGAATTTTAGCTCAAAACCTATTCGCAAAACAATAAAGAGCAAGTTTTACTTTTAACTCTAAATGTAAGAGTAGGCAGGGTTAAGTGACCTCGTTGCTGGATGATGTCACTTTTTATGAGTGCACATTCTTTTAAATTGCACACAAGGGTTTATTACAAATAATATCTTTTACAAACTTGGTGGCCCGTGTTCCCTATTGAAGTGCAATTTCAATGCCTGGTAACAAGATACCCATTTCCTTGCCTAATTTTCCTCACCAGTGCCTTTTCTCTTGGAATTTGAGTTTCTCTGCCCAAAACTCTCCTCTGGAACAACTCTGATAAAGCTGTTAGCAATAAGTCACATTTCTTTATTTTTGGTTTAACTTTGACTGCATTATATCTGTGTTTGATGATTTTGGCAATATTCTAATTTATAAACAATTATAAATTAATATATTAATATTAATATATTCATTGGCTCATTATATATTAATGAATCCCCATGGCTTCCCAGTTCCATCAAAGGAATATAATACCTTGATAAAAGATATCCAATAGCAGGTTAATCCAAATAATTAAAAATCACCTAATGTTTATAGAGTTATACGTTATATACCCCGCATTGTGTTTGGATGGTATTGACTTTTTAGATAGGAAATGCAACAACAGGCATATTTTTCTTTTTTTTTTATGAAAATAAATATTACTCCAAGGGGTACACTCTACTGGGGTTCCTTTGTAACAGATGTAGATTGGAAAAAGGCCTGGCTTTTACCGAGCAAATTTTGTAGGCTATCCAACAGGGTTACGGAAGTCCATTATAAAATCATAAAATCTATCCTGTTACTCCTCAATTTCTATAAATATAATATTGATGAAACATGCTCATTTTGTGGTCTTATGGAAGAAACAGCTGCCCGTTTATTTTGTGATCGCAGCATAACCAATAAATTTTGGGTTGATTTAAGTTCTTTTATTTTTAGTCCTACAGATGTGATCCAAAGTTTCATCCTCAAATATGTTTTTTTTATTTTTTTTATTAAGAAAATCCAAAACTTTTATCTCTTGAATATGTTATAAAAAAAATATATTGAATGCAAATTTTGCAAGCAGAAATGGTTTTATTCTCCTGCACTTTTTCTTGTTGAATTTAACTCTATTTCATCCCTCAGAGTAAGAACAAGCAGAACAACAAAAAAGCACAGAATGTTTTATGCTTTATGACAATTTATTTAATGGTATGATATTGTGCATTAATCCATAAACTAGGTCAGCCGGAACCGGGAACAAATAACACTTGATGTACTTGTTACATCAAAGAATGGCATCTACACTAATGTTAGTCTCTCTGTTTATTCAGAGGTTTACTGTAGTCACCCGGATCCGGGCCGTATCCAGATCAGATGGAAGACCTGCGCCTAGACACGACCACAACGCATCCCTGAAGTGTCAGCAGAGGTTGTCTCAACTAGACTCTCCCCTGTAAAGGTCTCATCGACACGACAGCCATCGGCACTGATCCTAAACAAACCCGTCTCCATACCGGCGTGACTTTGATCTTCAACCAGATGGAACTAGACAAAAATTCTGAAAGTTCTGATCCAATCAGACTTCTGACCTTAATGCTGCCTGAATAATAATCATACACTGTTCGTTTGTTGGCCAGAGGAGAACTGGCACCCGACTGAGCCTGGTTTCTCCCAAGGTTTTTTTCTCCATTCTGTCAACTGATAGAGTTTTGGTTCCTTCCCATTATCGCCTTTGTCTTTTGACTTGCTTAGTTGGACACCTGCATTGACACCATTATATGAGCTGGACGATACAAGAAACGGAACAATCAACAAAGTAAGACACTTCCATCGAGACTAACACATAGTTTTAATTTAAGAAGGAAAATATACAATATACAAGGAATATAAAAGGCTACAGCAGATTTTGCAATGAAAATGTACATATCATCTACATGACAAAATAACTAACAATAGTGTCAGTGTTGCTGTATCAGTACCTATATCCATTTTTTCTCTTTGGCAATAAAAACTGCCCCAGTGACCAAACCCAGCAGCCCAAGAGCCAGTCCAACTCCACAGAACACTGATGGACCGATGCTGGGCTTCTTTATCTCTACATCTGCACAGACACAAACATTTGTGACATTCATCATGTGATTCTAAAAGGAATTAGATGTGAATAATAAATAAATATCTACCCCATGTTCTGGTCTGAGGATGTTGAAGGGCTTTGTGCTCCACAGAACAGCTGTAAATGTCTCCTTCCTCTGGAATGAAGCTCAGTCGAGAAAATACATTAAGTGTCCCATCGTTGTTGGGATAGTATCTGCTGACAGTTGATCCATCTGTCACGTTCACATTGTTCTTGGTCCACGAGACTTTGACAGGTGGAGGGAAGAATCCAGAAACCAGACAAATCATGGTATTTTTGACATTTAATTTCATATCGTTCCTGGGGTAAATTGAGGTATAGGGGGATTCTGAAAGATATTTAGATTTTATCACTGTTTTGTTTAATAACCATTTTAATCCTAATTCTCTCTAGATAGTAACTGTGTGAAAAAGACATCTTACCAAGAGGAGGTTCAGATATATTAAGAGAAAGCGTCCTGTAATAAGCATCTTTGCACACAGGTGTTACTCCAATATTTTTGGGGAAAACATCTTGTAAAGGTATTGTATCAAAGCCAGCAATACCATATACAATATCAGGAACCGTGAGAACTAGTTTTGCATCTTCTAAATCCATATGTGCAGCCACTTCAGTATCATAAGTGAAGAGAATTTCGTTACTACCAGCTGATCCACTGCATGATTCAATCAAGCCATATTCAGGATAACCTAAAGATTTCAGAATTTAAAAGATTTGTTACATATCACCTAGAAAAGATTTTTAGTTCTAGTAGTTTAACTCAAATTCTTAAATCTAACCAAAATAATAATAACAATTATATATATATATATATATATGAAGAGTTCAGATACAAAAGCCTCTATCTGAAATTTTCTTCTAGAATGATCATTTTTATCAAGCTTGTATATTTCATTTCAGTAATTTCACTTAAATGACAATAATTCAGATAATTTTCATTGTCATTTAAGTGAAATTACTGAATTTAAATATACGAGCTTGATAAAAATGATTATTCTAGAAAATTTCAGATGGCACTTAGAGGTTTTTGCATCTGAACTCTTCATATATATATATTCATATGAAGAAATCTGCACTGCAAGTGAAAATAAGATTCTGCATTTATTTCTGCAATTAACATAATAAAACAACAACTCAAGCTTTAGCAGAATTACAATGGAATCTCATGCAATATCGTGAATGGAGTATTTTTGGACTCTTTGTTCAGAAGGATTATCATATATTGATTCAATTTGTACTAAATCAGCAAAATTATCATTAATGAATCACATTTTAAATCACATTATTAATTCAAAGTTTTAGAATTTGTCCTAAAGCTTTTACTTACTTTGACCTTCAGTATATGGCAAATAGGCAATGAAAAATGCTATTCCGCAAAATGATACAAGCATGTTTGTTCACAGAAGTGAGTCGGTTTTGGATCCTTACACCTGTAGTGCTGTGGTCAGTCATGAACTTGATATTCTGGTATTCATATGATCTTGGCTCAAGTTAACCACTCAACCACCAGAGGTCACCATCACCAGAATTTTGACTGTCTCACTCATTATGACACTCAGTCAGTCTTGGGTCGGTTTACTGGAACTGGATTTAGGGCTGTTAGTTACTTAAATAGTTATATACCTGGAGAAAGCTATTTATTAGCGTTTCGATTTATCTCATTGATGGTTGCTGGATTGGAGCAAAGCTTTTTCGTACTTTGACTTCTGCTTGTTATAGCCTGCTGTGGATTTGGATAGTTTTGCTTCATTGGAGATCTCTACACATGGATGATAACCACTTGTCTTAACCTGCTTAAAGTTACAGTATGATTTCCTTCAATACAAATATGAATTTGTAAAATTTTTAAAACCAGACCGACTTTTTGCATACTGTGAAGAATAGTCTGTCATGTGGTATAGTGATGTCCATACCAAAAGAAAAGGAATAATAAAACCCTGATAAAACAGCATTAATCAATAAACTTTAACAACATTAGTTTCATTAGTTTTGTAGTCATTGTAGTTTATTTATTTGTATTTTTTACATATTTTGCACTTTTGCAAATGTATACGTCATCTGTACACGACAACAGAACAAAAAATACATTCTGCATCTGTCATATTTAAATTGTTATTGGTCCACAAGACTACTTACAAACCATATGTAATCCTACTTCTCTGTATTTGTAATACATACCAAAATGTTTGGCTATTTTTTTTTAGAACTTTCTTATTGAATTGACAAAGTTAAAATGTTTCAATCAAATGGGTTGTAACTTTGTGGAGTAAAAAAACAAAGATGTCTTACCAAGAGTTTCAGATACATTAAAGTGGAGAATTCTGAAAGAAGAATCTTTGCACAGAGGTGTTAATCCAGATCAGTGGGGTTAACATTTTGCAAGAGAAATCTAAGCTAAATATATACAGTGTAATATGAGAACTAGTTTCGCTTCTTCTAGATCCATGCAACACACTGTATTCAAAGACACATAGTGCACACAGCGGGATGACTTCAAAAATGCAGTACAACCTTGTGGTACATTTGTCCGGTGGGGGGGTCCGAATACCAGTCAGTGTCTGGTATGACCACCATTTGCCTCACGCAGTGCAACACATCTCCTTCGCATAGAGTTGATCAGGTTGTTGATTGTGGCCTGTGGAATGTTGGTCCACTCCTCTTCAATGGCTGTGCGAAGTTGCTGGATATTGGCTGGACCTGGAACAGCTGTCGTATACGCCGATCCAGAGCACCCCAAACATGCTCAATGGGTGACATGTCCGGTGAGTATGCTGGCCATGCAAGAACTGGGATGTTTTCAGCTTCCAGGAATTGTGTACAGATCCTTGCAACATGGGGCCGTGCATTATCACGCTGCAACATGAGGTGATGGTTGTGGATGAATGGCACAACAATGGGCCTCAGGATCTCGTCACGGTTTCTCTGTGCATTCAAAATGCCATCAATAAAATGCACCTGTGTTCGTTGTCCATAACATATGCCTGCCCATACCATAACCCCACCGCCACCATGGGCCACTCGATCCACAATGTTGACATCAGCAAACCGCCACACGACACCATACACGCTGTCTGCCATCTGTCATGTACAGTGAAAACAGGGATTCATCCTTGAAGAGAACACCTCTCCAAAGTGCCAGACGCCATCGAATGTGAGCATTTGCCCACTCAAGTCGGTTACGACGACGAACTGCAGACAGGTCGAGACCCCGATGAGGACGACTAACTTCCCTGAGACGGTTTCTGACAGTTTGTGCAGAAATTCTTTGGTCATGCAAACCGATTGTTGCAGCAGCTGTCCGGGTGGCTGGTCTCAGACGATCTTGGAGGTGAAGATGCTGGATGTGGAGGTCCTGGGCAGGTGTGGTTACACGTGGGCTGCGGTTGTGAGGCCAGTTGGATGTACTGCCAAATTCTCTGAAACGCCTTTGGAGATGGCTTATGGTAGAGAAATGAACATTCAATTCACGGGCAACAGCTCTGGTGGACATTCCTGCAGTCAGCATGAATGAATGTGTTTGGGATGCTCTGGATCGGCGTATACGACAGCGTTTTCCAGGTCCTGCCAATATTCCAATATGCCAATGCACCTTCCTGCCAAAGTAAATTCCTTGTCTGTACAAACATTCATGGCGAATAAACCCCCTTTCTGATTCTGACTGAAGCAGGTAAGCTATAATCTGACTTTAATATAGTGATGAAATAGTTCAACGTTAACTTTCTTTGTACTGAAAATGCCATTTAAATTGAAATTGTAGATACAAATATCTTTACTCTGAACGTTGCACAACGTTTTTTAATCAGAAACGGTGATGCGTTTAACACACTGTTCTGATGACGCAAGAGTTGCAACTATGGCAGCTGAGAAGGCCGTTCTTTGTGTTCTTTGTGAAGAATTTTCGGAGCCTGATGAAGTCGGTATAAATATGTGTTTAATACTACAATATATGCCCGATGTTACAGTTACTGCACTTGCCGCCCAGAACAAAAGAGAACATCCCAATCGAGTGAAGGGATTGCTGAAACTGAAATTGAAGCACACATCTTACCTACTTCAGACTAAAACACATCTATTTAGCCTCACATACTGACTTTATTTGTAGTTCATACTTTTTTAATACCCTGTATTTTCTTTCTCATTTTTAGGAAAAGCACTTAATTACCATTGTTTATTTCTATACCAAATGTCATACACTTGCAATGAAGCTAAAAATATAAACAACTACATCATTATATCCTATATTTTTACAATAAAACTTACGACAAACATGTCTTCTAATATCCTCAGTTGTTGCATATATCGAGCTGCATCGAACACATTTGTAAATTACTTTCCTTGAACCCATTATGCGAGTTCACTTTAATACCGTGTGCTTTATATACATGTTGCTGCTGATTGGACTGCAGTTCTGACACACCCACCAAACAAGAGAAAACGTATCTCAAACCCCGTTGCACACCGGTGCACGCCGTTTCCAGGAAACATGACGTTCAACCCGGAAACCGGAAAACGTTGCGCACCGTTTTGAACTTGAACGTGCCCAGGGGGTCAATCCAGCGCTTGAATTCCGTACCACCCCCGGGAGCCACCATTGGCTAACAAGCCTTCACCTGTCATTAGCATCCCATTGACTCCCATTCATTTTGGCGTCACTTTGACAGCGAATAACTTTACATCTGAGGCGTTTAAAGACTCCTTTTGTCCATTGTTTATTTCTAATTTCTATTTCTACCGTATAGACAGGAGGAGAAGCTCGCAGTCAATCGGGGGGACGTGGAGGCATAAAGTCAAGGGAGAAGCCCATAGAGAGTCATAAAGTTGCTCCTGCTGCTAGCTCATGGACAGCTCCTACTCACGCTCTCCGTTTCTGCAAGATTCGGAAGGGAATGATTCAGATTTCGCTTGGCACAGCTACTAGAAAACTTACAACTGTCAGACAGGCTCACGTCACATCCACGTCGTCAAACTCAGTTTGAGTCTGCGCAGTACGCTCAGCCATCAGGAAGTGAGTGCTTCTAATGTGCTTCACTTTTCTCCGTTGAAACCATAGACAGTATATAAACTGGACACAGCGACCCCATTGGATTCAACGGAGACAAGTGAAGGCAATTAGAAGCACTCACTTCCTGATGGTCGAGCGTACTGCGCAGACTCAAACTGAGCTTGACGACGTAGATGTGACGTGAGCAACCCGTCTGTCTTCTAGTAGCTGTGCCAAGAGAAATCTGAATCATTCCCTTCCGAAACTTGCAGAGACGGAGAACATGAGTAGGAGGTGTCCATGAGCTAGGAGCAGGAGAAACTTTTGCCAAGTATTCCAATTTATTATTTTGTCATTTTGCCTCCACGTCCCCCCGATTGCCCGCGAGCTTCTCCTCCTGTCCATACGGTAATCTATCTACTGTGCGACAGAGAGTCGCGTGGTTATGACGCAATCGTTAGCCTATTTTCACAATAATTGCTTCTACAGGGCCATAACGTAAGATACAAGGTAATGGAGCCTTTTATACATTTTCGTGTTTCTTCTTTAGAAATAAATAATGGATAAATGGAGTCTTTAAACGCCTCAGATGTAAAGTTATTCGCTGTCAAAGTGACGCCAAAATGAATGGGAGTCAATGGAATGCTAACAGCAGGTGATGGTCCGCTAATCAATGGCGGCGCCCGGGGAAGCTTCAATATTTTATGAAACCCTGCCCCCCTGGTTGAAACCTATGGGGGTCGCTGTGTCCAGTTTATATACTGTCTATGAACAGGAAAGAAAATTCCTCTGCACTCAATTGGATAGACCTACAACCAATCAGAGCAGCGGAGTAAGTGGCGTATGTTCTTCATTCATCTTTCCGATCGACAAATGCCTTGGTCGCGGTTCTCTGATCCTCTTTAAAATTAGATGCGATGGCGGAATCTACACATCT
Source organism: Leuciscus idus (assembly GCA_021554675.1). Classification (NCBI taxonomy): domain Eukaryota; kingdom Metazoa; phylum Chordata; class Actinopteri; order Cypriniformes; family Leuciscidae; genus Leuciscus; species Leuciscus idus. The sequence goes on along the minus strand of CM038639.1, from coordinate 17,071,689 downwards.
CAATTCTCCAGCGGCAGTCATCTTTGTTGTAAACGAATTCAACCCAATCGCTCTTTGGTGACGTGGATGATTACGTTACTGTTGATCATCTGTCTATCATCGTATAAAGCCCGCCCTGACAATTTGATTGGCCCGAACAGCTCTTTTTTTTTCTTGCTTAAAACAATACACAAGTAATAACAGATAACAACAGAATACAAAAACAACAAAAAACAAAACAATGGGGGAAATAATATAAATTAAACATGAACAAATTATGAGAATTTCATGACACTGAAAAAAGGAAAAGAGTTACAAACAGATAATGTTTTTAAGGCTTTTTTGTTCTCAGATAACTTAATTAAAAATAGGTATTTTTCAAGTTCTTTCACAAATATAAGAAAGAGAGGTTTAGCATTTAGATATTTAGATTTATGAATTTGGAATTTTGCTAGTAACAAGATCAGATTAATCACATAAAAATGACCTTTTTTAGATTGGTCAAAATCAACAAAGCCTAGGACCACATCCTTCCAATACAACACACATTCATTATAGATTTCAGACCTAATAAATCCTAAAACATCTTGCCAAAACATTTTCGTAAATGGACAATACCAAAAAAGATGAACTACAGTTTCGTCAGAGATGTCACAGAAAGAGCAACTGGAGGAAATATCCTTTTTGAACTTTTTCATGTATTGATTTGCAGGGTAGCATTTATGAATTATTTTAAAAGAAATCTCTTTTACTTTATTGGTTAAAAAAAAGAGATGTGGAAGCGTCCACACTTTTTCCCAACATTACCAAATGCATTATTCCAGTAAGCGGTCACAGGCGGTAAAGTAACAATGTCTTGCTGAAATAGTGAACGGACTGATCTATTATTGTTTTTATAAGGAAAAGCAAAGCACAATTTGCCAACAGAAGTATTGACCAAACTCAAAGAGACTAGAAGTAGAGATTGAGTTCCTCTCAATAGCTCCACAACAGATCAAGTCCAGACCGAACTTCCCGACCTCAAATGTTGTGGGCGGCTGGCATCCAGGCTAACAAACCATTGAATATTTCAGCACAGTTTTATTTTATTTAGCAGATTCATCTCTGTCAGAATTTGACAGGAATAAGATGATAACTGGAGCTGCAGGGCTGGTTTTGGGGGTGATCATGGCAGCAGGAGGGCTGATCTACTACAAAAGAAAACACACAGGTTGTTGTGCAGACACACTCATATGCACATTTTCAAAACAAAATTGCAATACGGCATTAGAAATATCCTGGTTTCTCCATTTTAATTATGTTGTAAAATACTTATGATTTCAAGTTCATGTCCCTTCATTTACTAGCACACATCATATCAGCTGGAAGTCAATACATTATACTCTGAACCTCTGCAGGACTCGGTGGCACATCAGAGTGAACATTGAGTAACAGACTGTGTATCAGCTTATTAAAGACATTGAAACCTTCCATAAGAGGCACCAAACACAATCAGTTCAACTGCAATGCCGGTGTACACAACTGTTTTATTGATTGATCAAAGAGAGAGAAGTTCTCATCTGGTTTGCTCTATAATTGCACTTTTTATTTGCAAAGGTTAATCCAAATGCATCCATGCATGTTTTGTGCTGATTCATCGTCTACATTACAACCTAGAGTGTATGATATCTCAGTGAAGATACACTGACAAATACTTTATGGATGAAAGTACAATGGTTCTATTCTAAATCTTTTTTAAGGTGCACCACCAATGACAGCAAAAGAAATAATAGAGAATTCAGTAAATCAGGTTACATGTAAATGCAACTCCTACTGATTTTCATATAGATTCATTATAAATACATATTATGAATTTGCAATATTTGCAACAATATTTTACCAGCAAGATGACGACAATGGTAATGGTTTTTGGTTTCATTTAAATGCACAAATATATGCCAGATATATGACGGTGAGTTGATATTAAGACAGATAGACACAATAGAATGGCCGAGTTTATACTAAGAAGCATGAGGAAGTTTGGCAGAATAAATTCCTGATCTCTGTAATGCATGCAGAAGTATGTATTCTTTCCACAAAAACAAAAAGCAAAAAAACGAGGAAGTAAAAAATAAATAAAAATAAAGAAGTACAGAAAAGCAATGGTACAGTTGAATCATATCTTATATGGGGGAAATTCAGGGTGATTGGGACACTTTTTACCGTTGAGATGACTTGGAAAAAGTGTCACAACCAACCTGAATACACCATAAAGATTATATAAAGTCAATAATCTATTTGGAAATATAAATACTATAAATTTATTTAGAAATATTATTTGGAGGAATACACAACTAAGCCTGCAGGACTAACTTCTGATGCTAACCTGCCAAACCTTCTTCACACTGTGGTGGTCAGTTGTTATTCCTATTATTGTTCTATAGATGGCAGCAGTATAAAATATTCAGATGACTATATAGAGGTCGAACAATAGAAGGGGAGTGCTTAGGGAATAAAGGCTACACGCCAGTTTGTACATTTTATTTTCAGTGTGTTTATTAAATGAACACAACACACACCATCTGAGAAGAGTCACATTATGCTGGCCACAAACTTGAAGATTTTAAGCCTGATTTTGTAGCAACCGACTTTTTGTCAATATCATTTTAGACCATAGGCCTATCTTATCTTTAGAGCTGGTAAGTCCCGCCCATCCGTAAAACGTAAAACCCCAAGTGGACCTCTAGGTTGAAAAATCGTCAATGCAAGTGAATGTGAGAAAATAATTCTTTTCTGGTCCCGTTTGAATTGTGCCATGAATGTGAACATATGTTGTCTGTGAATTTTTTATATAATTTTTCATGTTACGAGTTTGACAGTATATTGTATGATCAGAGAATGTCTGGTATGATTCTTCAGCTAGCAGTTGCGGAAAAGACATAACGAGAAAGACTACATGTCGCCTATGTGACGTCACCCCATAACACATTTTCCCTCCACTTGTCAAATCACGGTGCTAATGCTGCGATAATCTATGGAGACAGATCGAGATGCCTGTGTGTTTTGTACCCAAATGTCACCATTCAAACCAAATGGGCTGTTCTTTCTTCAGATTCCCGTCTGATGTAAAAACTAGGTTGTAGTCCACAAAGTGCTCTCACACAAAGTCTAACCGTATCAAACTTCTACCCGCTAAATTGTAGCATTCTTCACACGAAAAATTATATTAAAAATTCACAGACAACATATGTTCACATTCATGGCAAAATTCATAACATGCTATGCTACAAATTTGAGTCATCATAGCATAGCATCAACCACAACAAACAATTTTGCTACTAATCTGCCATCAATATCTCATCAATATGACCATGAAAGGACAACTGTATGAAAATATATGTTCATTGTTTTAAATTGAGAAAAATATTTGAGAAGAGCAGAGGGCTGTGATGAGTTAATTTATGGATGTTTTTACAATTACATTACATTTCTGGCCCTGTGGAATTTCAGAAAATAAATTCTTCTAAAATATCCTTTTCATATTTTCACTAGTTTATTTATCCTTTTTTTTTTTTTTTTTTAAACAGCAGAAGGATATCAGACATTTATTTAAATAATTTTCCATGCATGATGCAAATGTAGATTAGAAACGGGGAATATAGTGTGTATTTGAGCTACAGCAGATTTTGCAATGCAAATTTGCATGTCATCTGTACATGACAAAATAACTAACAATAGTGTCAGTGTTGCTGTATCAGTACCTATATCCATTTTTTCTCTTTGGCAATAAAAACTGCCCCAGTGACCAAACCCAGCAGCCCAAGAGCCAGACCAACTCCACAGAACACTGATGGACCGATGCTGGGCTTCTTTATCTCTACATCTGCACAGACACAAACATTTGTGACATTCATCATGTGATTCTAAAAGGAATTAGATGTGAATAATAAAGAAATATCTACCCCATGTTCTGGTCTGAGGTTGCTGAAGGGCTTTGTGCTCCACAGAACAGCTGTAAATGTCTCCTTCCTCTGGAATGAAGCTCAGTCGAGAAAATACATTAAGTGTCCCATCATTGTTGGGATAGTATCTGCTGACAGTTGATCCATCTGTCACGTTCACATTGTTCTTGGTCCACGAGACTTTGACAGGTGGAGGGAAGAATCCAGAAACCAGACAAATCATGGTATTTTTGACATTTAATTTCATATCGTTCCTGGGGTAAATTGAGGTATAGGGGGATTCTGAAAGATATTTAGATTTTATCACTGTTTTGTTTAATAACCATTTTGATCCTAATTCTCTCTAGACAGTAACTGTGTGAAAAAGACATCTTACCAAGAGGAGGTTCAGATATATTAAGAGAGAGCGTCCTGTAATAAGCATCTTTGCACACAGGTGTTAATCCAATATCTTCGGGGAAAACATCTTGTAAGGGTAATGAATCAAAGCCAGCAATACCATATACAATATCAGGCACCGTGAGAACTAGTTTTGCATCTTCTAAATCCATATATGCAGCCACTTCAGTATCATAAGTGAAGAGAATTTCGTTACTACCAGCTGATCCACTGCATGATTCAATCAAGCCATATTCAGGATAACCTAAAGATTTCAGAATTTAAAAGATTTGTTACATATCACCTAGAAAAGATTTTTAGTTCTAGCAGTTTAACTCAAATAGTTAAATTTAACCAAAATAATAATAACATATACATACATACATACATACATATATATATATATATTCATATGAAGATATTTGCACTGCAAGTTAAAATAAAATTCTGCATTTATTTCTGCAATAAACATAATAAGACAACTCAAGCTTTAGCAGAATTACAATGGAATCTCATGCAAAATCATGAATGGATATTTTTAGACTCTTCGTTCATAGAAGGATTATCATATATTGATTCAATTTGTTCTGTATCAGCAAAATTATCATTAATGAATCACATTTTAAATCACATTATTAATTCAAAGTTTTAGAATTTGTCCTAAAGCTTTTACTTACTTTGACCTTCAGTATATGGCAAATAGGCAATGAAAAATGCTATTCCGCAAAATGATACAAGCATGTTTGTTCACAGAAGTGAGTCGGTTTTGGATCCTTACACCTGTAGTGCTGTGGTCAGTCATGAACTTGATATTCTGGTATTCATATGATCTTGGTTCAAGTTAACCACTCAACCACCAGAGGTCACCATCACCAGAATTTTGACTGTCTCACTCATTATGACATTCAGTCAGTCTTGGGTCGGTTTACCACAGTGGAACTGGATTTAGGGCTGTTAGTTACTTAAATAGTTATATACCTGGAGAAAGCTATTTATTAGCGTTTCGATTTATCTCATTGATGGTTGCTGGATTGGAGCAAAGCTTTTTCGTACTTTGACTTCTGCTTGTTATAGCCTGCTGTGGATTTGGATAGTTTTGCTTCATTGGAGATCTCTACACATGGATGATAACCACTTGTCTTAACCTGCTTAAAGTTACAGTATGATTTCCTTCAATAAAAAAATTAATTTGTTAAATTTTTAAAACCAGACTGACTTTTTGCATACTGTGAAGAATAGTCTGTCATGTGGTAGTGATGTCCATACCAAAAGAAAAGGAATAATAAAATCCTGATAAACCAGCATTAATCAATAAACTTTAACAACATTAGTCAAAGCAACATTTTTTTTTTTTTTTTTCTTTTTTTTTTTACCTGATCTAAAAATATATTTTTGGAAGGTTTTTTTTGCACTTTTGCAAATGTATACGTCATCTGTACACGACAACAGAACACAAAATACATTCAGTGTCCCATCTTTGTTAGGATAATATCTGCATCTGTCACATTTATATTGTTCTTGGTCCACAAGACTACTTACAAACCATATGCAATCCTACTTGTATTTGTAATGTATACCAAAATGTTTGGCTATTTTTTTTTTTTTTTTTTTTACATTCTTATTGAATTGACAAAGTTAAAATTATTCAATCAAATGGGTTGTAACTTTGTGGAGTAAAAAAACAAAGATGTCTTACCAAGAGTTTCAGATACATTAAAGTGGAGAATTCTGAAAGAAGAATCTTTGCACAGAGGTGTCAATCCAGATCAGTGGGGTTAACATTTTTCAAGAGAAATCTAAGCTAAATAAATATATACAGTGTAATATGAGAACTAGTTTCGCTTCTTCTAGATCCATGCAACACACTGTTTTCAAAGACACATAGTGCACACAGCGGGATGACTTCAAAAATGCAGTACAACCTTGTGGTACATTTGACCGTGTTTTTGTCTGCTTTATTTGAAACAGGTAAGATTAAATGTTATTATTATTATTATTATTTACAAAATGCTTTTGTGTTGATTTATAATTCATTTACCAAATAAAAAAAAAAAATCTAAAATCACCATCAATAATCATATTGCGTTAACACAACTAAACAAATGTCAAATTTAGTATTTATGTCATTCCTGATTAATTTCCCCAACTACTGCAATATTCAAAGGTTCTGACTTAACAAAAATCTCACTTCTGATTCATTATGACTCTTTCTGACAACGTTGTTTTTAATATCTTTTATATGAAAATTGAAACATTGTGCCCTATTTTCATACAGTTTGGTTATTTTTATTAGATAATCTTTGTATGTTATGTCTGTCATTTTCTCTCCTTTTTTTCTTTTCTGTTTCAGTTCATGGAAATTACGGATATGTCCAGATTCGCTGTCGACTTGACTCTCAACAAAACATTGAATTTATCTTCTCGGTCACCTACAACATGATAGAATATCTGAGATACAACAGCACCGAGGATAGGGCTATTGGTTACACTGAATTTGGAAAGAAATGGGCAGAGGACTACAATAAAAACAAGATTTTACTTACACAAGCAAAATTTGTGCTGAACCAATGCAAAGAAATTGGAAAGATGATTGTCCCTAATGTAGGGTTGACAGGTGAAAGATATTTTTTTCTTATTCAGAACACAGACTTAAGTTAAAGATGTAAGATATTATTTTATTATTGATTTCAAAACCTTATATTTCGGTATTTGACATAAATAAGAATTCATGTCCAACTCGGTCCAATTTTACAGTACAACCGGAAGTCATTATCCGGTCAGACAAGGAAGCTATTGGGAATCAGAAAGCTGTTCTGGTGTGCAGTGCCTATGACTTCTACCCCAAACCCATCAAACTGACCTGGATGAGAGATGATGAAGCGGTGGTAGCTGATGTGACCTCCACGGAGCTGGCTGATGGAGACTGGTACTACCAGATTCACTCGCACCTGGAATACTTTCCCAAACCTGGAGAGAAGATCTCCTGTGTGGTGGAGCACGCCAGCTCTCATACACCCATGGTCTATCACTGGGGTAAGAACAGAGTTATGATTCATTTAGTGTTAAAAATCAGATTGTTGCCTCACTGGACAATTTGAACAGAACTTTCTTTCACTTTACAGATCCTTCTCTATCCGAGTCTGAGAGGTCTAAGATAATTCTTGGGTCTGTGGGGCTGGTGATGGGGGTCGTGATGGCAGCCGGAGGACTGATCTACCATAACAGAAAACACACAGGTTGGTATTCATAATGAAGACCAATTTGGTGGTGGGCTGGTGGTGTGACGAAAAATCATCTTCCCTGTCATTATCAGTTGAGATGTTGGAAATGTGTCCTTTTGTTGATGTCTACAGGCTTTTACAGACTTCCAGTTTGTTTACTTCCACTGCAAACAATGGACGGCACTGAACAACAGTAGACCATAACATCTGGGACTGCATCATCACCGGACTAATTTGCCTAATCACAGAACACAGAAAGCAACAGGTCTGGATGGAAAAAAAAGTTCCTGGGACAAATTTTTCCGGTTAATTTTGGTGGAAATTACCTAAATTACCCTTTGCTTTCTGTTGGTTTCCACCATGGTCTAAATTACCGTGAAGATTAGGCAAATTAGTCAGATGACATAGGACTGCACGCACCGCATCAGATTCTCAAAAATGGTGGTTAAAATGAAAGGCTGCGTTCAGTGCCCATGTCCCACCCCCGAAAGTTCCGGAACTTTGAAAAAGTACAACCTCGCCAAAGGGACTTTCTGAGGGGGAAATTTTTACCCGGAACTTCATTTAGACCCTGCTTCCTGTGGTCAAAACACATCGAGTACCACACCAAGGTTCCTGGGGAAAATTCCTGCGGTGGAAACACGGCTTAGTCTCTTTTATTTTGTCAATACAAATTTGTTTGTTTTAACAAAAAAAGGTTATGTTTCATTTGAACAAAGATAAAGCTAACGCAAACAGATTATTGCTCTATTACACTATTAGTGTGTAGATGTATTGTGATAATAAAGATATAGTTTTGAAACCAGACTTTTTGATACTTTTTGCATCTTGTAGTAGAGTGTATAAATGAATCCACATCTATCTAAAACAGTATTAATCAATACATTTCAATAACATTAGTTTTAAAGCACAATAAATGAACAACTACTGAAAGATGAGTAGTAATAAAATATATTTTTACTTTATCTAAATGTAAATTCGAGGAAGATACAGTGACATAGATTTTGCAATGCAAATTTGCCTTGGATCTGTGCAAATCAACACAACTATGGCATTGTTAGTTTGTCATTGTAACACTGATGGACCGATGCTGGGCTCCTTTATCTCTACATCTGCACAGACACACAGACATGTATGTAATTCATCATGTTTTTAGAAGGAATTCGATTTGTTGTATCATAATGTAATTTCAAAATGCTACAATATTCAAGTGATCTGCAATGACAGAAATCACACTTATGATTCACCACGACAGTCAAAAAAATATGTTGCTATATATTTTTCCCCCAAGGCAGAGCACACAGGTGAAAGGCAACTACCTGTTCATTAGACATTAATATACTGTAATGAAACATATATAATTTTACACACATGTATATTTTGAGAATATGTGATGCATGTTTGACACATGAATGACATATCCTAATATTCCCCATCATCCATAGCAATGCCATATATCAGTCTGCTCATCTGGGTAATGAAAAGGACATTAGAGGACTTCAGTATGTCGCTAGGACAATTGTTTTGTATATTGTTATAGACATATTCAACTTTATCAGTATATATATATATTGTTTTTAATATTTCATATAAACATTTATGTAAGTTTTATTTATGTTTTTTTCCCCTCTTCAACCTATACTGCTCGTCTGACATAGACGAGCTGTATAGGTTTTACAGTCTATGGATGTAACACATTGGCTTGGTTTCACAGAGAGGGCTTAGGCCAGGATTAGACCTTAGTTCAATTAGAACATTTAAGTAGCTTTTATAAACGTGCCTTAGAAAAAAAACATTACTAGTATGCATCTTGAGAAAAAACAATGGCACTGACTTATTTTTAAGATATGCCAGTGCAAGTCACTTTCAGTTAAAACACCTCAAACATGCATTTTAGTCTGGGATAGGCGTAAGCCTGTGCCTTGTCTTGTCTTCCAGAGATTGTCACACATTTTAAGATTGATTTTAAGCCTGAATTTCCAGGGGTCTCCACAAGGTGGACATTGAGCTGGAGACTGTGAGATCTCAGCATTAAGAGAATGATGCCTGAAACTGAGTCTTGTTTATACAGTCAAACGAACAATGACAATCAAACATTTGACATATTAACTATAGCTCATTATATTTTGTTGTAATAAGTTATTGGTCACATTTGCAAAGCTTTGGAGTTGGTAAGATTTTGTATGTTTTTGTAAGAAGTCTCTGATGCTCACCAAGGCTGCAATTATTTGATTACAAATATAATAAAAACAGGAATATTGGGAAATATTATTACAAATTAAAATAACTGTTTTCATATTTTAAAATGTAATTTATTCCTGTGATGCAAAGCTGAATTCTCAGCATCAATACTCCAGTATTCAGAGTCACATGATCCTTCAGAAATCAGTCTAATATGCTGATTTTGTGCTCAAATTTTTTTTCTTATTATTATTAATGTTGAGAGTACACAGTAACAGTTGCGCAGCTTAACATTTTCATCAGGATTCTTTGATGTATAGAAAGTTTAAATAGAAATCTTTTGTAACATAATAAATGTCACTTTACTGACGTCTTTGATCAATTTAGTGCATCCTTAATAAATAAAAGTATTCATTTATTTTTCTTTTATTTTCGTTTCTTTTTTGTTACTGACCCCAAACCTTTGAACAGTATGTATCTCAACGAATATGATTATTATCTTGAATGCAGATGTTTTTAATGTATTACTAACAAAATAATGATCGTTGTAAACTTGTTTTATCTTAATTAAGATAAGTGGGAGATGAGAATTTGACATGACAATGACTTTAAATATTGGACAAAAAACACACTAAAATGAAATCATTTTCATCCGCATGCCCTTAGTGAATACCATAAGCAATAACGATTACTGTATAACATTTGTCAGTGGCGGGCCCCAAAAGTCAAACTTCAGTTTGAACGATTATATTATCCAATACAACTGAGAATTATGTTAATCACAACTATTTTTTGATTAGACCAGATCATTTTGTGAATCAAGAATACTGCATTGTATTGCAGTACAAATCTAGGGTGCCTAAAGTGAGGCATCCTTTGAAAGGCAGAAAAAAATGTATGACATATGCTTATCATAAGTTTGTGTCTTTCTCTCCTTCTGTCCATCAAAAGTTTTCTCCCACAGCCCTGGGACTGGTGGCGTTGGCCTTTGATTTTAATACTGAGAGCATAATTTATGTAAGATGTTTGAATATCTTTTTGAGTGCGGCTAGATTAAAGAGAGTTCCATGTAATGGAACAAAAAAAGGCATCTGCAGATTTTATTTAAATATATTTCAAACCTCCAATGAGTTGGATAGAGTTGACAAAAGCAGAGAGGGAGGAAAAGTTTTGGAGAACACTATTAATACATTGTATGTGTGTGTTTTCAGTGAATGCTTGCTTTGTTTTGAATACTTTCAGTTCAATTCACACATTTATTTGTATAGCGCTTTGTATAGCACATACATATCGTTTCAAAAGCAGCGTTACAGAAAATGCATGTGTCTATATTACAATTTAGAGTGATTTGTTATCAGAGGTGACTGCGTCCAAGTTATGTATTTCAGAAATGTACAAATACAAATCATGCAGTTAGCTAACCATGTATTCATTTAAACAATGTATTAATTAAAGGCAGAAACAATGAGCTCATTGAAGTAGTGAATACATGCTGTTAACAAAATGATTAGGATATGTCGAAAATTGAGCACTTTCACTCTTTGAAACTGCACCATCCATCCATCCGTTCAACCTTAAATGATGTAACTCCTTTTGAGTTAGCATGAGAGGACTGTGATATTTAGTGTATATATTGTGTGTGTTATACCACACATCATTACAACTACTCACATCTATCTTTATTCTGTGCTGCAGATCAGTTTAGTTTTTGTTGATTCATACCCACAGGCCAGATTGTTAGCAGTCAATATTTGTCAGTGAGTCTTCAAGTTGCACAACTTCTTTATTATCCCCATGCTGATGCAACACGATCTGTTTGCTCTCTATATACAAGGGTTTACAAGTTTGAAACGAATCTTTACTCATATATCTAAGTTTAAGACTTTAAAGATAAATATTGGCAATCTGTCCTTTACAATTCAGCCTTGTGTTTGCTCAGTTGTCTCTTAGAAAAGTAAAACGACGGTAAACATGGTAACATAGACAGCCGGTAATCCTCTGTAGGACACCATGTGGTGTAAAAATGCAACCCCTGCCGTCTGTGCGTGAATGCAGGGGTCTGTATGTTGTAGTATCATCACATTAGTACCCGTGTGAAAAAGAAGTACAGTTTAGCATACTTTTAAAAAGAATAATCATTACTGAAATAATATATAAAAGAATAAACTTAAGTTCTCACTGAAGTAGGACTTAAGTACATCTTATTATGTAAGTTTTATGTTAATATATCTATATACAGTACTGTAGATTAAATGTAATAATATTGTATAACACATTACAGTTCAAATACTTTACATGTGCTTTAGTCAACAAATCACAATAAGCATACTTTTTTAAGGGTGACAAAAGATTATTAAAACATAATGATGTAAAGTGTGATTTAAAGCAAAACTTTTGATTTGACATTATTACAAAGTGCACTTTTTAAAAGTGTTTTAAGAAACGGTCCTAAAAGTGTACTCACACCAGAGATGGGACCAAGTCACACATGTGCAAGTCTCAAGTAAGTCTCAAGTCTTAACCTTCAAGTCTCAAGTAAGTCCCAAGTATTTTTTTCTTGGGCAAGTCAAGTCAAGTGAAGTCACAGGCTATGTCAAGTCAAGTCAAGTCAAGTCAAGTCACCTTATTATTGTAATTTTACCTGCAGAATCTGATCTTAATAAAGTGAAAAGACAAGATATAAGTAGCCTAACTGTCAGTAAATTACAATAATTTGGATTTGCATTGTAAATACTCATGTTCAGTAAAATACATCATGGAATCAAACAAAATTGTAACTTCATAAAATTATTTATTTTTCACTTCTGCCAACAGTGTTTGAAATGTTTTAAATTGTCAACATTGCGTCCATAAAACAAATAACAGCTTAACATCCAACAGACTCCTCTCTGAACACCTCCCTCTCTCTCTCTAAAACACAGTTTACGTACAACATTAAACTTTGTTACATTTCTCCTCTCTCTCTCACACACTCACTCTCACACACTCTCTCTATCTCTCTCTCTCTCACACACACACACACACACACACACACACACACACACACACACACACACACACACACACACACACACACACACACACACACACACACACACACACTCACTCACTCACTCACATACACATTCTCTCTCTCTCTCTCTCTCTCTCTCTCTCTCACACACACACACACACGCGTTTTTTTTTTTTTTTACGCGGGCCTACAGAGACGCGTTTTGACCGCCTGCTTATGGGGCGGGCAGCTAGCGGATCGTTAGGAAAGATTAGATGAATGTGATCATTTATATTTGGGCCTTTTTTGGACCTGAAATCGCTGATAAAACCTTAATGGCTACTTTAGTTATTACAGTTTTTCTCGATTGTTTACACACATTTTCTGAAAGCATGCCTCATATTCTCAGAACTCTACACACAAATCCAAAAAAACACACACAATGGGCAAAACCCCTCAATTCTCCTGCAAAATGAAACTTTACATTCAAAACAATGTTATTTCTTCTCAAAATGGTATTTTGTTTTCAAATGACACACACAAACCATCATATGAATAGACATTTATAAGAACCAGTTGAACACTGATGTGCTCAATGTAAAACACTATGATGAATGGAAAACACTTCTTCTCCATTCATCATAATGACTTAGGCCTTTTTTTGTTCAGTGTTACACTTACTACAGACAGTACATACTGTGTTGTAAAATATTTGAGAATATTGTTTTTATACTCAGAACACACAAATACATGGTAACAAATATATTTTATTTTTCCCACAAAAACAATGTACACAGTGTACATCCCAACCAACACAAAGTTGTACATACAGTGGTCTACATACAAAACAACAGAAGAATTGAATGTATACAGTTACAGTAAAAAAAAAAAAAAAAAATCCAATGTTGGCATCCATTGCTCCACTGAAGAGCTGACCTGTTGCCCTTTTATGCTAAAGCTCTGATTGCTAATTGTAAAACTGTGTGACGGATGTTTGCCCATGTGATGAGTCAGTGTGCATATTTGAATGGCAGTGTGTTCCTTGAGAAAACAAGAGATTTTCTGCATGAAAATTGTGCCAAAAGCAGAGAATTGTGTGTAGTGTTTTGAAAAAAGTGTGTTTTAGAAGTACAATTTGAGTGTAAAGCAGGAATTGTGCTTGTAGTTTAGCAGAATTGGTTCAGGGGGTTGGTGAATGAGTTACATGTTGTGGTCATTGTGTCTCAAGTACCAGAAAATGTGTGTAAACAATCGAGAAAAACTGTATTACATTAGCTAACTACCAACTAACCAGATAACATTAACAAATTGACAAGCACTTACTGGGCAGAATGGCTGTTAATGTTGCATGTCTTGCAAAGCGCTGTTCGTCTTTTGCCATCTTGTGAATAATTCTTGAAGCCGAAAGCGATGACCCTCGTAGTCGGTACCCCTCCGGCTGACATGTTGATGTGATATCTGATCTAAGTGGGCGTGGTGTGCGTAAGGTACGAGAGGGCATGACTGATGATAATGTTGTGATCCAGTCATGACAACGCTATTCTCAGCCTGCGCTCCAGCTGGGTAATCAACTTGATTTTTTAAAATAATTTATATATTTTATATTCAAACTGAAAACATGATGTGATTAACACTCAAGTCATTCAAGTCATCGTGTCTCAAGTCAAGTCAAGTCCCGAGTCTTTAACTTCCAAGTCCGAGTCAAGTCTCAAGTAGGCCTATTTTATTTTTTGTCAAGTCAAGTCACAAGTCATAAAAATAGCGACTGGAGTCGACTCGAGTCCAAGTCACCAAGTCACAAGTCCCCATGTCTGACTCACACTTCAGTGAACTTTTATTTCAGTAGCCTAATATTATATTATCTGCAAGTACAGTTTTTTATAATATACTTTTAAGATTTGAAGTACACTACTTTTTCACATAGGTAGACACTGACAGGTCAACGATATGGTCATGATGAGGCTTTTCTTCACTTTTATAAGTATGTGTCTGTGTTCATGAGAGAAGTAACAATGTCTGATTCATTAAAGGGTTAGTTCATCTAAAAATGAAAATTCTTTAATTAATTACTCACTCTCATGCCGTTCCAAACTTGTTAGACTTTCATCTGAGAGCTTCCTGTCCCTCCATTGAGAGCTACGCAACTACCACTTTGAAGCTTCAAAAAGTTCATAAAGAGACTGTAAAACGAATCCGTGTGAATTGAGCGGTTTAGTCCAAAATTTTTGAAGAGACTTGATCGCTTTATATGATGATCAGATTTCATTTAGTCTTTTATTCACATATAAACATTGATCAGCGAACATAAACAGAAGCTCAACCGAACCTGCTTGGTGCGCGAGAACATAAATGTGCTGCGTAACATGAGAATGAACTTCATTGGCTCTCACACATCAAGCGAACACATGCTTGAGCTTCCGTTTACCACAACTGATGTGTGCGCTGATGAATGTTTATATGTGTATAAAAGACTAAATTCAAGTGATCAAGTCTCTTCAGAAAATTTGGACTAAACCGTTCAATTCATATATGGATTAGTTTTACGATCTCTTAATTAACTTTTTGAAGCTTCAAAGTGGTAGTTGAGTTGCGTATTGCTGTTAACGGAGGGGCAGAAAGCTCTCAAATTTCATCAAAAAGATTTCCATTTGTGTTCCAAAAGATGAACGAAAGTCTTACGGGTTTGGAACTACATGAGTGTGAGTAATTAATGACAGAATTTTCATTTTTGGGTGAACTAACCCTTTAACTCATCATTCTTTTGAGTCAGATGTTTTCAATGAATAGTGGATTCAGTTCACAAAACCAGTCCGGATTATTTGTGCATAAATCAAACTGATCACTGACTCAATGATTTAGTCGCAATGGTTAATATCTTACGGGAGGGGAAGATTATCAATGAGTAATGACTTAAATTTCAGGCTATTCCTCAAATAAAACCATAATAAGGCTTAAGAAGATAAGAAATATAGCAGAAGAGTCACTTTAATGGTGCTTTTGTGTTCTTTTGGAAGTTGAAAGCTTCAGTTCCTGTTCATTTTAATGACAAGTAAAAGAAGGACCAGCATAAAATTCAGAATTTCTCATTTCCACAGAAGAAAGAAAGTCATACAGGTCTAAAAACCTTTTCATTTTTAGGTCAAAGTATTTCTTACACTTGAATGTTTTAAGTTCCTCTTGTTCCTCAATGATAATAATATGCATAAAGAAACATGCACACAGAATGGAGCAGGTGGAGAGCTAATCTAATATATCAGTTTTTTTTTTTTTTTCATTAGGTTGAGCTCTTTTGAATCAGCTCATTTGTAGCCTGTTCATTGAGCTGCTATACCTCCAAGTGTGAAGTGTCCAACTGTGGGACCGAATGAAAGAGACACTATGAAGAGCGAAGGGGGGAGGGGGGGTTGACAGAGAGAAATGTTGAGAAAGTTGGAACGAGGTGGCGTTCAAGAGTGAGCTAAAGGGAAAGCAAAAGACTGAATGACTGATAAAGGGAGAAAGAGTAACACCAAGCATTCGCATGTGCCCGTATGTACGCGTATGGCAGAGAGAAAGAGCGAGCGCTGAGAGCGGTATGCTATGATGGTATTGTTTTTGTGACAGAGATCAGTGGCTGGCTGAATGTGTTTTATTTGCAGTGGGGCTGCTCTCCCAGGCTAATAAAATGTGAAGCTCCCGCTGCCTGCAGTGACATGCTGTGCACAGCGGGAGGCAGGGCTTTTTTGTGTTTCCCTGCCCAAATTATGGAACCGTCAATACCCTCCCTGGATCCCGTCAATAGAACCACGCTTTGTGACTGATGGGAGACCAACTTCAAGGCTATCCTGAAAAAAAAAAAACGAGAAAGAGAAAACAAGAGAGAGAGAGAGAGAGAGAGAGAGAGAGAGAGAGAGAGAGAGGGAGAAAGAGAGAGAGAAGAAAAACTTGACCTGCTTTTTCCCCAAATATGGTCTTTAATGCAGTCTGACATAGAGGGTTGTTTTTAGGATCGTCTGAGCCTTTGTGAAGACTGAGGCGCTCAATAGAGCAACAAACCATTGCTATCGTTTCACTTTCTAAACCATGTGGGAGGGAACGCAATGCCATCATCACTGTTGTTGACTTGCCTTGATCTGAATGGTGACATACCCTGAGGGTGAAGTCTGAGACATTAAACACACTGTTGCTGTGTTAGCGTTAGCATGCGTTCCTCATGAAACCTGAAAGGGATTTTCCAGAGTATTCGTAGACTCAGGGTTTTAGCGTTTTGATGGAAGGGGGCTATGGGGGATATTTGTTGTGGATTTGTAAAGCTAATTAGCAATAGGCAGACATTTGATTGGGATAATTATCCAGCATGTAAACTTAAGAACAGGCCAACCTGCGTTATGATTCACAGGGTCCCTACAGAAATTTCATGAAACAGAAAAGGAAAAAAATGGCGCTAACTTTATATATATATAGCATATTTAATATAGCATATTTAAACTAGGAATATTTCATATTTTTTATTTAAATTAAATTAAATGTATATATAATAATATTACAATTAAAATAATTCCTACTACTTATTTAGTAATAAGTGACTGTTGCTATGTTTAAAACATTTTTTATTTAAAATATGTAATATGACTTTATTTTTGGTTAGAAATGCATGTTTTTATTGAGCAAGGATGTGTTAATTTGGCCAAAAGTGACAGTAAAGGTGTTACAAAAGATTTCGGTAACACTTTATTTTAGTGTCCTTGTTAAACATGTTACATCTAGTTACTGTAGTAATAACTATAAATTATGCATGATTACATGCAACTAACCCTAAACCAAACCCTATAGTAAGTACATGTAGGTAATTATTATTACTCAGTGCAGTGTAACCAAGATTTCAAATTAAAATAAATGCTGTTCTCTTGAACCTTTCATCTCTTTTCATCTATTCAACTATTCATCAAATCCTGAACATTTTTTTTTAGTTTCCACAAAAAAAAAACATTAAGCAACCCAACAGTTTTCAACATTGATCATAATAAGAGCACCAAATCAGCATATTAGAATGATTTCTGAAGGATCATGTGACACTGAAGACTGGAGTAATGATGCTGAAAATTCAGCTTTGCATCACAGGAATAAATTACATTTTAATATGTATTTAAATAGAAAACAGTTATTTTAAATGAGAATAATATTTCACAATAGTACTGGTTTTACTGTATTTTGTTGAATAAATGAAGCCTCTGTGAGCAGAAGAGACTTCTTTCAAATAACAAACAAACAAACAAACAAATCTACTGAGCCCAAACTTTTGAACAGTAGTGTATGGTTTCTTCTTGACTGTGTGAAATGTGGTTCTGATGTACTCTATATATAATATATACTGGTGATACAAAATGCTAAAATATGCAACTTTGTGTACTTATCTTTATTATTTATATAACCATCTATAATGCAGATTTGAAGTTTGTATTCTGTGATGTTTTGATCCAATCTTTTCCCTGTATAAAATGGTAGATAGAGGTCAGAGTTCACCAGACATGAACTTTGGTACATTCCCACTCTCTCACATGAGCTATAATTAAGTGAGCTTATAGACAACTGGCACAATAGAAGTCAATCAAATAGCAAATTTAACCCTTTGGTGACAGTTCAGAGGAAAAATCTGTCTTTTCTTCTGGATCCTTCACCCCAAAGAATTCTGTAGAGCGGGAGAAACATCACAGTGAATTATTAAACATCAAGTACAGAAAAAAAAAACACAAAAAACAAGTAAATTCGTCTGTCCCCCCCCCCCCCCCCCCCAACTTTTGGAAAAGTGAAACTTTTTCTTTTTCTCTTCAGTTTGAAGTTGGAACTTCAAGTCATTTTTGTGGCTGTTCAAACGATCGGGAACACGGAGCGTTTGCTGGATTCCTGTGTGCGCATTCAAAAGCCGCCTCCGTCAGAAGTGCCACCTAGCAGCGTGCTAGAGCGGGAACCTCGTGCAGCGCGAGGATTCAGATATGCTAATTGATCAGCGGGGTAGCTCTGAGCATCGCTGCAACCTGCTTTAAATAGACAGCTGCTTCCCTCTGTATCCCCCCAAACTCCTTTCCTTCTTCTCTCCGTTTCTCCCTCATCCTCCCCTCTTCAGAAATCTCCTCCTCCTCTCACGCACTTGCCCTTCTTCTCACTTTCACTCGCTTTTGGTGTTGCATTGGAGCAAACAGCAGTAAATTAACTAGAAGAAGTGATGAATTGACTTTTGGGCAAAGAGAAAAGGAAGGGAATTAAGGGAGACGGACAATAAAAATGCAGAGGCTGTTTGTCTGAGAGTGAGAAAGGGCCTCCGCCGGCTCTTTATGGCCGCTACGGCAGCATTAGCGCTAAGTCGCTAGCGCTTCTTTTTTTCCCTCCTTGTCCAGGGCTCATGCTGAGCAGGAACCTGAGCTGATTGGGTTTCATTCACAGGTCTCTGAGTCGGCAGTAAATTCGGCCGGGGGTTCCCTGAGGGCCCCCCTCGACACCTCATCTCCAGCTGGCTGAGAGCGATTGTTGAGGAGCTGAGGAGTCACGTTGGGGTCATTCACTATGGTACTACTAAGCTAACTCGCCTCGCTCCTTTCTCTGTCTCTTTCTTCCTCTTCTCTTTCCTCACTTCCCTCCCGCAGGTTGCTAAGGCCTGGTATTTGCTCTCCGTGGCCAGGCTGTAATGACAGCCACGGTGCCCCTGCTGCTTCTCGGCTAGCGTTTCTCTTTGTGCTGCTAGTGGTTATTGGGAGTGAGAGGGCAAGAAAAGGTGATGGCTTACAAACACACACATAATTGCACATTCACACACACATTGGCATTCACAGCTTTTGGACCAATTGTGTAGGCCCAACATACACATTGGTATAATTTTAGTTAGGTTCATTAAACAAATATATGTTTGCATGCCACAACCAATTATTTATCTTTTTATTATTTTTATTTAAAATGTAAATAATTTAAAAGGTATTATTTATTAATATTAATTAGTGCTGTCAAATCGATTAACCACAATACGAAAGTTTGTGTTTATTTAATATATGTGTGTATTTATTATTCTTTTTTTAATTTATTTTTTGTTTAGAAATATGTGTTTATATAATATATATATATATATATATATATATATATATATATATATATCACAGCACTAATATTAATATAACAATGAAAAACATAAAATAGCTATTTATATTTAATCATTTTAATATAGCCTAATATATTTAATATTTTAATGAAATAATCAAAGTTCAACAAGGAGAGGAGCTGCACACATAATCGTAGAACATTTTGTATCCCAAAAAAAAATGCAAATACAGTGACAAAATGTTTTCAGTTTGCATCGTCATCAGTATCAATAATGTTTTAATGAAATAATCAAACAAATGAATGTAGTTTTGAATGTGGAAAACTTGATTTTGGTTGGTAAGCAATTCTGTTGTCAGATAGTTTTGTACAATGACTAAATGGCAACTGATCAGGGTTATTATAGTAAACTCAAACAAAAACCATAAAAAACATTTTGAACTAAAATATTTAAAAACTTTATAAAAACCTATAGACACATAAAACAATAAAAATCACAATAGCATAATGAAAATGAAAATAGAAAACATTTCTAAATATTTAAATAATTACAAATAATTAAATAATAAATATTTATTCAAAATATTCATAAAATCTATAATAGTATCTCAGTGATACTAAAATGACATTTTCCTCCATAATTCACATCTATTCTTTGTCATCTCTTTCTCATAAGTTCAAAACAATATTTAATGTCCATTTATTATTTTTTTTGATAAGTTTGAGCCACTCTCAAAGGGGTCTTGTTTCATCCTCAAGGGTTTTATTTTGCAGTAATAGCTTGCAGTCTTTGACAAGTTTCAAATGTCATTTTTATCGACAGACTGTTTTTAGACTGCTGTGTCCACTTCAGGGGATCTCTACCCTAAGGCAAATACAGTGTATATAAATGTTCCCTTTGGGAGAGGGGTTGACTGTTTATGATCCTCAGAGGGACAGATGCTCATTCAAAAAAAGCCCAATCAACACAGGCATCATATCACACCTCTTCTATATACAGCAGCACTTAAAAAGGGGGCAAACACCAGCCATAAAACCCCTAATGACAACACTAATAAAACTACAAAGACATGAAAGAGCCGGCCAAAGCCTGCAGTGCAGTTCCTTCCTGCTTCTGTGTCTACTGAGGACAGAGAGAGCAAAAGAGACCGGACAAGTGTGTGTGCGTGAATGTTTTCATCGGCAAACTACTTTCTTACCATCTGAATAGTTGTTGCAGGATAAGTGTTTGAACATTAATGTGTACACAGCGTAAATCAAATTGTACCAAAGGGTTACACAATAAGTGAATGACATCAAAGCAATCCTACATAATTCCACTTTATCTTTTTTACCGTTTAGTTCAAACAGAAGAGAGTATTTTGCTCCATCTCTATTGTCCATAGCATCATTTCCTCCTGCTTCCATTTTTTTTTTTTTTTTTTTTTTTTTTTTAAGAATACAAAGAACATAACAGATGCCTTGTTGGTCTCCGCAGTGACTTTCCCCTAGTGAGTCTTTAACAAGGCTCCAGATATTAAAAAGGAGTGCAGTTTTTCTTGACTAGGGCCAAGTCTTTTTCTGTGCATGGCAAAGAGCCACAGAAGCTGTGCTTTGTTCCATGCAGAGCGGGACAAAGTTATGTGTGTCTTTGTGTGTGTGTCTGGTCCATGCTTTTTCAGAAAACATTTGCATGCCTGATAAACAGCATTTAGCAACTTTCTTGCCTTTGTAGTAGAAAAAAGGCAGAAATAAATATCATATCTATAAACTAAACAGAATTTCATTCACTTTGAGTTTTAATCCTCTGATGTGAGTCATTGGGGACAGTAAGACAAAAACCTCAAAACGCACCATAATTACAATATGCAAAATACAGATTTTCCCATTAGAAGCTAAACTTGACACCAATTAGATATGAGATTCAAGAAAATCTCTTATCATTATAATACGCTTTGATAAGGACCCACTAAACAATGAAACTAATCCCATGGTGGTTCAAAAAGGATTGATTACTGGCAAATATTTCAATTTCTTTTTCTTTCCGGATTTTGCATTCAAGCCAGGAAAACATTTCGTACTGACTCAAGAGCTATGAAAATTATCTGCTGATTTAAGAGAGACGTGAAGAGACACATTTGGGCTTCTTATCACGTTTCTAAAGCATTTTTCTTTCATGCAAAGAGTCAAATGTGTAAAAAATAAATAAAAAAACACAGCAAAGGACTCTAAACAGCGTAATTAGCTTGAAGAGCCTCAATGGCCTGCAGCATTGAAGCTCCTGAGTGTATTGTGTATGTGTATGTGTGTGTGTGTGACATTGTTAATGACGGCACTTAGGAGATCAGAGAAAGAATAGATGTATGAGATACACAAAACTAAAGGTGATAATGGAAACCGCTCGACCATTTAAAGATGCATCACTGCTTCAAAGATAGGGGTGTGTGTGGAAAGGACAGACATTTGACCTTCCAACTTAGTTACATGTAAGAGACTAATCTCAGGTTTAATATGAACAATTTAAATGCATTTTACATGTATAGCTGATATGCTGTGGCAGTGGCAGCAAAATATATCTAAGCCACACTTAAAAATGTATGAACAGCACAAGCACATTTTGCACAAAAAAAAGATGTTTTGAAATTCTAAAGTTTTGAATAAGTTTGAAGAAATTATATATTATAAAATATTAAATGTACCATTTAAAATGATGAGGAAAAACTTCAGTTTTTTTATGAAACATTTTTATAGCTGACATTTTTGTCTTCCGAAAAAGCATTTTTCACAAAAAAATTTTTTTAAACAATAAAGGTTTCAAGAAGTTCAAAGAAATGATAAATTACTGTTTGCGAAACCTTGCTCATAGCAGAGAATGTCTAATAGGAAGAGAATTGGCACTCTCTGGTTACTTCCGGTTTCTGGACTGGCTGCAGTAACACGTCTCTGTCCATGCGGGGGCGCTCGCAGGCGAGTGCAGAATGAATGGAGGTCTATGGCGCTATACCCATCAAAATCCACTTTTCTCAGGATATAATTTTTTGTCTAGTAATTTGAATGTTGTATTCGAAAGGAGATGCAAAGAAATTACACATTGCTGGGTGTTAGATTTTTTAGACTCACTTATTTGCTTTAAAAAGTCTTTTAAAATGTCAATGACGTCATACACATCATACGACCAGAGATACTGCTTTACGGCAATCCTTCAGTCACTTTGGTGCTTTCGCGCTCTGCACTTTCTTTTCTCTCGAGGCATCGACAACACATGACGCAGGTAAATACACGTGCTAGATGAGTTTTTGTTTTGTTTGTTTCTGGTCCCACTTCGGATGCCATCAAGCGGTATCTCTGGTCGTAATCAGTCCTTCACTGACCAATCAGCGTTCATTAGCAGAATGCTAGCGTGTTATGGGCAACAACAACTCAACCTGTAAGAAATCGAAAGGACATAAGTACTCGTTCATTCAACTTTCGACCTATAACCCATGTTGAACTTGCAAAACCTACAATCAAATCTGAGATTTCTCAACGGCAATCGGGTGAAAGAGACAAATTTAGCCGTCTAGCCCCATAGACTCCCATTCATTTTGCACTCATGGGCGATCGCCCCCAGTGGAACTCTGGTGGAACTACAACCAAAATTCGGTACAATAGGACTTAATAGGGAGAGCCCAGGCTCTCCGTAGACGGGCTCTGCTCATAGTCAATGTGATGAATATTACTTTGCTGGAACATCTGTGTGTGTTTTTGCTGGTTAGAGTTACAATGTTAGCCCCTGCTGGTAGATGCTGTAACTACAACATTTGGAAGCAAAGGTAAAAGGTTCGTTCTGAACTAAAACTGATTCTTGAATTCAATTAATATGTTCATTGTCAGACATAACTTGTATTTACATAAACCACAGGATTGTTGAATATCACTGCAGGGAGTGGGGGTTACAAGAAACAATTTCAAGTTATGTGTTGCCTGCAACAACCTACACATTTACAGCACAAACCATTGTTAATTTGAACAGAAAGCAAGCATACTCTTTAAAATAAGCATACTCAATAAAAATAATTGCCTTACTTAATATAGCAAAATTCTGTGTTTGGACCAGGCCTGGTCAGCGGTGAGTGGATTCTAACTTAAAGCTACACTGTGTCATTTTTTAAGTTGATTCTTAGCAAAAAACACTTTGTTCTTTCAAAATTATACTCTTTGTGCTCATTCATGTGTAATTACTTCCACCAACTAATCAAGTATTCTCGTAAGCGTAGAATCTGCCATTCAGAATACATACGAGCGAGTCGCTCGAATGGCGGCAGCCATGTTGCGCCTCCATCTTGAAAATACATTAGCCAAAGAGAGACATACCTGGAAATTCAAGCTTCGCCTTTCGCGCTTTTACACTCAGTGGCACCGTGACGAATGCGAGGGGGAGATTACTCGCGACTGCCAGCAGATTTGAAAGCCTGTTGAAGATGGAGGATCATGCCTATTCTCGAGGACATGTAACAGAGGAAGCGAAAGAGTAACAGAGGAAGCGAAGGAGAGAATTAAAATGACAACGCGACAGGCAAATAAATAAGACCAAAGTCAATATTGAAGTGGCTTTTCCAAGATGGAAAGAGCTCATGAGGAGCAAGGATTTTAAAATAGACGCCGAAGTTGCCTGCTTTCTTCTCGACAGGTAATTAATGTGTAAATTCGAAGTTTTATAGTTGCTTGGCTAACTATAGCACGATTGCATAACGCTAGAATGACATCTAGGATACTTTTCCTCGCGTGAATGATGAAAAAGGATTGTTTACCTTGTAACATAAATCTGTGTGCTGCGACGGATCACAGGCGATGAATAGTTTTACTGGCGCCATTTGTATATCAAAGGGCACTGTAAATTTTAGTTATTTTTCATTGCTTTTACTTTGTACACAATGGACAAAGTCGAACTGGAAGCCATGTTAATCTTGGAATAATACGGCCACCGTAGGAGTTAAAACGCCCTCGGAATGGGAGGGGCTAGAAAGTAATATTCAGTTGGTAGTCATAAACAATTTCACCGCTTGATGGGTGAAAATCTTACACAGTGTAGCTTTACCTCTGATTGGACATTGCGTTTACGAAATCAACAAATATGTTTGTGATTGGCTACACAGCTCAACGCTGCAAAACACATTGTAAAGAAACCTTTGATGATCAGAGCGCAAACACAGACCGTTTGCCAACTGTAGACTCAATAGATCATTACTTCAAAAGCCTTTAAGCTGATATTACTAGCTAAATACATTTTTTATAGCTTCCCATTCGGTTATGAAAATTCACTGAAATTGATAAGCAGGCCTGGTCAATCTAATAATATGATAAGGAACAAAAAATGTATTGCATCATTCTTCTCATATTTTATTCTAAAAAAGATTGATTATACCTTTTTAGGAGGGTCCTAGAATAAAAAGTTTGGGATCCCCTACAATGAAAGACTATAGACAATAGCTAAGTGAAGGTAGTTAAAAAAAATATATATATATAATCTAGCATCATTTTTTTCCAGAGGTTACTGAATGGTTTGATACTTTGTTATATAAGGAGATGCCCTTCATACTAGGACATGCACATAGTATTTTGAAGGATATGCTAATAAAAATGCAGTAAAATTAGTTAATTCTGAGGACCTAAAAAAACTATGCAACTAGTTTTTTAAAACTAACTTGCTTATTGTATAGTCTTTATTGGGGATCTTAAACTTTTTTAATGCTACGACCCATCTAAAACATCTCATCTATCTTGAGACTTTTATCTCACAATTGTTACATATAAACTTGCAATTGCAAGTGATAAATTCCAAATTGTGCGATATAAATGAGGAGGTATAAAAATAAAAATGGGGAGATCTAAAAAGTCTAAATTGTGAGATAAAAAAAGTCACAATTACCTTTTTATTAATATTTTTTTTAATTATTATTATTATTATTTCGTGGTAGAAACAAGCTTCCATATGTTTCAGTTGTTTGACTTGATAAGAAAGGCTTCTGTTTAATGGCCTCACGTTGTCTGGGCTACTGTCTGCTGTCTTGCTGTTTGAACAGTGTTGGGGAAGCTGTAAAAAGTATCATTCCACTCACTCGTGTGAGCAAATGCGGCTTCATTAAAGAGCCTGAACCCTCACCAAACTGAGACGGTGTGAAAGAAAGCGACACCAAGGTCGTTGTCCCTCACCTTGGCACAAACATGTGTCATCTAGCTCTCTGCTGTGAAGGATCACTATACTTCTCTCCATTCAACCGTATTTGATGTGGCACTCACCTGTCATGCTCTCCGGACAGATGAGAAGAGAATCTCTCCTCACGAAGGCCCGCCAGTCAAAGTACCTGACACTGGCCTCAAAGAGGATTTGACGGAGGGCCTGTTGACACCCCTCAGCCGGCGCCCCTGTTCTTTTAAGACCCACTTCTGCCTAACATCTGCAGCAAGATGAAACAGAATCATAATTGGGTACAATCACGCAAGAGGCGAAGCAAGAGCGCTTCTTTTACAGACATGCTAACATTATTACACACACCAAGCGCCCTTTATCCTCAAGAAAACTTGCTCTAAATACCTTTTTTTCTTAAAGCAAACATTTTTTATTATTTTTAGACATGTAATAATAACATGCATTATGTTTTATTTTAAAAAGGGAATGAAATAGCAGTCGGTTTTAGATAAACTCTTCATTTCTACTGAAAGCACATTCATGTTAATATTATAAACAAGCCATTTCAAGTTACTGTCTTCATCTGTCAATGTGTTTGCGAATATTTGAATGTCACCTGAAGTGATGTTTCTTTCTACTCATTAAAGAATCCTGAAAAAGTTTCTACAAAATAATTAAGCAGCACAACCGTTTTCAACTTTG
The DNA here is from genome assembly GCA_021554675.1 of Leuciscus idus. Taxonomy (NCBI): domain Eukaryota; kingdom Metazoa; phylum Chordata; class Actinopteri; order Cypriniformes; family Leuciscidae; genus Leuciscus; species Leuciscus idus. The sequence goes on along the minus strand of CM038639.1, from coordinate 17,045,082 downwards.
ATAATAAGAATAGATAATAAAAAGAAATGTATCAAATCAGCATATTAAAATGATTTCTGAAGTAACATGTTGTAATGGTTGCTCTGTCGATGATGGCACGAAGACATAGACGAAGGTTTTCAAGATAATTTAATAATCCACAAGGCAATACAGACAACAAGTGCAGACACAACCAAACACATACAAGACCAGACAATGGACAACAGACAAGCAAGAACTTAAGAAGTGCAGATAACGAGGTGCTAATTAAACACAGCTGAACTAAACTCATAATGCTCGTGACCATGGAGACAGGATACATGTGATGAAACAAACTAAAAGTCCAAACTAACAGAACTGTGACACATGTGACACTGAGGTAATTGCTTCTGAATAAATCACAGGAATAAATTACATTTTAAAAATTGTAATTATATTTCACAAAACTTTTTTCAAAACATTAAACAAAATCATTATTATTCTAAACATTTGACCAATAGTGTCATATATATATATATATACAGTCATGTGAAAAAGAAAGTACACCCTTTTTGAATTCTGTGGTTTTATCATGACATAATAATAAATAAATAAATCATCTGGTCCTTAGCAGGTCTTAAATACAACCTCAGATGAACAACATCTGTGTCATTATTTCTTTAACAAAAACTATAGGCCAAAATAGAGAAGTCATATGTGAAAAACTAAGCACACCCTTACTGCTTCCATAGGAATTATAAGGGTAAGTGGCAGTCAGGTGCCAGACAATGCCTTTGATGATCATCAGCAAGTGTGATCACCTCTATAAAAGCAGACGTTTTTGGAAGTTTGCTGGTCTGGAGCATTCAGGTGTGTGTGTGTTAACACAATGTCAAGGAGGAAAGACATCAGCAATGATCTTAGAGAAACAACTGTTGCTGCCATCAATCTGGGAAGGGTTATACGGCTATTTCCAAATTATTTGAAGTCCATCATTCTACACTAAGGAAGATTATTCACAAGTGGAAAACATTCAAGACCATTGCCAATCTTCCCATGAGTGGACGTCCCAGCAAATGCACCCCAATGTCAGAAATGTCAAAACACCCAAGAGCTACATCTCAGACTCTACAGGCCTCAATTAGCATGTTAAATGTTAAAGTTCATGGTAGTACAATTAGAAAAAGACAGGGCAAGTATGGCTTGTTTGGAAGGGTAACCAGGAGAAAGCCTCTTAGATAGCACGGCTTAGGTTTGCTTTAAGTTGCATCTGAACAAACCACAAGACTTCTGGAACAATGTCCTTTGGACCAATGAGACCAAAGTGGAGATGTTTGGCCATAATGCACAGTGTCAAGTTAGGTGACAACCAAACACAGCATATCAGCACAAACACCTCCAACTATCAAGCATGCTAGTGGAGGGTTGATGATTTGGGCTTGTTTTGCAGCCACAGGACGACCATTAAGTCGACCATGAAATCCTCTGCATACAAAAGTATTCTTGAGTCAAATGTGAGGCATCTGTCCCACAGCTAAAGCTTGGCCAATACAAAGCACACCAGCAAGTCCTCCAACCCATACGACCATAAAGGTCGTTTGTCACTACCTTCAAATACGACCCATACGAGCATTCCCTAAATTATCTCCCCTACCGGCATCTGGAGATATGCCACAGAAACTTTCGCCTCAATGCATTGGGTGTTTTTTTATCTACTTGTGATACAGAAATTGACTTTTAAAGTGCACGGAGAAGCACTGAGAGTCTCTCTGCAGCTGGAGGAGAGTATACATACTTATACAGATGTATAAAAGACACTCAAAGGACAGCATATATAAACACACACAAAGTCAAAGTTACAAAGTCTCTGTTTTCTCTCTCTCACTCTCTCTCTCCATTCCTCTTTCATTGCATTTGTATATCGATTGCACCAACCTCTCCTTTCATTCATCCAGTCAGTGGCTTCACTAGAAAGCACACACATTTCAATGTGACACTCAAAGGGTCCCTACAAAAGGTGTGTGTGTGTCAGGCACAAGAATGTTCCCTCTAATCACTTTCTCAGCGAGAGGAGGGGATGCGAGAGAAAAAGAGAGTAAAAGAAAGAGGATTAAAACAGCGGAGTGTGTGTTTTCTCCGCACTATGTTTAATCAAATACTTTTGAGAGCAGCATTTCCCAAAAGATCAGTGTGTCTCAAAGAGACTGTGTTTGAAAGATGTACCTGACCCTGTTTTCTGACGTGTGTCAGCGTGTGATGCGCTGACGTTCGAGCTGGAACAGAGAGGAAGAGGGGTGTTGTCTGACTCTGTTCTCACTTCAAACTTTATCATATTTTTTTTATTTCTTATCAAGTCTGTAGCATATTTTGGGACCGCCCGCTTTTGACTGCTTCAGAGCAGGATTCACTCATAGCCGTATACATTGGGGTAAACGAAGACTAGGTCTGTAATCTGACATTTAAATGTACAGAGGAAATTTGTATTGCCCAGAGTGGCTTAAAAGACTTCTCAGTTATGTTTCATTTAGGTTGGCCTATCAGTTCTAATCTCTTAAAAATAAATGATAAATGGGCCATCAGGGTATTAGACACTGAGTGTGCAGAGAAGACATTTCTGTATATGCATATACTGCAATGACAAAATATGTTTAAATGACTATATTCGAATGTGGGCAAGACTTTTATGATTTATCCCATTTTTAGATGTAATAATAATTTCCGTATATCAAATATTCCATGTGCAATTCATAAAATTATTTATTAATGTATTACTACATTTATGTAAGAGCTATATCAGTCAATGACAAAAATCGCTATATCAGGCAATGACAAAAAGCGCTATATCAAGCAATGACAGGCAGCATTTGTGCATGAAAGTTACCTCATGAAACTGATTTCGGACAGACTTCTAAGGCAGCATAACTATTTAATCATGTACAGCAAAATAGAGAGAGCTTTGGTGATAACTAAACAAATATTTATTTACTATAATATTAATTTCTCACTAGAAATGACATCGAAAGTGGAAAACATTGGTCAAAAATGTACATTTACACATAAACGGCCACCACCAACCGCATCTTTCATGCACATCATCTATCTATCTATCTATCTATCTATCTATCTATCTATCTATCTATCTATCTATCTATCTATCTATCTATCTATCTATCTATCTATCGTCTGCCTGTCTGTCTGTCTGTCTGTCTGTCTGTCTGTCTGTCTGTCATCTATCATCTATTTTGCATACATGTTCAATATTTAAATTTTTCAGTATTTAGTGTGTGACAAAGTTGAGATATCAACTGAAACTTCAGATAATGATATTCCTAGGGTAATTTACATTTATGCATTTGGCAGACGCTTTTATCCAAAGTGACTTAAGGTACACATTTACATTGTTATCAGTTCTTGCTTTCCCTGGGAATCGAACCCATGACCTTGCAAGCGCCAACGCTCTACTGTTTGAGCTACAAGGAGCTCTAAGGAGACATTATAAAATGTCTACATTCATTCTCCATTTGATCTTGATGTCCAGGAGTATAGCAATTGAAATCTCATTCTTTCATATGTGTACTGACCAAATGCATGTTATGTAGAAACTCACAGATTTGATAAGCCTTAGCATCACTCAGTCTTCGGAAATACTTTAAAAATATCGCGGCCCCTCTGGTGTTATGATTTCAAGGCCCCTTTCTTTCTCAAGGAATGGGGAAAGGGCCACAGGCTTTTCCTGGGTGTGTGTGTGAGAGTGGCAGGTGATTTGAGGCTGTTTTGATATAAGAGCTGGAGGAATGTGCATGGGTATACAGTAATCTTTGCGTGCAGGAGGGTGTCAGAAGGGGGTCGGATGGGCAAAGATGAGGTAAGTGCTCACAGCTATGAAACCATATCTTGGACAGATTAAAAGGCATTTTCCTCTGTTCCTTTCAGCTTGTCCAGGTGTTAAGTCCTTGACATGTTCCTCCATGTGTAAGGTTTCTTAGTGTGTGTGTGTGCGTGTGCTCTCTTTGAGACTTGAGGCACACAATTTTACAGTAAATGAAAACTTTGAAGTGTAATTTAGTTACAGTGCAGATGTTAGTTTTCTGGATAAATTATGAAAAAGTAGTTGCCCAGAAATGCATTGTCATTTGTTTGTTACACAATTAAAGAAAAGCATATTGTGTTTTAGTGAAAGCAGTAAAAAAAAGTTAGGTGTACTCAAAATTATTGTGTACATCAGGACCAATACATTTGGGCCACATACTTTTAAAATTACATGTGAAATGTTCTTCTCCATTATTTTTCAAAAATGTAAGCACAATCAACTTGGATGTTTAAGTAATTTCAACTTACTGTAATATAAAAAAAAATTGTTGAATCTTTTATAACTTTATAATTAAAATTAATTAACTTATTTTGATGAGTTAAAGCAATGTAAAAATATATGTTATCATAACTTATTGATCATATTATTTTTTTTGCACTGTGTAAATTATAGACAGAAAGTGTTTTTTAAACCAGTCTTTCTGCATGCATGACAACTGGAGTTGCAGAAATGATGATTAACATCGAGTTTTCCCAAACACACTGATTAGCTTTAAGGCGCGACTGTTCCGGCTTGTCCTCATACCTGTACAGGTAATGCTGTCAAACACGCCAGCAGCTTTCAAACATATAAAAACATCACTCTAAGTTCTTAGCGTGACACACACCTAATTGCACATAATTACCCATTTTATTTCATGAAAGACCTTTTTGTGTCTGTTTTTTTATTTTCCATGAAGATGAGATGTCTTCCAGGTAGTATTTATTCTTAATTTTAAAATCACACTTAAAGAGATAGTTCACCAAATAATAATAAAAAATCTGCCATTATTTATCCACTCTCATGTCCAAACCTGAATGATTTTCTTTCTTCAGTGGAACCCTGTATATTTTGAGTGTACAATTTAAGTGATTGTGCACTGAAACCTTCGAGCTTAAAAAAACACAAAAAATGTCATAAAAGGTCCATACATGCTGGATTTCAAGTTAGATATGTATATCAAATCAGATATATCAACAACAAACAGTTAACAGATTTTTGTCATCATTCACTGATAATTTTCCCTCCAGTAAGATGATCTTTTCTCTCTTTTTTTTTTAAGTAATCAACTTGGATGTTTAAAAGTCATTTAAACTTGAATTACAATAAACTGACTTTAAAATTGTATAACTTATAAAAACAGTTCAAAATTGCATAACTTATTTTGATGAGTTAAAACATTAGTCATTGATCATATTATTTTTTGCAGTGAACTGTGACTGGATAATTAAGTCTTGAACAAAAAAAAAAACAAAAAAAAAACGAATCAGTGCAATTTGTGAACAAATCATTCAGACCATATTTATGAACCAAATCAACTGCTTAATTAAAAAGATTTGACTCAAAAGTAGGATTTGTTCATTAGAATTTGACATCACTTCTCTCATGAACTCTTGTGAACTCTCGTGAACATGTCATGGAGAGCTAGGAAGGATGTCAAGATGTCCAGCTATTAACAGCTTAAATTTCAGCCTGTTCCTCACACAAAGCTATTGATGATTTCAGAGGACTTCAAAAAATATATGAGCATGAGTCAAATGGACCACTTTTATGATACTTCATCGTGCTTTCGCGTCCTTTTTTAAGCTTGAAAGTTCCAATCCCTTTCATTGTAATTACACACAAAAAGCAGCCAGTACATTATTCAAAATTTCCTTTCATGTTGCATTGAATGAACACGATTTGTCTTGAAGATCATGAAGGGGTCAAATACCTTTCATAATAAATTAATTTATTTTTTCCCCCTCTCTTTTATCTCCTTTAGCAAAAATACTTATTTATACCTGTGTCACGACCCTCTTTTCTGGTTTCCCTTTTTCCACTGTCCTTTTCTCGCACTACCCAATATGACTCCCATGCTCATATCATTTTTTTCCATTCTCTCCCTCTCATGGTGTGTGTGGAATTGTTTAATTCTGTGAGAGGTTCAGGCAAACACAGAGTTCGGGGGAAAATGTGCGAGAGTTCCCTTCCTCCTGTCCTAATCCAAACACAACTTCAGAGGAAGAGACGCTCCACATGTGGCTGCATGAAAGGAAACGCCGAACCTCGGGTGAAAAGACAACACACGAATGAAAATATCACGTCCCTCCATCTTATCCCACACAGTCCCTCTGAAAAAATGTCTTTCAGTAAAAAGAAGGCAGTCACATGCAAACGCCTCAGGACCGTGCATCCCCTCTATTTTTATTCTAATCTGTTACAAATGAAAGCAGCTTTCACATAATTACAGAAATTCATGAAACATAACATATTTTCCTGTGCAGAATACAGATATACAGTGTTTTAGCCAAGGCCTGATTTTTGGTTTGCTTGTTTATACTGCAGATCCTTATTAATAGAGTTTAACTATTTATTGTGATGGACAGGTAAAGCACTTTATTCTGTCCAAAAGCTTCATTATACTGCCTTCAGAAAGTCTGTACATTATACAAATAAGCACACGGGAGACTTGAGTCACAATTAATGTAGACGTAGGCAATGCGATTGGAAAGACACCATTATATATAAAATTGAGTCATCCCTCTAACGTTGCCTCAAGTCTCCAAGGCCGCTTTTTGTCCAGATCACTATTTGAATGAGAAGTTGCTGCCTTTGTAGTCTTAGCCTCAGAAGTCACACCCACGGCCGCCTCCACTCCATTCGCCAAACATCCGGGGCATATGGCACACTAAACTGGAAACACTTTCACAAAGTCAGCAGTCAAAATGTGATTGGCTGACTTAGTGGATATCCGGGAGCCTATTTGTTGTGGTCTTGTTGTGATTTACGATCAACAAAGACTGTGTTCACGAAGATTGTGGCAATAAGAGCATTACATGAGCAAACACTGGATTTAAAGTTAAAGGTTGTGAAGTTCATGGGTTAGAAAGATTTTAAAAAGTTCAAGACTATACAGGACATGGGAATAGTATCATTGTCCAAGCTTGGCCAACCCTTTGTGAACGTTTGAAAGTATTGCCAAGTGATCCCATTTTCTTAGCTTTATGTCCTCTCACATCCATCATTGAAGATCATGTGAAGTACCTAACTGAAAAAGGAATATCTGGAGCATATGGGGATAAAAATGAATGCTGACATTGCAGCCAGGTTTAGTATTGTATTCAGATCACCCAAATTGCTGATTGGAATGGTTATTGACAAAGTGTACATTGTTGTTGTGTACATGCTGAGATATTGTTATCTCTTTTCAATTACTGGGTTGGTTAATTTTAAACTTTACAGACATCTCCAACAAATTTTTTGGTGTTTTAATGCATAATGTTCAGCCATTCTTTGCATTATAGACCGTTTGGAAGCAGACATCACAGTTATGTTACTGCAGAAGTGTTGGCAAAAAACTGATCCATGGAATAAGAAAAAAAAAAAAAGTCTTGTGCCTTAGGATGTCCGAAACAGAATGTAAAAAATGTAAAAATTTTATAGAATACCATCGTCAAAGGCGCCCTTTGAAGCTAAACACAAACAGTTGCAAGCCATTAAAGGGACAGACTAGACTGATGAATAAAGAATGAATTTGATGTAAACAATAGATCTACATAATATTTACATAATGCAGTTCATAGAGGGAGTAATATATTATCCCTACAGTTACAGCATGAAGTAGTATTTAAACCTGTAACGTATTACATAGACTAGATGGTATATAGCAGTATAGTCTTGAAAAACAGTTAATAGCCCACTAACCCAGACATGTAAGTGCTGTTTGCCATTAGTACAGAGTTGTTTGACAGGTTTATAATAGTCCACATCTTTTTGTGTTTTTGCTGCTGGCTAGGCAGTACCAAATCATGTAAAATAATGGGAGACGGCATGCAGATAATCTGTGTTGTAAATATTTTTAACAGTCATATCTGACTGCTTTCTGCAGAACTGTCAATTTCTGCAACTAGGTAGGCTCCGCCCACAAAATACGTCATCGTATTTGGTGTATTGTAGCAACATTAACACTGTCATGTATAATAAAACTAACTGTGATTGGTCACTTTACATGTCAGTGGGCAGTCCTTGACCAGTAGGATTTCGAAACGGAGGAAAGTTTTCTATTGTCAACTATTGTGGAAAGTACCCACTTTTTGTTCGCACCCCAGGAACTGGGAACGATTTTAGTTATATGGAAAGCCTTTTGGGGGGACTAAATTAGCTCGTATTTCAGAGCAGGGTCTAACCCACCACAATAGGAACTACCAGTGACGTAAATGTACATTGATTGGCCAAATGCATGCCATTTAAAACACCACCACGATTTTTTAAAAGCCGTGTAAACACACAGTTTAGAAAATACTTACTCCACGAAATAACTCCATGAACATGGAAACAACGATAGATAGCATTTGCCTCATCCTTGATGATATGTTGCACTGCAAGTTGTCATAGGAGATTTCGTCTCTTAACTCTCCTTTATGCTCTTTCAATCGTATAACTTATACGTCTACATTCCATCTTTAATCGCAAAACCAATGTCGCACAACAAAAACGCAGCTCCGATCACGCCGTCCTCCATCCTCCACATTGCCTTCTTTTTGAAAGATATGATGCAGTTTTTAAATTTGGCTAAACTTACTTTGGAAACCTTCACTTGGGAGCATCGATAATGCCTTAAAATGCTGCCTATTGGGCAGGACAAGGCTTTAGAACAGAGCTTATAAGTCAAACACCATTCATAAAAGTCCATTATAGTTTGCTTTCTCAAGTTTATTGTGTCGTTCATTTTTATGAGTTGTATTATTGTAGCACTTTGTCTTGGTTGAATTTTTAGGGGTTTGGTTTTGTTTGTTCAGTCATGCCAGCACTCTGCTGCAGGACTTTTTAAAAGCCTCTTCCTCTTAGAAGGAAGTCCCAAGGATCACGGGAGAAGGAGAGTGCAAGAACGAAGGAGAAAGTGAAGGAGGAAGAAATCAATGGAGAAAATTTTGCTGCAGGCTCGCTTAGTTTTATCTGCCTTTGAACGAGTCAGCTTTAATTTGACTTTGATCTCAATTTGCTGCCGCATGAAATGGCTTCCATGCACTATAATGAATGGAGAGGAACGTTTTCTGGAGGATTTTCCTTTTCCAAAGCTCTCTCTCTCTCTCTCTCTTTCATCATCTCTCTTTTCCCTCCCTCTGTCTCTCATACTCAGGCCCAAAAATAAACCCTCCAAAAGTGCCCTTTCTATTTGTAATTTTCTCTGATGGATCGAGACGGCTCTAAATCATCAAATTAAGTCGACTGAAGAGTCCTATTAGATATTTTAACCAAGCTAAAACTCTCCTTGAAGCCAGTGATTAAATTTGTTTATGCGTAAGTGCTACAAACCCCAGTGAAGTTTCAGTCCTCCACTGAAAGTTTCCCAGAATGCCTTTAGTAATAGTACAGAACATCTTACTTAGCACATAAGAGAATAAATGAAAGCTGCTTAGCGCTGGAAGCTTAGGGGAAAGGACGTCTTTTTAATCTATCTTTTCACTCACTCGCTTTCTCTCTTTCATCAGACTTTAAAGGAAGGCGGTTCACAGGTCTGCAGGATGAAACAGTCACAGACTTTGTTGAGATAGTCATAATTCACTGGTCTTTTCACAGCTCCCTGCATTCAGAGTCTTCTACTGACCTGGGCAATTAAATGTAGTGCTAGTTTGGGAATCGCTCCCTTACAGGCGCTGAATTCTGGGTGCTTTATTCTAAAGGCTATGACATGATGTTTAGGATCAGCCTTCGTCTTTTGTTAGTCAAAACTCGTAGACGCTCTCGCTCTCGCTCTCTCTCAGGAGCATGTACATTAATCTTTGTTGAGGCCCACTGCAAACACCCAGTTGTAAATGCATTAGTGAGATGTTTCATGGCTGAATAGGGTGAAGAATGAGAGACAAAGTGTGGTGATGGCAGTAATAAAGAGATTGCTCTCAGATTCTCTCATACACACACACACACACACACACACACACACACACACACATGCCTTACTTCCTTTCTCAAGGGAAGCAACAGGTTGACACAATGAACAGCTGGACGGATTCTCACTGACACCCCTCCCCTTAAACACACACACACATTTTGGGTGTCCATGTTTTATGGGGACATTTCATAGACGTAATGGTTTTTACACTATACAAACTGTATATTCTCTCTACCCATCACATAAAACATTCTGCTATTTTAGATTTTTTAAAACGATTTTCAATGGTCACCAAAACTGTTTGGTTACCAACATTCTTCAAAATATCTTCTTTTGTGTTCAGCAGAGAAAAGAACATCATAGTGGTTTGGAACAACATGAGGTAAATTACATAATTTTCATTTTAACCCTTTAAGTTAGATTTGAATATCCTATTTTAGACAAATAGGTTTTGAGCTTTGGGTCACATGTCTGGAGCTGCTTTCAGCACTTTAACATTTGCATCTTGTTACCTTTTCTTAAAATACCTTTTTTAAAGACTAGGGCTGTCAAAATATTAAATATATAATATATTAATATTATATCAATATTTATCTTAAACTTGAAAACATGCAATAACTGAATATGTGATTGTGTTTCATTTGTAATTTGTATTGCTGAAATTAGAGTTATTAATAGACACCAGTGTGGCAGCAGCCGTTCGTAAGTTCTTACTTAAAATACTTACTTAAATAAATGACTACTTTGTAACTAACTGGTTGCACCACTTGTTCTTAAGGCATAACGTTGCGTGTAGTCGTGATGTCACATAATATAAAGTTTATCAGTGATCGAAGCTGCCTTCAAATTCATGAGCAGATGTTAAAAAAGCACCAAAGAACTTTTCCTCTTCAGTCCCCCTACAGGTTGGAAGCGGAATTGTCCATTACCGCTGTCGTAAATAATTTAGCCTACCGCAGCTTACTGTTGCACGCACGCTCCAGCACCGGCTTTGGAATGAACTATGTCCACAGACAAGGTAGAGTATGTTGCATGATTTTATGAATGTATGATGTATTGTGACATCAGAAACGAAGAAAAACTAAATAATGACTATTGTAACGCTTGCTGTAAAGCAAGTCAAATTTGTAGTTTCTTATGTCTCATTCGAACTACAGAAACGCTATCCGATCTGGTAAACTTGCATAGTGCGATTATAGCAGATGTAGGGCCGCAAAGCGAATGCAGAAGTGCCTTTCACCCTGTTACAACTTGATGAACCACTGAAACGATTTTGGAAACATTATTTTAAGGTAAAAAATTATCTTTAGTGTTGCTTTAAAACGCTGTGAATTTTTGTTTCTCCTGTTAAGGTTGATTATAACTTATTTTGCTTTGTAACTCCATTAAAATACAATACTTAATCAAGAAATAACATATCATATCTATTTTTATATGTACATATTTAGTTTATACGTAGAGTTACGTTTCATCTAAGTTTATTGGTGCAACACAAAAATATTTAGAAGTGCGTAAGTTGTAACTTATTGCCCATTGACATTGCCCTGGAATATTATACAGGCTTCGAGATGTTCTTTTTCAAATTTATAACACCATAGCAACCACCATACAACCACTTAAAGCTACAATTCACTACAATACTTTTGCCTATACTTTCAATGCTGGTTGGTGGAAGTCAGAGCCTGCAGATTTTGGGCAGTCGGAGTTCACAGAAAATTGCATAGTGTTTGATGGCCACAGATTCCGATTTTATGATTCCAACCAGTCAGAGGATATCAAACATGTTTAATACTTTTCATTTATCATGTGTCTCCTAGCAACGAGCCGGTTGTGTTTGGAATGGCTTGAAAGTCTGTTAGCTTGTGATCCTCAGTCGTTTAGTGGATGATGCCCAGTTTTTCTCTGTAACCATTTACAAAGTCATCAAGTGTATGATGCCTAGTGTTTTAAAATCTGTTCAGAAGTGAATTGTAGTGAATTCCAACCTTTACCTAAACCCAGGACACCTTAACAACCATTTATTTTAAAACACACACACACACACAGAGAGAGAGAGAGAGAGAGAGAGAGAGAGAGAGAGAGAGAGAGAGAGAGAGAGAGAGAGAGAGAGAGCATTTTAGCATCTACATAGCAACACCCTGGCAACTACCCAGAATACAATAGTGACAGTGAATTTTGTATGGGCTTCAGAAAAGTTGTGTCAATACGTTAATACATATAATCTTTGTGTATATGTGTTTATGTTAGGAAGATCTGGATTATCTGAGTGGCAAGTCAGGGGTCGATGGCAATGAAAAGGCCAGCATTTCAGTATAGGGAGAATGAAGAGGGCCCTAATCTAATTTGACTGGAGTGTGTATGTGTGTGCGTTAGTGTGCATGTGTGTCTGCGCAGTAAGAGAGTACTGTGGGAATAACCCAAGAAGGTCTTCTGTGTGAATGGTTCCTCCTGAGCCAAAACCAGTGGGGTGTCCCCATATCCTCTTTTTTCCATCCCTCTCTCTTTCCATCACCCCTCCTCATTCTTAACCCCCAGGACTACTGATTCCAGCCTAGCCACTCAGACAGAGACAGATTAGACGACAAAAAGGGGGCAAGAAACATAGAGTCTCTCCTGATTAGTGACAGACACTCAAGTGCCCCAACAAGAACTCTGGGTACTTTTCAGTCACTTTATTATGTCAAAAGTACTTTGTGGACTTAAATTCTCTTCTAAAATGTAAATATTGAAGAAGTATTCAAGTTCCCTGAACAGGGAACATTCTCAGAAGGTTGGTTCTCTTAAGTTATGAACAAACATTCTTCCAGTAAAAATAATAGAATGTTTGTTCAAAGTTGGTCTTTTATAATGTTCTTAAAACATTATTTATATACAGTTTTTTCCCTGAAACTCTTTGGAAGTTTATTTTTTCCCCCCCTAAATGTCACTACTTCTTTTAGAATGTTTAGAGAGCATTCAAATGTAATGTTTCAATTATGTTTGCAAAATGATAACCATTATCACTATTCTCTTCAGAGCTCATTTCCCAGTACATTCTGCATGCAAACTAGATGTTTTGAACATTCAGAGAACATTCAGAAATAACGTTTTTATAACTTAATTTGAACATTTGCGAAAAAAATGTTTTGCTGGGTCTCTGCTGATTTATTGCAGCATTACTTCATATGAGAGTTTCGGTGTGAATGATTTAACGCCTTTGCATATAAAGCCATTTTCACATAGACTAACCCACATTAAAAGGTTTAATCTTTTCTCTAATAAGCACATTTGCAATTAAATGACAAATGACATTTCGCAAGCACTGGCCTGGGATGTATAGGATGTCATTTTAGTGTTTGGCTTGTCTGTCTAGGGTTTGTGTGAATGCTCAAAGTGACTAAGTTCAGTTGAAAGATGGCCACTTGAAAGCCGAATGAGGTCAGAGCGAAGCGCAGCTCTGAAGACAGGCTCTCAAAGTGACACTTCTATTACCAACACAACACATGAAGTCATCTGTGTTTACAGCACACATCAGAGCTCTCCATCAGCTCAACCCTACAAATCAGCCCGACCGCAAGAACTACAGTGTTCTGATGTTGTTTCTGAGGCCTTTGTTTATTGATTATCTCTGATGTGATCCAGTTTATGAGTTCTGAAAAAAATGCTTATAGTGTGGATTTGGTGTCATAAATTTAAATAATATGAAAACTAAGCCAAAATATAACTACTTAGTTGTTTGTGGTGAATGTTATAAAATATACATTTGTCATAAATCACAAAAAAAAAAACTGTTTGCGATTCAGAATATACATCTTTAAGTTTTCATGCAATGCTTTTCAACTGTTAGTGCTAATTCCCTGTTCATGTTTTCAAAGTGGGCCTAGATGATTATGTGTCTGATGTATAAAGGGACACATTAAGATTTATTAATAAATTATATGTTATTGATCCATTAAAACCATGTGTGCATAAAGCACAGCAGGCTTTGAAGTAGTCAAGCACTTAAATTATTAATCGAAGAGCTCACATGTCTTTCCTCAAATCATCTGACCCTTTAGAGAAGTGAGTTTTTAAACAGCCTTTTGCATTTTGAAAATGAGGGGGATCTATGCAATGAGGGGATTAATTTTGCAATCTGTGATTCTGAATTCTAACTCAGATAGACATGTCTGCACTGCTGTGTAACTTTCATCCTTTGCTGGTCTGTCAGGAATGAAAGAATTTCGCACATGCTCACGCAATCACAAAAAGATCTCACTTAAATGTAATACTTTTGGGTAGAGACTAGAGACCCAGAATATTAATAGTATTAATATAAAAAATATTATCTTCTTTTAAAGAGCAGTGCACTTATATGTGGCAAACTATGTTTGATATATGACTGCATGCATAAGAGCATAAGTAAACAATCACAAATCACATATGTACATTACTGTTAAAAAATTTGAGTTGTGTTGCTTACCAAAACTGAATTTATTTGATAAAAAATACAGTGAAACTGTAATATTTTGACATTTTATTACAACTCAAAATAACTGTTTTATTTTGTAATATGTTTATTCCTGTGATGACAAAACAGAATTTTCTACAGCCATTAGCTTCTGTGACTTTATTATTCTCAATGTTGAAACAGTTGTGCTGCTTAATAAAAAGAAATCTGGTTACTTTGATGAACAGAAAGTTTAAAATAACAGCATTTTTTAAGATAGAAATCTTTACTGCCACTTTTGATCATTTTAATACGTCTTTGCAGAACAAAAATATTAATTTCTTTTAAAAGTAACTTGTTGCAGGCATATTTTATTTTATTTTATTTTATTTTATTTTATTTTATTTTATTTTATTTTATTTTATTTTATTTTATTTTATTTTATTTTATTTTATTTTATTTTATTTTATTTTATTTTGAATAAAAATTATGAACAGAACCGGCGACAAAGGGCAGCCCTGTCGGAGTCCAACATGCACCGGGAAGAAGTCTGACTTACTGCCGGCAATGCGAACCAAGCTCCTGCTTCAGTCGTACAGGGACCGGACAGCCCTTAGCAAAGGACCCCGGACCCCATACTCCCAGAGCACCCTCCACAGGCCGCCGCGAGGGACACAGTCGAATGCCTTCTCCAAATCCACAAAGCACATGTGGATTGGTTGGGCAAACTCCCATGAACCCTCCAGCACCCTGTAGAGCAGTGGTTCTCAACTCCAGTCCTCGGGACCCGCTGCTCTGCACATTTTGTATGTCTCCCTTATTTAACACACCTGAACCAGATCATCAGCTCGTCAGGAGAGACTCCATGAACTGATTTGAGTGTGTCAGATAAGAGAGACATACAAAATGTGCAGAGCAGCGGGTCCCGAGGACTGGAGTTGAGAACCACTGCTGTAGAGGGTATAGAGCTGGTCCAGTGTTCCACGGCCTGGACGAAAACCACACTGTTCCTCCTGAATCCGAGGTTCTACTATCGGCCGTATTCTCCTCTCCAGTACCCTGGCATAGACTTTCCCACGGAGGCTGAGAAGTGTGATCCCCCTGTAGTTGGAACACACCCTCCGGTCCCCCTTCTTAAAAAGAGGGACCACCACCCCGGTCTGCCATCCCAGAGGCACTGTCCCCGACCGCCACGCGATGCTGCAGAGGCGTGTCAGCCAAGACAGCCCCACAACATCCAGAGACTCAGGGCGGATCTCATCTACCCCCGATGCCTTGCCACCAAGGAGTTTCTTGACTACCTCGGTGACTTCAGCTTGGGTGATGGACGAGTCCACCTCCGAGCCCCCAGCCTCTGCTTCCTCAATGGAAGACGTGACGGCGGGATTGAGGAGATCCTCGAAGTATTCCTTCCACCGTCCAACGACATCCCCAGTTGAGGTCAACAGCTGCCCACCTCCACTGTAGACAGCATTGGTAGGGCACTGCTTCCCTCTCCTGAGGCGCCGGACGGTTTGCCAGAATCTCTTCGAGGCCAGCTGATAGTCCTTCTCCATGGCCTCACCAAACTCCTCCCAGGCCCGAGTTTTTGCCTCCACAACCACCCGGGCTGCAGTCCGCTTGGCCTGACGGTACCCGTCAGCTGCCTCAGGAGTCCCACAAGCCAACCAGGCCCGATAGGACTCCTTCTTCAGCTTGACGGCATCCTTTACTTCCGGTGTCCACCACCGGGTTCGGGTATTGCCGCCTCGACAGGCACCGGAGACCTTACGGCCACAGCTCTGAGCGGCCGCTTCGACAATGGAGGTGGAGAACATGGTCCACTCGGACTCAATATCTCCAGCCTCCCTCGGGATCCGGTCGAAGCTCCGCCGGAGGTGGGAGTTGAAGATCTCTCTGACAGGAGACTCGGCCAAACGTTCCCAGCAGACCCTTACAGTACGCTTGGGTCTGCCGAGTCTGTCCAGCTTCCTCCCCTGCCATCGGATCCAACTCACCACCAGGTGGTGATCAGTTGACAGCTCCGCCTCTCTCTTCACCCGAGTGTCCAAGACATACGGCCGTAGGTCAGATGAAACGACCACAAAGTCGATCATCGACCTATGGCCTAGGGTGTCCTGGTGCCACGTGCACTGATGGACACCCTTATGCTTGAACATGGTGTTCGTTATGGACAAGCTGTAACTAGCACAGAAGTCCAATAACTGAACACCGCTCGGGTTCAGATCAGGGGGGCTGTTCCTCCCAATCACGCCCCTCCAAGTGTCACTGTCGTTGCCCACGTGGGCGTTGAAGTCCCCCAGTAAAACAATGGAGTCCCCAGTCGGAGCACTTTCCAGCACCCCTCCCAGAGACTCCAAGAAGGCCGGGTACTCTGCACTGCCGTTTGGCCCGTAGGCACAAACGACAGTGAGAGACCTATCCCCGACCCATAGGCGCAGGGAAGCGACCCTCTCGTTCACCGGGGTAAACTCCAACACATGGCGGCTGAGCTGGGGGGCTATAAGCAAACCCACACCAGCCCGCCGCCTCTCACCATGGGCAACTCCAGAGTGGTGAAGAGTCCATCCTCTCTCAAGGAGTGTGGTTCCAGAGCCCCAGCCGTGCATAGAGGTGATCTCTAGTTGGAACCTCTCAACCTCACGCACAATATCAGGCTCCTTCCCCGCCATCGAGGTGACGTTCCACGTCCCTAGAGCTAGTTTCCGTGTCCAGGGATCGGGTTGTCGAGGCCCCCGCCTTCGACTGCCACCCGGTCCTCTCAGCACCGGCCCCTTACGGCCCCTTCTGTAGGTGGTGAGCCCACGGGAAGGTGGCCCCACGTCGCTCCTTCGGGCTGTGCCCGGCCGGACCCCGTGGGGGGAGGCCCGGCCACCAGGCGCTCGCATACGAGCCCCAACCCCGGGCCTGGCTCCAGGGTGGGGCCCCGGCTGCGCCATACCGGGCGACGTCACGGTCCTCGATTTAATATTACTCATAAAGGGTTTTTTGAAACACTCTTAGTCTGACCCGTCGCCTAGGACCTGTTTGCCTTGGGAGACCCTACCAGGGGCATATAGCCTCGGACAACATAGCTCCTAGGGTCATTCGGGTACTCAAACCCCTACACCACATTAAGGTGGCAGTTCAAGGAGGGGTTATTTTATTCAATACAATACAATACAATGCAATGCAATGCAATGCAATGCATGCTTTGACAGCATTGTCATGCCAGTAAAGTACCACAATAAATGCTCATCCCAATAAATTCTTTAAAATTAAATAGAAAATTGGTCACAAAATGAGAAACAAACCATCAATATTCTAATGCACTTGATAAAACAGAACACAAGTGTATGGCCATTTTCAGAGTACATAGTTTGAGAGGAGAACAGAGACTTAAGCAGATTAAGACAGTGGTTCTCCTGTATCTGTGGCCAACATGGCCTTCAGGGCCCAAACCCACCAGCAGCTCCTCTTCAAACCACACATATACTGCAGTATAAAAATAAGCTGTACGGATTCAAGCTGATACTTGCTTCCCCCCCCAATCCACCGTTTGAAGTGCACAAAGATTCACTTTGACTTTGCAGTTGACAACTGTCGGAGGAATAGTGAGGAAAAAGGCATTTTGTTGAAGAGGATGAGGTGGTTGCGGACGACCTTTGTGTCCACCTCGTCTCAGATGTAGCCCTCTCCTGTTGTACCACATTTTCGGCATGTAAAACGTCACCAAAAACATAAGCTTTGACTGTTAGAAAAAAAATTGCTAATAAGATTTCCATTCATTTAAACTTATCAAAATTCCCACTAGAGCCCGGGGAGCTTTCTTTCTTGCAACCCTCTTTTCTTTCATCCATGGTTAAATATGTAAATAAAATGTCTAAAGTCATTCTTCAAAGGGGAACAAAAGAAAAAAGGGGGGCTAAGAGAGGGGGGAGGCAGCCCTAAAATGCCTTCCTTTCTCCATAACATTAGCCAGAGGGGGGCCAGCTTCTAGGCAGAGAGGAACAGCAGGGGAGCGCGCAGGCTCCATAGAATCACACATCTCCCCAATCCCTCACACACAAAAAACATGAAATATCTTTTCAGTCTGAGCCATCAAAGGGCCTCCCTTCTCTTTATTAGTTACAGAATTATCTCACACTTTCTGATTTCCACCAAGATGGAACCCAGCGAGCTGCTGCTGCTGTGCTTTGGAAGAGATAAAGTTCATGCATGTGTGTGTGTGTTTGTGTGTTTGTGAGTGGGTGTGTGTTTGGCTATAAAGGATAACTGTAGAACGGACTGAGTATGAAACGGTGAGGGTGGTGGATGCTAGGCGCAGAAATAAACAAACACAAAACATGAAAGGGAAAGTAGGAGCTGCCAAGGCTACTGATGATAAAGATTGAATGGTCATGATTCTCCGCTCTGTTCTTCTCCCGTTCTTCAAAGCGATATCCTCACTGCCTGCAAAACAATCACAGGACAGAAACGTGTAAAATAAAGTGGGAACAAATCAGCTGAGACCGACTGCGCAACGACACGGCATGCCATTTAAATGCCATCTCAGTATTATATGTATGTTTTAGAAGCGTCAATCAGTGAGCTAATGAGGCTGTCTGTCTGTGATTCATAGAGCGCTGTGATATGTTACACATCCTGAAAGCCTTCATTATTAGCAAAAGCGATGAAACTGTTCTTACATATCAAAGCAAGGGAAAATTATGATATGTACATGTGATCATCCTTATTAAAAACTCTGGGGTTAAACGGCAGGTCAAACAGGCATTTTATGAATGAAACAGTCCTTTTATTAAACCAGCCTAAGCTGGTTTACTGGTGTTAGTTGGTCTTCCAGTATTGTCAGACTTGTTCGGCTAATTTTAGACGGGTATTGGGCACTTTACTAGAGAGCTTAACCCTTAAATGCACGAATGTTTCGCCAATCATTATTACACATTCGGGTCTTTAGCGACCCGGATCTATATCTAACACGGATGGATCTATACCTGTCAGAGATAATATAAAACTCTCCTGATATTAGAGCAACAATTACAAAATAATAAAATAAAGCATATTTTGTAACCTTTAGGAGTTTGGAAGGGTTCAGTTTGAGCAGATGTTTTATACCA
Source organism: Leuciscus idus (assembly GCA_021554675.1). Taxonomy (NCBI): domain Eukaryota; kingdom Metazoa; phylum Chordata; class Actinopteri; order Cypriniformes; family Leuciscidae; genus Leuciscus; species Leuciscus idus. The sequence goes on along the minus strand of CM038639.1, from coordinate 17,025,676 downwards.
TCTTCACTGTCCTCATCAGAGTTCATTTCCCAGGACATTCAGCATCTGGCTCATATTCGCAATCTCAAACATATTCTCAAAACTATCATTTTCAACATCTACAAAATCAATATTTTGATCGCTGACAGCTTCTTCACCAGATCCACCATCAAGTGACAGTGACACTAATATTTCATTGCGTTCAGTACTTGCTCTGCAGTAAATCACTGAGCCATTTCAAGTTTTGCTGATGATACTTCCTATTCTTTTGTTTTCTGCCTCTGGTCGCTATGAGCGAAATGTCACTTCATCATTGTGTATCAGACATTTGCCACCTTGTGGAAAAAGACTTATTACACACCTCGGGTCGTTAGCGACCCTATACAATTATTATAATTTTTTTTTACAAAAGATTAATGGAAAAACAGGCATTCTTTTATAATTGTCTTGTTATATTGTTTATAATTAATAGATTGAGGAAAACTGAGAAGGTTGATGTATTAGGCCTTAGTTCAGTTAGGAAATTCAGGTAGCTTTTATAAATGTGCCTTAGAAAAAAAACATTAGTAGTGTTCATCTTGAGACAAATCAATGGCACTGAAATAGTTTAATAGATGTGCGTGTTACTGTGTTAGGAAGTTACTTTCATTTAAAACAGCTCAAACATGCATTTTAGTCTGGGACTAGACTTAAGCCTTGTCTGTGAAAACAGGGGGAAAAGGCTGTCTTTTTACATTTTGAAATCCAAACTAAACAGATATTATTGCAAAATCACTTTGTTTCAAATTACTGCCCAAGATGACCAATTTGAATGCTAAGTAGTGCTCAGTATAGCTTCAAGTTTATTATATTGGGTTTGTTAACCTCTCTGAGGCGTATAAGTAACTGAGACTCTTGTAAATTGTCTCACACTAGGGTCGACATCTTAGCTGTTAAAAAGCGCTTTACAAGCTGTCATAAAAAAGCTCTTAGAGGGTTCTGACCAAGATCTCCAGAAAACCATGTCGTCAGGTGTTACACTGATAAATCACATTTTTACTGAGTAACATGAGAGAGCACTCAGCTATCTGGTATCTCTTGCTCCATGAGGCCCTCTTTGCCTTATCCATAGCTGCCACATGAGACTTACAGTACCAACAACAGCTAGCTCATGCAAAGACACATTTCACCGTCTTTTTGAGTTGACGTAGACATGGAGCACACTCCTTTTTAATTAACACTGTTGAGTGTTTTATTTGACTGAAAAACAGCTGACAGAGCATTAACCTTCATCCCTCCTTACATAATTGCAGTTGAACTCTGACATGCCACCTCAACAATATCAAAACTTTCACACAGTGTGCTATGGGAGTTGGCATGCATAGATGCCCCTAAGGAGTGTGCCATGGTTACAGCCCTGAGAGCTAGACTAATACTAGGCCTAGCTTGCCAGCCCTTAGCCCCAGCATGAGTCAAGATGAATTCACTAAAACAAGACTGAAAAGCCCTTTGTCTAAGAATTCATCCCTAAGGCATTTTTATCCTGTACGCATTCAAGTATTTACGATTGATAGCAGAGGGTGAAGAATGGAAACTGCCATAGCATATGCTAAGAATGTCTTTTATGTAATTACACACCCACTTCTGCATATAAGGCCACTTGTTCAATGTTTGTATGTTGAGTACAGTATTTTACATATTCATTTAAAGCTTTGAAAAGGGCCACAGATTTATAAAAGCACTCAGTGTTTTGTATAATGTGATTTCTGACACAACACAGTCTTTGTTACGTGAGCATTGTAGTGAATTGTTCATTTGTGACAAGCAAGACATAATACATTATTAAAAATCATGTTTATGTTAGAAGAAAGAGGCTGTGGAGTGTCCAGGACAGTAAACATGTTGGTAATCCTGTATACATTTTTGATTTATAAATAAAATGAGATCAATGTTAATGTTCCTCAAAGAGACTTTGATTTTGTTCTAACACTATTTACATACAGGTATACCTTCAAGGGATAGGTCACCCAAAAATGTATGAATTATTTATTTATTTTAATTCTGTCATAATTTACTCACCCTCATGTTGTCTTAAACCTGTATCAGTTTCTTTGTTCTGTTGAACAAAATGTGAAAAATGTTAGTTTCTGGTCCCCATTCACTTCCATAGTATTTTTTTTTTCCTGCTATGGAAGTCAATGGGGACCAGCAACCTTTTGGTAACTAATCCTTTAAATTTTGAAAACTGTATGTGTTAAAAAACATTAAATGCCAGCAAGAATAATGCTTGATGAACCACTGAAGTAATTCGTATAAAGCAACTTATATCATTGTTGCAATTTATGTAAAAACCCAGCTGGTTGAACAAAGTTTCTTAAGTCTCTAATATTTATCACCGACTTTATCTTACTCATTAATTGAAACCCATTATTTAAAAAAAACCCAGAAGGAACAGAAAGAAAGAAAGAAAGAAAGAAAGAAAGAAAGAAAGAAAGAAAGAAAGAAAGAAAGAAAGAAAGAAAGAAAGAAAGAAAGAAAGGAACTCCATAAGAAATTCCAGAGGGAACGTCAAAACTATGCAGAAGTAAAAGTCAACATTAAGTTTGTCTTGAAGATTAGCAAAAGTGTTTGATCATAATGGTTTCACGGTTTGGATTTTGTCATTCGAATTGCGTGGGATGAGAGTAGCCTACAGACTCGTATACTTCAGCCATCAGTTCTAGTTCAGTCAACAATAAAAAGCGAGGGGAATTTCAAGGAATAAAAACTCTCCTTTCTCTTCACTCTCTTCCCACAATGGTCGGAGCGTGAAAATCGTCAGTTATAGAGAGAAAGGGGACACATCTCGACTGGAAAGCCACTGAATCCTTTTGGTTGTCCTCGGCGAGAGATTTATCGCTGACTTGCGCCGAAAAGTGTTTCGTAAATCATCAGAGGGATTTCGTCTGAGAGAGAAAACAACAACAATAACAAATGGCCAGTGAGTAATTTACTGTGATCCAGAGGTAAAGTGGTGCACGACTGACTAGGATTTGAGGTCTGCACAGCCAGTTCCGCACGGTTTAAGGATAATCAGTGTGTCAGTTTGGGCTTTCTTATGTAAAACAGCTGTCTTTGAAGGCGGGTCTTTTGGCAGGTTAGTTCAGGACGGTGGCGGAGGAGCTCAGACACAGACAGCGCGCGAGGCAGAGAACAACTCTTGACGGATAAACGGGGTGTCTGGAGACGAGCTGAAGTGAATATTCACACGTTTACCAAGCGGATTCATTCACCCATTTTCAGATGACTGTAATTAAATGACGCCGTGCCTTCAGTTTGGTCAGTTTGGATACATTTTGCGGAGGATGAATGAGGAAAGTAGCGCGAGAGCGAGTTGAAAAGTAAGTGTACTTTCGTGAGGGAAACAGACCGTCAACATTATCGCACAGGAGAGGACCATAAGAGCTTTAGAAGAAGGAATTATCATCTGTGAATTGAAAAAACAAACAAACAAACAAAACTGTGTGAATCCTCTCTGTATGGTGAAAGCTTTCTAATATTTCTCATCTATCTAAAGATTTTTTGACAGATGTTTTTGAACTGAACTGATTGTTTGGAATCTGAGTTACTGACTCAGTTTGATTCGCTAAGGAAAACGTTCCCTCTAATTCAACCTCATCCTTCTCATTTTTTTGGGGGGGATACAATAACTTTTTTTCAGCTACAATTACGAAGAGTGACAATGAAACAACTTTTCTAGTAAAAATATAAAGCTCTTTTTGAAAGAATAATCCACGCTACATGAGTTAATATTGAAAGACAATGTTTGCTGCAAATGTTGGACTTAGCCTTGTGCTGCTGTGCGTGGCCGGATTTTGTTCCGCTATCAGTTCCATCGACCCGGACCGGCCAGGCGAAGGAAGATGCCAGGAGATTGCTATTCCACTCTGCAAGGACATTGGCTACAACTTGACAGTTATGCCGAATTTAATGGGACATGAAGATCAAAGTGAGGCAGCCATAAAGCTGCATGAGTTTGCTCCGCTGATTGAGTTCGGCTGCCACAGCCATCTGAAGTTTTTCTTGTGCTCGCTCTATGCTCCCATGTGCACGGAGCAGGTATCCACACCCATCCCAGCATGCCGAGTAATGTGCGAGCAGGCAAGGCAGAAGTGTTCACCCATCATGGAGCAGTTTAACTTCCACTGGCCTGAGTCACTGGACTGTTCCAGACTGCCAAATAAGAATGACCCCAATTACCTCTGTATGGAGGCACCTAACAACGGCACAGACGAGCCCCCAAAAGGATTCCACACTCTGCCGCCAGACTCCCGACCCCCTCGGCCAGGTAACAGCCAAGAACTGCCTATTAAGGAGAGGGTCGGTAAGGCGACATGCAGCAACCCTGGAAAGTTTCATTACGTACAGAAGAGTGAGTCCTGTGCCCCCAAGTGTTACTCCAATGTCGACGTGTACTGGAGCCAGGGTGACAAGCGCTTCTCCATGGTGTGGATTGCCATTTGGTCCATCCTGTGCTTCATCTCAAGTGCCTTTACCGTCCTTACCTTCCTCATTGATCCACAGCGCTTCAAATACCCTGAGCGGCCCATCATCTTCCTGTCAATGTCTTACTGCGTCTACTCAGTGGGCTTTCTTATAAGACTTTTTGTGGGGGTGGAAAACGTGGCCTGTGACCGTGACAGCGGCGTTCAGTACATCATCCAGGAAGGCTTGGAAAGCACTGGCTGCACAATAGTCTTCCTCATTCTTTACTATTTCGGAATGGCCAGTTCCCTGTGGTGGGTCATTCTTACTCTCACGTGGTTCCTCGCAGCTGGGAAAAAATGGGGTCATGAGGCCATTGAAGCTAACAGCAGCTACTTCCATCTGGCAGCATGGGCCATACCAGCCATTAAGACCATCATGATACTGGTTATGAGAAAGGTGGCGGGAGATGAGCTCACAGGGGTCTGCTACGTGGGCAGCATGGATGTCAAAGCCTTGACGGGTTTTGTTCTTATTCCCCTCTCATGCTACCTCATCATTGGCACTTCCTTTCTGCTTTCAGGGTTTGTGGCACTCTTTCACATCCGTAAGGTCATGAAGACTGAAGGAGAGAATACGGATAAGCTGGAGAAGCTGATGGTTAGGATTGGCGTCTTCTCCGTGCTCTACACGGTTCCCGCCACATGTGTCATCGCCTGCTATTTTTACGAGCGGCTCAACATGGATTATTGGAAGATTCTAGCAGGAGAGCAAAAGTGTACTGAGGACAGTAAGAGCGGCGAGGAGTGCGTGATGAAGAGCTCCATCCCAGCCGTGGAGATCTTTATGGTTAAGATTTTTATGTTGCTGGTGGTGGGCATCACCAGCGGCATGTGGATCTGGACCTCCAAAACGCTGCAGTCTTGGCAAAACATTTTCAGCCGCAAACTTAAGAAGAAGACGAGGAGGAAGGCTGCATGTGTTTTCACAGGAAGTGGACCTTACCTCAAGCCTCATCCTGCACTCAAAGGACATAAAACCAAGTACGAACCAGCAGGTCCTCCTGCAACTTGTGTATGAGCTGGGCCTCTATACACACACGAATGGCCAAGAAATAAATGCTGGACTTAGACAAACTGCTTTATAAAGAGACAAGCCAGCAGAGAACACAACATTGCTCATATTTATTATATGCAAACTTCAGATGCTACATCCCCAACAGGTTTTTTTTGGTTCTTAGTGCTTGTACTACATCTGAAACTTTGCTTCAGACTTTGGGGACCGTTTTGTGAAACAAAGAAAAAGGGAGCGAGTCCCTATTGCTGTCATTGGGATGCCTGTATCTTGTCATGTGCAATAGTTGTTTCCCTTAGTGACAGAGAAAAAGGGACTCTGATACTGTAGGGCTGTGATTAAAGACAATGAAAGGACTCGACAAACAATGGGTGTGAATGGCTCGGGGAAAAGCGGCTCCACCGTGGCATAGTCGTGTGGCTTTTCTATGGAAATGAAGGCCGTGTCATACACAACTGCATTGGCATTGGAGTGCAGCTGCTCA